>REGM01000227.1:0-71353 GCA_004194415.1 Aurelia aurita | reverse complement strand
AGAACTGGCTACATGGCAATAAACTGTCTCTAAACGTTGTAAAAACACAGTCTTTGATAATAGGATCCAGACCAAATATTCAAAAGATCGAAAAACAGACTGAAGCTAAGCCTAGTTTTGAAATTGGTGATCAAAAGATAAATATGATAACCGATACAAAGTATCTGGGAGTTCAAATTGATGACAAACTCCAATGGGATCGCCATATTGAACAAGTTAAGACTAAGGCACTACGAGCTCTCGGCCTTATTAAGCATGCCAAGAAATTTCTTCCATCAGGCGATCTGCAGAAAATGTATAGAGGAATTGTTGAGCCACATTTCAGTTATTGCTGCTCTGTTTGGGGTTGTTGTAGTGAAACTAAACTTAATTCTCTCCAAAGAATCCAGAATAGAGCTGCAAGAATAACTACAAATAGTCCTTACGATGCTTCTGCTGTCCCTTTGCTCAAAAATCTTGGCTGGCCATCAATTAGAGATCTTATCAGAAAAGAAACGGTGTCGCTGACCTATAAAGCATTGAACTCACTTGCTCCTCAATATTTAGGGGAACTTTTCACTAAATGTTCAGAGCGTAGTGATCGCAATCTTCGCTCAACAGAAACAAAAAATTTGCAGATACCTCTGTTAAGAACATGCACAGGTCAAAAAGCATTTTCTTATCGAGGAGCAAAATTGTGGAATGAGCTTAATACGGAAACTAAATTGGCACCGTCCCTGGCTACCTTTAAAAAAACCATTTGAGAGGTACATTTTAATTTTCTTTTTACTTTTGTTATCCTCGATAAAACAAGTATATTATATAGGCTATATCTAAATATTGTACATATTGTAATTTTCTTTAATTTAGGCTTTATCGTTTTTGCACAGGTCAATTTGCAAAACAGTTATTTATTACTGAAATCTGTAACCTGTATAAATATTTAAAAATGAAAATGAATTGATCTTATAACCTATTTAGTTTTCACCTGTTGTAGAAAGGATGTTGAAATCCTGAGAAACCATGTTTAAAGACTCCAGTCTTTGTGAACGTAAAAAATTTTGTTGAACTGAAATAGCGGGACAGTAAAAATATGCACACTGTTTGAAAGGCTAATGTTTCCTGAGTATCAAAGCACTAAAGTTAATCTCTTATCAAATAGCCGATGTTTAATTAATTTTGCAATTTTTCTTCTCTGAAATCGGTCACTCTCGTTGTGATTTAATATGGGATTTTCTCGAGAAGCTCCGTTCGAAAAACCTTGAAAAACGGCCTGAACCTCCTCGAGAGAATCTCCCATAACTCTAGAAAGGAGAGACCGATTTAAGCCAGGTAATTTTTCATAATTAATTAAGAATATTGGCTGTTAAGCAAGACTTTTGCCAATATTATAGCTTTGGTATTCAGGGAACAGCATTTTTAGCTTGATCGTTGAAAATTTCTGAAGATTAGCTAAACAATTAATATTAAATGTTTTTGATAATAATCTCTAACATCGTTCTTCCAGTATACTACCAGGGCTCAAGCATTCTTTCAGTATTTTGTACTTGTAACTCCATTTCATTTTTTAGATGTTAGATCAGATTGGTTCTGAAATCACAAATCTGGATCTTAGCTGGTGCTCAGCGTTAACAGATGTCACCGTGAAAAGTATAATGAAGAATTGCACAAAGCTTACAAAACTTGCTTTGACATATTGCAATGGGATTACTGGCGTACCTCTGAAAGAATATGCAAAGGCTGGAAGAGAGAAACAAGCTGGACGTTTGAAGAAACTTGCATTGCAGGCCTGTAGACTGGTATGAGAAAATTTAACTTTCTTTTTATGTACGAAAGCATGATCGTCCGTCCGTACTAAAACTTCCTTAATTTTGTCAGAAAATTACCGGGTGTCCCAAAAAAAGTGCTCCCGTTTAAAAAATCACCAAAATTCGATTATCAAACCTATTATCAAATTTTCTTTTGATCTCTTTTGTCATTGATTCGAATATATCTAAAGATGATAAAATACTCGTTTTCATTACTTAAAGGGTATACAATAACAGGTTGAAAAACCTTATTCTAAGCTATACTTTTTAAGCAACATCGTAAATCTTGCCTAACAGCCATTATTTTGAGATTTTTCATTATCCTTCAAGTCTACAAAGATAGTTTGAATTTATTTTTTACCTTTATGACCCAACCAGAAACTCGATGTAAAAAAAGAAATTAAACTGGTAATCATCGATACTTTTTGCAGTATGCTTCAAAACCAGGCAGCGATCAAACGAGCTAGATTTGCTAATTTTAAAACCAATCACGAGATCAGCTATATCTGGGAAAATAATTTGGTCTATGATCTACTTGCCAAAAAAAGAAATTTAAAGATCGGCCATGCAATCAATTTTTGGTGATTTTTCAAACAGGATTGCTTTTTATTGGGACACCCGGTAGCTATGTTTAACTTCAAAGTTCCTAAATTTTTTCTTTATTTCTTGGTAGCCAAATCTATATTCTGTATTGTAAGATAAGCAAAATGTGCATTTGAGTACCTTGAAAAGAATATTCTGTAACGCCCAGAACATACACTTGTAGTAAATATTACTCATGACTGCAATGATAAAATATTTTATTAATCCTAATCACAATTCTCCAACCTCCTCAAGGAATCAAATTAGAGGTCCCCCGTGTCCATATTTTGTCGCCTAGTAACTATATCAGGAAGCAATAGATTCCCGACGAGCGATCTTATACGAATTAGATTTCCGGTGCATCTTAAGGGCTCGGTAAGGGCTCCTCTTACAGAGATGTCAAACATCCATTTCAATAAGCAAACTCCATTTCTAAAAACTTTATATAAAGGCCTGTAAATGCTATGCTTAGATACTGACGTGACTTTGATCTTTTCTCTTTCTGCTTGTGAGAAAAATTGTTTGATAATCTAAACGATGTTGCAAAAAATTGCAAGAGATAAATTATATCTAAATCTTTACAAAGATATTAAAATGATTTTATCACATATGCTTAACCAATCAATCGCATTTGAACTGAACGCTCTTTTCGTTCTCTCTTCCCTGGATGTTTACTAATAATTTTTAAATGTTATTTGTAGCTCAACATTGATATTCTTTTGGACATTCTGCCCCACCTGCCAAACCTTGAATACATTGGATTGTCTGGTCAGCGGTCGTTCACAGATGAACATATGTTTTGCGTCGCAAGGAATTGCCCACGATTGAAGAATTTGAATATCAAAGGTTGCGTTCAGGTATGTTATTGTTAGAAAGTGTCTCATTTCTTTAATTTTTTGTATATTTCTGAAAGTATTGTTTTATGAATATGGGGTTGGATAAAGATATGAATGAAATTTTATATCCCAGTTGATTCGCGGAAGATGCTGCCGGGAAGACGGAATTTTGGGATTCCACACGATTGCAGAAGTACACTTTTTTTCTTCTTTTTTTTAGCGGCGTTGTTTTCGCTTTGAAAGCAAATTTTTCTTAGGTTAATCCACATTTTGGTTGCAGATTGCAAAGGACTCATCCTAGTGTGGCAGAGCATGCGCTTTTTTTCTCTTTATTTGTGTTGTTGGCTAGTTGTTGGTACTTTTTGCGAAACGTGTNATGTTTAAAGACTCCATTCTTTGTGAATGTAAAAAATTTTGTTGAACTGAAATAGCGGGACAGTAAAAATATGCACACTGTTTGAAAGGCTAATGTTTCCTGAGTATCAAAGCACTAAAGTTAATCTCTTATCAAATAGCCGATGTTTAATTAATTTTGCAATTTTTCTTCTCTGAAATCGGTCACTCTCGTTGTGATTTAATATGGGATTTTCTCGAGAAGCTCCGTTCGAAAAACCTTGAAAAACGGCCTGAACCTCCTCAAGAGAATCTTCCATAACTCTGGAAAGCAGAGACCGATTTAATCCAGGTAATTTTTCATAATTAATTAAGAATATCGGCTGTTAAGCAAGATTTTTGCCAATATTATAGCTTTGGTATTCAGGGAACAGCATTTTTAGCTTGATCGTTGAAAATTTCTGAAGATTAGCTAAACAATTAATATAAAATGTTTTTGATAATAATCTCTAACATCGTTCTTCCAGGATACTACCAGGGCTCAAGCATTCTTTCAGTATTTTGTACTTGTAACTCCATTTCATTTTTTAGATGTTAGATCAGATTGGTTCTGAAATCACAAATCTGGATCTTAGCTGGTGCTCAGCGTTAACAGATGTCACCGTGAAAAGTATAATGAAGAATTGCACAAAGCTTACAAAACTTGCTTTGACATATTGCAATGGGATTACTGGTGTACCTCTGAAAGAATATGCAAAGGCTGGAAGAGAGAAACAAGCTGGACGTTTGAAGAAACTTGCATTGCAGGCCTGTAGACTGGTATGAGAAACTCTAACTTTCTTTTTATATATAATTTTTTTTAAATGAAGACTCAATATCATTAAGAGATACATGGTCTAACTACGAACTACAAATTAAAGCTACTAACAAAATATCAGCAATTATATGAAAGTGTGTCGTTGTTTATTGTTTTAGGTTATGTATCGTTAAGTTTCATTTTTTGGATTTTCGTTTTTGGATCTTTGTTTGTATATTGTGTTGAGATACCTTGTAAATGCCTCTAATAAGTGGCAATTTTCATTTGTTTGTAGAAAAATTAGTTTTTGTTCATTAGTTGGAATTGATTCAAAATTTGGATAAGTATTATTTGCGTAATTTAAGAAAGCATGATCGTCCGTTTGTACTAAAATTTCCTTAATTTTATCAGAAAAATAGCTATGTTTAACTTCAAAAGTTCCTAAATTGCTTCTTTATTTCTTGGTAGCCAAATCTATATTCTGAAGCAAAATCTGCATTTAAGTACCTTGAATTGTAGAATGTTCTGTAACACCCAGAAAATACACTTGTAGTAAATATTACTCATGACTGCAATGATAAAATATTTTATTAATCCTAATCACAATTCTCCAACCTCCTCAAGGAATCAAATTAAAGGTTCCCCGTGACCATATTTTGTCGCCTAGTAAATAAATCAGGAAACAATAGATTCCTGACGAGCGAACTTATACGATTTTGATTTCCTGTGCATCTTGAGGGCTCGGTGAGGGCTCTTTTTACAGAGATGTCAAACATCAATTTCAATAAGCATATACCATTTCTATAAACTCTATATAAAGGCCTGTAAATGCCATGCTTAGATACTGACGTGACTTTGATCTTTTCTCTTTCTAGTTTTGAGTTAAATCGTTTGATAATCTAAACGATATCGCAAAAAATTGCAAGAGACAAATTATATCTAAATCTTTACAAAGATATTAAAATGATTTTATCACATATGCTTAACCAATCAATCGTATTTGAACTGAACGCTCTTTTCGTTCTCTCTTCCCTGGATGTTTACTAATAATTTTTAAATGTTATTTGTAGCTCAACATTGATATTCTTTTGGACATTCTGCCCCACCTGCCAAACCTTGAATACATTGGATTGTCCGGTCAGCGGTCGTTCACAGATGAACACATGTTTTGCGTCGCAAGGAATTGCCCACCATTGAAGAATTTGAATATCAAAGGTTGCGTTCAGGTATGTTATTGTTAGAAAGTGTCTTATTTCTTTTATGTTTTTTATGTTTCTGAAAGTATTTTTTTATGAATATGGGGTTGGATAAAGATATGAATGGAATTTTATATCCCAGTTGATTCGCGGAAGATGCTGCCGGGAAGACGGAATTTTGGGATTCCACACGATTGCAGAAGTACACTTTTTTCTTCTTTTTTTAGCGGCATTGTTTTCGCTTTGAAAGCAAATTTTTATTAGGTTAATCCACATTTTGGTTGCAGATTGCAAAGGACTCATCCTAGTGTGGCAGAGCATGCGCTTTTTTTCTCTTTATTTGTGTTGTTGGCTAGTTGTTGGTACTTTTTGCGAAACGTGTATGTGGTATTCATATTGAGGACCCGGTTATCTCATATCTTGCTGTCCACGTTGTGATTGTCACAGTGTCACTTAAATTTAGTATGTAATTTTATATTTATTCTTTGAACTTTCCTGTCTTCGTTTCAGGTCACTGATACTGGAGTGTGTGAAGTACTTCGCTATTGCTCTAATTTAGATTCCGTTGTATTAGCTGGCTTACATTTGCTCACAGATAAAACGATTTTCTACATGGCTTCTAGTATCGCTAGTACTCTCAAATATCTTTACATATCTGGTTGCTCAAAGATGTCCAATCCTGCTGTTACTTATCTAAAGGTATGTAATAATTTCATTATTTTTTTTTCGTTAAAAAACATTCTTGTACCAGGCGATTAGAAATAAAAGCTTCTCATTTCAAAAGCTTTACCTTCATAGTCACTTACCCAGTCAGCTCGGTGAATGTTTTTTCCGAGAGTTTGTGTGTGTGTGCCTTTTATTTTAAATCGAAATTACTTTTAGCTACAAATGCCTTCGATTATTTACAGGAAAAAATACGAATTAACGGAATGTTTATAGAAAATTTTAAATACATTATATAAAGAATTAATTACGAAGGCATACATTGCATCTGCAGGTGGCCCCATCCCAGCTCTTAATTAGTCTTTTGAATTGGACTAGATTTTCTGCTGATTTTATGTCNCTTTTATTTTAAATCGAAATTACTTTTAGCTACAAATGCAACTAGTCTAATTCGATTATTTACAGGAAAAAAATACGAATTAACGGAATGTTTATAGAAAATTTTAAATACATTATATAAAGAATTAATTACGAAGGCATACATTGCATCTGCAGGTGGCCCCATCCCAGCTCTTAATTAGTCTTTTGAATTGGACTAGATTTTCTGCTGATTTTATGTCATCTGGCAAACGATTCCAGATCTGCGGTCCAAGAGACCTGAGACTATTTGAACCAAACGTTGTTTGGTTGGGCCTATAGTGCTGCAAATCATTAGGACGACGTGAAGGTCGATTGGAGGTTCTTGTTTCGAAAATGTTTTGCATGAATTCAGGATTTAGCTGGTTAACAGTTTTGAAGATCTCAATACAGAGGTATCTTAGCCTATTTACATGCATTGTGCATTTTTCTGATCTGCCAAGCAATTTTTCATAAGAAGAATAGTGATCATCGTAAAGGAAACGTAGTTACTCGCTTTCAAACGGTCTGAATTTATTGCTGAAAGACTATGCTTCTTGTTTTTCGTTTTCATGAACGAAGTCAATTGTTCTATTAATTTTCTGCAACGTTTACCTGTATATTCCCAACATTTGTTTAATTTTACAAAATGTTGCCCGTATTTCAAAATTACATTCTAATCCCCTTAATAGCTTCTGCACTGGTGGGATTTTATTACAGCAAATACCAAGGGGCCTATCAATTACAGAAAATCTTGTAGTCTTTTAGCAAAATCCTTTTTCATCACAGAAAAATCCCAAGAAATTCTTTTGTATAAAAAAATCTCGTGTACTCCTTTTGACAAATGATTTGCAGCGGCAAATATAGCTTTGCTCTGTGACAGTTGCTAGAGCAGCAAAACAACCTCACTGGGGACAGAATTGAGGCAGTGCTTTTTCAAGTGGCCCAGTGGAGGTAGGCAAACTAATTATTTGAATTGTGTTGTTATGCAATGCGACTATGGGAGTCTTGTACATTTCAAATGCCTTTTAAGTTTTGCTTGTGCATAATGTGTGTCATTTTCCTCAGGACGTTTGTATCAACTATCTCTTCGTCGAACATAAGACCCCAAATGCTCCTCCACACCAGCTAATGGCTAGGAATCTAGACACTGGAGAATTCTGCAGAGCAGATCAGATACAATTTGCAATGGCGGAGACCACGTGACCGTTGTTCAGTTCAATGTAAAATCAATATTACTGAGACTAGATGACAATGCAATAGAAGCAAATCAATCACACAGGTAACCTAGAATTTATTATGGGACCTGGAATCTAAAACCTAGGATCTAGAACCTGAAATCAGTCTATCAATCTTTACAATTATTTTTGTATAATTATGTATATTATAAGGATCTATAGGATTTAAGCAATTTGAATTCTTATCAAGCTAGCGTGCACTGCACGAGTCGTAGCATTGATTTTAGATTATTAGATTTTGATCGGATACAGATATAATATTCTTAGCTTTGTATCTTTTTTATGCAATATCATCATTATTTATTGTTATCGCATAATATACCACTTTCATGGTTATACTTTATTGCAAAGGTATAGTAATTATAATATTATTATAATCTTAAATAAGATAATAATACTCATAATAATATCAATGATGTTGGAATTTGTCATCATAAAATTGTGCCTTACGCTCTTTGATCTGTATCATGTTTTAGCTTCAAGCAGTTTCGCGATTCATTATTGGAAATTACTTTAAAAAGCGTAAATTTTCCCCTTGACTCTAACTGGTAAAAATCTGTAAGAATCTGACTGGTAAAATTAATTGCTACCGGGTATCCCAAAAAAAGTACTCCCGTTTAAAAAATGACCAACACTCGATTATCAAACCTATCGTAAAATTGTATTTTTATCTCTTTTGTCAATGATCCAAACAATTTTAAAGATGATAAAATGTTTGCTTTCATTGCTTAAAGGGTATAAAATGAATGGCTGAAAAACCTTATTCTGAGCTATACTCTTTAAGCAACCTCGTAAATCTTGCCTAAAAGCCATTGTTTTGAGATCTTTCATTATCCTCTAAGTCTAAATGATAGTTTGCGTTTCTTTATGACATTTATGACCAAACTAGGTGCTTAATATACAAAAAGAGATTAGTCTGGTAATCATCATTGCTTTTTGCAGCTTGCCTCAATTGCCAGGCAGCCCTAAAAAGAGCTAAATTTGATTTTTAAAACGAATCACAAGATCAGCTATACTTAGAAAAATAATTTGATCTTTGATCTACTTGCCAAAACAAGAAATTTGAAGATCAGCCATGTAATCAAATTTTGATGATTTTTCAAACAGGGGTACTTTTTGGGACACCCGGTAGAATTAACCAAAACAAAAAGTTGTAGACCAGTGCTCGCTTGTAAAATCATTGGAGCAAGAACCAAAGGGTAAGAACCCAAAACGTCATGATAAATGAAAACAAGCAATGATACGTCATAACATTACATTTCTGAGGCAATTTAATACCATTTAAGTAGATTTAATTACAAGTCTGAAGCATGCAGTTATTTTTAAAGGTGATGTAACTGAGTCTGTAGAGACCTCTAATCTGCTTTGTGTCTTGAAGTAGTCTAGTGACTTAGTAAGCACAAATGAAAGCAACAGGAATCATATGATGTCCGATCCGATGGAATCATGTCCGAACAAAAGACCGAGCAATGCTAGAATTCAACAACGTTTATCTTGTGAAGGTCGTGGTCATTCCCATTTGGCGTTTAAGTTAAACCCGTTACACACCTGGTTTGAACCAGTCTTCATCGGTTTCATTTGAAGATCAGCCCTGCTTTTTCTCAATCGTTGTATCATCAAGCCTGTTTTCGCTTTGTAGAGGCAGTGCATTTTTCCTAAACCCTACATAGTTATCCTGGTTTCCTGGAGGATCATACTTGGCTACGAAATAAAAGTTAGTACCGACTTTGGATAGGGCTGTTCCAAATCCGACTTCTTGAGACCCCTTCCAAATCATTTGTGTGAAATGTTTGTTACTATCGGACAGATGTGGTGCATTATAATCATAATTCTTCTGTTCTTCGTACCATGTTTTTGCGGCTGTGTAGCATGCTGCCTCAAGTCCAATATCAGAGGTATCTCCCACCTGCATTACGATCANGTCATGATATATGAAAACAAGCAGTGATACGTCATAACATTACATTTCTGAGGCAATTTAATACCATTTAAGTAGATTTAATTACAAGTCTGAAGCATGCAGTTATTTTTAAAGGTGATGTAACTGAGTCTGTAGAGACCTCTTATCTGCTTTGTGTCTTGAAGTAGTCTAGTGACATTTTTAACCACAAATGAAAGCAATAGGAATCGCATGATGTCCGATCCGATTGAATCATGTCCGAACAAAAGACCGAGCAATGCTAGAATTCAACAGTCAACGTTTATCTTGTGAAGGTCGTGGTCATTCCCATTTGGCGTTTAAGTTAATCCCGTTACGCACCTGGTTTGAACCAATCTTCATCGGTTTCGTTTGAAGATCAGCCCTGCTTTTTCTCAATCGTTGTATCATCAAGCCTGTTTTCGCTTTGTAAAGGGAGTGCATTTTTCCTAAACCCTACATAGTTATCCTGGTTTCCTGGAGGATCATACTTGGCTACGAAATAAAAGTTAGTACCGACTTTGGATAGGGCTGTTCCAAATCCGACTTCTTGAGACCCCTTCCAAATCATTTGTGTGAAATGTTTGTTACTATCGGACAGATGTGGTGCATTATAATCATAATTCTTCTGTTCTTCGTACCATGTTTTTGCGGCTGTGTAGCATGCTGCCTCAAGTCCAATATCAGAGGTATCTCCCATCTGCATTACGATCACACTGATGCCTGGTACTTCCACGCTTCTGGCATCGGCACTGGTTGCTGACTTCTGTGCCAGATCTTTTGCTAACTGGCCTGCCTTCTCTGCAAGATAGTCTGCCCATACGAGTTCCCCTGCACCGTGTGATAAACGATAACTGTTATGGATATACAGACATGCTTGCTGTACGCTCTTCGACATTTCTTTTTGCTCATCTGAAAAGATATAATCCATCGTAAATGTACTCGTTGAGAATCTTTGTTTAAGGCCGCTGTATGACTGAGCCTTGCACATGTATTGGGCTACCTCTTTCTCTGTCTGCTCCTTTAATTCGAGCTCAACCAGAATCAATACATCATCTAATAACACATTTCTTTACACGTTCCAATTAAATATTTTACAGCACATATCACAAACTACGCTACTTACAAATTACTATACGATACTACTAAAACGATACTACTAAAACGATACCACGGGGAGCAACAGGCTATGTCTACCCAGCGGCCATTACATAAAGCTAAACTACTTCAAAATACACCACTCTAACGAGCATCCGCCACTGTGGAAATTTGTAAAAACTATATGGGACAAAGTTGTGGCTGCAGACCCGGGTCCAGCACCAAAACCCCAGCCCATGCGGAACTCTGCACACCCACAGCGTCCACAATACCTATTCCACGAAGATGTAAAACTGAAACTATCAGACTTGATAGTTGCAGTTTTACATAAGGCTTGTCTGGATAATAACACATGAGACTTGTCTGGAGAAGAGCTGGTATGGTAGATAAAATACTCACTAAAGTAGAAATTTCTTAATTCTATAACCAATGTGCTAACTGCCAGTTCATATCACTCTACATCACTTAGGGATTTTTAACCGTTTACCAGCCTTGTTTGGTGCAATATGACTTTGAGCTTAAGATGCTGTTTATATTTTATGTGAAAGGCAGTTGTTGGGTACGCTGCTCGTACTGTTCTTCAACAACTGTCCATTTTTTATTTCTTTTAGATTAAAACTATTGACTCTTCAGGATGCAAAGAAGTTGAAGAGTGCTTTGATAGGCTAAACTATTTGCAGGGCTTTTTTATGCGACACCGTGCACTGCAAATCTACAGATATGATCAATCAGAGAAGAAGCCAGATCGAAGATGTGCAATTATTAGAAGTCAGAATATCAAAAACCATTACTGATGTATTGACGTGGTCGACTGCTTGGCTCTAAATTGCAAACAGTAAATGGTCAAGTCCTTCGACACTGTTTTAAAGATTACGTTGCTTTTAGAGAATTTAAAGTAAGAACAAGGGTAGGAATGAACAATACCTGAGCATGAAGTTTGTCGAAGACATGTCTTCGTTTGAACCAGATTAGAATTAAGTTGACAATGCCCTTGTTTGCAATCCCTTTTTCTTACTTGAACACCAAACCCACACTTTGAAGTACAATCCGACCACACGCTCCAAGGTGCACCAACTGATGCTATTAGTCTATTCGAGAGTGCTGGTGGTAGCTTTAAATCTACGACAAAAGTAAGCGATTAGTCATTTTGAGAAAATCGTTGGTATAGAAATGATATCTTCTGTCTTTAAACATTTGCCACAGATTTCTAATTTAAGTGCAATAATATTTGTATGTAGATTGGTTGATTTAACTTAAAACTTTATGATTCGGGCTTTAAAACTAGATTCACGCTGAGCAGTTTGCACCACTTTAGATTAAATTAGGTTAAAAGATGGATTAACCTAAACCAATACACTTCGTGCAAAAACACTTCAATTGTTTTATTCGCAGACATTTTCACGTGACATCTAATTTCAGTGTTCTATGTAATGGCCACGGGGAGTAGTCATAGCCTTTGCTTTCCGTGGTATCGCCTTTGTAGTATCGTAAAGTAGTTTGTAAGTAATGTTAATAGTATCTGGTATTGTAAAATTTTTGATTGAATACGAAAAACCTAAGCCAGGTAAGGTCAAAATGTCAGCAAATAGAACTGGGCCTACAAAGTTGTGAACGTCCTTTCCTTTTCTTTTCTACTTCAAAACGGTTTATAGATTAGTGTGAATTGGGTAAAATTTTCAATTTGTGTACTGCAGCTAAACATTTTAATACAAAGATGAAATAAGATAAATGAAAGCTCGATTAAAAGTGGCTGAAAAGAAATGCTGAGTGCCTGTTTATGCTAAATCTGCTGGTGGGAAAACAGTTCATGTGCTCCAAATCTTTAAAAAGGCTAGAGTAATGGCTATTACGTCGTTATTTGGATTTAGTGGCTTAAAATGAGCTTTTGGTACTTTATTGTAAGTCTACCGTTGACTTTTTTGATGTCTTGATCATTTAAAAATTACAGCGTTTTCAATATTTCAACTTGTTTGAGATTGTGACGTACAAAAGGTATACTCATTACATAAGTCTCAGTATCGCTCATTGAATTGGATGGTTATCGAGAAAATAGAAAATCAGATTTAAAATATTGAATGAATACAAGGAATCACGTCGTAAGTCTATACAAAAGGTACAATTAGACTAGCAATCCAAGGAGTACATGATAAAACCTTACGTTAGGGATACTCACTCGCTTTGCAAGGATCACGAAAGCAAGATCTTTCTTCGTTGGAGATTCCAGAGCAACGTATTCCTGAGCATTCTCTCTTTCGATGTTCACGTCCAGTGCCCCATGGTGCATCGNACGTATTCCTGAGCATTCTCTCTTTCGATGTTCACGTCCAGTGCCACATGGTGCATCGCAGACCGACCATGCACTCCAAGGCAGATAACCTGATTTCGGGAAGAGATATTGGCTTTAATGGGTAAGTAAGAAATATTTGAAAATTTGGTAAAGACTATGCTTTTGTAAAGCTGTCAGGTTAAATTCTTTTTTTTTTATACTTGTTTTAATCTAGAAATGTATGTCCAACTTTAGAAAAAATAGAAGATACCAAAAAATACCAGATTCGACTTGAGCAGTTGCATATTATGGACGAACTAAGATTTAAATGAATAATTTATATTTATTAAGAAAACCAAAATTAATGAATTTCTTAAGATTAAAAGATCGGTAAATCCTCGAAAATTGTTCAAATCGAAGGATCAAATTTTGTTTGTTCCATTTTGCAGGAAAAGGAAGAACAATCATTTATTAGCATGGGAATAGCCCTATAAATTTACTGTGCAGATAGGATCGAGGGAGATATCACTCCCTAAAAATCTTGTGCACTTTTTACGGAAATCCTTTGGTTTCCCAGACAAATTACTAAAAATATAGAAAACGTTTTGTTCTCCTAGAAATCGCTTTCCTTTTTTGAAGGAGTGATACATCCCTCGGATAGGATCTCAATAGAGAAGCAACATTTTGAATTCGATGAACATTTTACTGACCTGGACAGCCCTGTTTATTGCATTCCTTTATATCAATGACTTTTCCATCACATTTCCAATGTGTACAACTCCGTGTTCTTGATAGTGAGCCTTTACCACATGTTACAGTGCATTCTGACCAATCAGACCACACTGAGAATTCTTTGAAAGTAAATAGAACGTAATTTACTTTGGCCGTCAACGTAGCTTTTTCTCGTGTGAAAAAAAATTTGATTTTTAGTTGAAGCAAAAATTGTTTTCCGTTTTGCCATCTCATGAACTATTGCTCCACAATGCTAGAAGCGAATGTTGTTTTTGAAATTTTTTAGAAAAATCCTAGAACGAATTCTGCTCATAAAGCAATGCATTGTAGTTTAGCCAAACAGAACAATTTAAGGTCTGTCTCAAATTAGATGTCACGTGAAAATTCCCGCGAATAAAAACAATTGAAAAGTTTTGCATGAGCAATTTTTTGATATCGCAAATCTCACGTGACACCTAATTTGAGACGGACTAACAAGACAAGCAAGAGCGTGAATCTGTTTTAAAATGCTTTCATGGCCAACATCTTGTCGTTTAGTATCAATATGCTTGTTTTTCATTTCAGCTTTTGTAAACCATCTTGAGTTCTCGGTACTGATTTTCAAGTGGGGCATGCAGAAAAAGTGCTTATAAACGTTTCTATTCTTTCTGACAAAATCATTTAGGTCTCTTGAGAAAATGTCTTCAAAGAAAGAATCATTTTTAATCCAAAACTTTGTTTCCTTTGGGATCGTCTGTGCATTCATGTTGTCAGTAAAACAAAGATGTGGTTAGTCAACCAGTTGAGCGAACGAGCAAGCTCTGTACATATCTTAGATTTGACTCATTTTAATGCCTGCTTCAAGCTTGTGAGACAAAGTGTGACAAGCTGGCCTGTCCAAATATTTTGGTTGTTTTATGCCGATCTTACTGTCAGTGAAGTTGTAATTTATTTTTACTTCTTGTTCAAGGGCCTTAAAGATCCAAGCAAATTGATATGGTTTCAAGATGCCACCGAATTATAACCGGTAAGATTAAAAATAACTGTTTTGCCAAGTTTGAGGAAAGTTTGTATGCAACAAGTAGCATGCTTGAGACGGCTTTATAATGACCTAATTAACTGGTGATAGCTTGTTGTACTTTCCTTTCTACCGGTAAAGTTAAGTTCACATTTGCAGTGTTTTTCCCGATGCAGTCAGCGGGGGGGAGGGGGTTCTTCATTAGTAAAGGTACCCGGGGATGTGCCGCCCTCAACGATATACTTTTTCGGACTTCTAGTCTAGCCAAGGGTATACTTTTGGCAAGTTTGGTCTAGCGAAGGCCAAAATTTGGTAATTTGTACCTAGAATACATCAGATTTTGGCGATTTTGGTCAAGAAGGCCAAATTGTGCCAATTTTTTGTCAAAAAACGCTAACTTTTGGCACTTTTGGTATAGAAATTGGTCTCTGACATCACAAAGATGCAATAAAGGTATTAGAAGTATGAATTTAGCTTCACGTTGCAACATTGAGGATCTGATGGGGAGGTAATTGCTCCCTTGCTCCCCCATAAAAAGCAACATGCTCCCTTCAAAATTGGACTGGATTTCCAATCGTTTTCATCTTTTCCAATGACGAAATTGTGTTCTTCTCACCCCCTTTGTTCCCGTATTTTTTATAGACTTGCTGCCTTGCTCTCATCCCTTTTTAGTTCCTGTTCCCGTCCGAAAATACCCCTATCAGAGCCTCAATGTTATATACATCAACTGCGTGACTTACAAGTGCCCTCCAAATCTACGTCTTGGACATTTAGTGACATTTTTTCATGTTGCTCGCATATTTTTGATTGCTGTGAAATATCAAAATATTTATTGGAAACAAGAGACATTTTCCATGAAGTAATATTTTAGGCATTCGCAACTCTAGACTTGATAAAAGGGAATGATGTTCAATATTTTCATTTTTCAAACCTTTTTTATCCAATGACCTATTTTCATGTCGTTTTATTTGAAGGACACTTGAAGCCGGCCTCGTAAAGGTTCCAGTCTAACCTCGATGCCAAGATGTAGATGAAGGAGAGCACAGGTAAGAAAAGTAAACAATTATCGCTCATTTGCGTTTCATATGACATCACAAGTTCTACTTCTAGACAAAATCGTCTTTATTAAACTCTCAAGAAGTAGCTTCAATAACTTCTGCCGGTGTCCTCAAAGATGCTATGCGCATTTGTTCCAAGCTAAAAATTACGGATTAACATTTTTTTGTTTGCGTCTCCGATAGCTAATCGAACTTTGATACATTGCAAACCGGCACATTATGTTTATTTTAGAACCATCCTAAAGTGGAGCTCTATTTTAAGGTAGAAAGTTTGGAAATCTCCCAGGTGACAATTGTCGAGATTTTTATTGATTACTCATTGATTTTTTCAAATAAAAAGTATTTTTCGATAATATTGCCGTCCTGAAAATATTAAAATGTCTGGTTTAATTCTTCGTCTTCATTTTGCGCCAATTTAGAGCCTCGTACCCGGTCCACCGGAATCTACGTTCATCGTTCTTAATATATTTGCATTGCACATCAAATGATTCCATTGTGTCTTCGAGAGCCGCTAGTACGTTAAAATTTCCGCAAGCGCTTGCCCTTCACCTTCCTATGAGCCTTAATTTTACTTCGTCGATTCTTATCGGGGTTTATACCTACATCAATAGTAAACTCAGTATCCCCTTGATTAGCCAGTGCAAATTTCTGATTTAATCGCTGCTCCAGCTCTTTACCTAGCGAAGCTATTACTGGGCCTATATTATTTATCGCAACCTTCTTGGTAGAAAGCAATGCCCCTTTGCGAATGTCTCGACCTCCTACAGCATAGCTCTTATTATCTCCTTCGCTTAACTTAGCCGCGGTTTTATCTATTTTCTTGCTCGCAGCGCCGGTCTTCTCTTTCTTATTCTCCTTGGTGATATTTCCAGACTTTAAAGAAGCATCGTCGGTGTTATTCGATGGGACATGCCTACTTTTCAAAGAACCAATTTGTATGGCCTCTGGTACTGGCAAGATGCTTAAATCTAACACAGCTTTACCCGCATCAAAGCTACTCCCTTGTTTACCTGTGTCCCCTTTCTCTTCTGTTTTCAAAGCATTAGGTGGTTGGTCAGTTTCCACTGGGACATTCATCGATTGCACTTCTGTTGGCAATTCCTTCGCATCGGCAGCATCCTTCACATCAGCAGCATCCTTCGCAGTGGAATTATTCCCAGCAGGCATTGCAAAATCCATGCGGCTCTGAGGCTCCTGCTTAGCGCTAGCTGACTTGCTGAGCAGCCCAAGCAGTCCAAGTTGACCTTGCAGCTTAGCACTTGGTGGATCGGTTTGCGTAGCTTTCGAGGCATCCTTTGAAGTTTTCGCTTCATCTTTGATATCATCAACCTGCTTGTCAACATGTTCCGGAGTGGCATGACCCTCTTCAAACTGGATCGGAATTGCTTTCGGTTTCTTTTCTTTCACTTTCTCCTCCTTCTCTTCCTTCTCTGGCTTCTCTGGCTTCTCCGCAGCCGGTTTTTCAGGCTCATCCGGCTTAGGTGGTGGTGGTTCAATACCATCCGGTTTTCCGGTCATCATGGGCGGTTTCGGTTTAGGCGGTTTCTTGCAGCCGAACAACATCTCGATGATTTTCCAAGGACATGGTTCTTTGTAACTAGTTTGTGTGACCGGTTTCGATGGCATGCAATTTCCGGCTAGAGTATTACATTGATCATCGTTCAGGTGAAGCATAGGCTCGCAACCTTGCTGGCAACTTGGCTTCTTCTTATTCTCCTCTGCCATTTTCAATCCTTCTAACATTGTCACATAAAATGGAGGCGTCTCTTTTACATCATATTCTGGCAATGCATGATGCTCGTATCCATATGCCCAGTTTTCTAGATCATGGTGCAGATGAGACTCGTATTCATTTCGAGGTCCATGTTTTTTCAATGCAGCTTTTAAGATTGCTAATGTCTCTGGTGAAGGCAGCTCAAAACCTCCCAGCATATCATTAACAGGGAACCCCCCGTATACATTTCCACTTGGCCCCACCGTGTTTGGGAGCTCATCAGGTGCCAATTCAAATCCGTCAGGGGGACCTTCCTCTTCAGTCTTTTTGAAATGCGTCTTTTGTCGGCCTTCATAGACGTCTCTCCAAAATACTGGCGTATTTTCTGTTGCGTAGTTATTAATTATATCACCATCATCAGGTCCTGATGTTGCGGTTCCCATCTCAAGGTTAGGTTCCAGGCCCTCATCATTATATTTTGTACGCTTTGCTGCATTTACATGAGTTGCATGGCCTACAAGAATAGGATAGAATTAATGATATTGAAAGAACTGATATTGAAAGAACTTCTACGTATCTTAGCATAGGCATCAAATCTTTGCAAAAAATGTTATTTCCCTTTTTGTTTATACGAATTGCTTGAAAGGAACTTCAGGTAATTTGCCATAATCCCATAGAGATCATTTTCGAAATAATCATTATTTTCAGGATTACATAGTTTTTATGTTTAATGAAAGAAAGGATGAAAGGGACTATCTAAAGCTATATTCTTGAGTTATATGGTCATTCATTACTTCCAAATGTGTTTCCTGGTACAAATGTAAAATTGAAGTCCATTTGATGTTAAAATTCAAGTTATAAAGGGTAAATACGGAGATAAAATCCTCTGGTTTTGAAACAACCAGTGATATTGACTTTCTTTCTCCATAAATCAGCAACTACTTTTCAGATTTACTCAAACTAAGTATCAAAATCTAAGTTGTTGTTTCTTTTATTCACAAATCTAAAAAGCGGGAAAATTGGATTTATGGCTCCCTCACAGTAGCCGCGCTAACTGTGAACAATTTTGTTGGAATACCTCTTCATGACTTCTTGCAGCCCATCAAAGCCGTTTGTATTTGCTGACTCAAAAAGTATGATTAGGTATTACCAGAGCATACTGAGATCACTTTTGCTTGGAAAATGGTCGAGACACTTAAAAAAAACTTTAACAGTGTTCAATATTTCTTACCATATTTCCTTTTCTTGCTCTCTGTCTGTAAAGTCAAGCAGCTGCAAATCGCCAGTATTATCAATACATTCATATTTAGCTTTTTCAACATCTAAGGCAACTGGCAACCTTCAAAACAAGGCAATTATTATAAAGATTTTTTTATATAACAACAAAACCTAATTCTAAATCCAACAATGTTACTACGGTCGATTTTATAAGTAAAGAAACAAAAACAAACAAAAACCAGAGGAACGCAAGAGAGATAAGCTGAAACAAGGACGCTACACAGGGGGAATATTAGGATAGGCGTCAGATCTCTAAAAGACCACGATAATGGCCAACGCATCCCCCTCCCGACCCAGCGGCCCAAAAGGAACCCCCGGTACTCCCCAAAACTGCATTCCAGCAATCTCCGACATCTCGATTATCCCCAGAATTACGGCCTTTTCAGTGCTTCAACCAATTTTGAGGTTGTGACTTTTAGTGAATTCATTAAAAATGGGTGTAATTCTGGAAACAATCAAGAACCAATAAATATAAAGATGATCTTTCATGGAAAGATGCAAAAGTAATAAACATAAAAAGTGCCAATGGTTCTGTGGAGGTCGCTTGTACGTCTGAAAATAGTATAAATGGTTATACACTCATTTTTTATAAGAAACTTGGCTTTGATTTTTGTAGTAGAGTTTCTTAACGTAAGACCCAATTCTTATAGTAAAAGTTTCGTGTACAGTTTCTTTATTATTCATAAAACTGAATTTCCCATTTTATCAAAATTCATCGAGGATCACGTTTCAAACTAAGATTTACAAGAAAGAACCAAATCATAGGCAAAGATTATGCATTTTGTATTATTTGGGTTGGTGATACACGTTCTGTTTAAAAGCATTTTGCAACTGATAACAAAAAGTGAAAAAGTTTCTTGACTTCGAATTGGCCTCTGATCGTTTCTAGTAGAGTTTCTTAATTTTCTGGAAGAGGCTACACGTATTCTTTTCATAAGAAACTAAGAATTTGAGCCGGTGCTGAAAGTTTCTTAAAATTGTCAGTTTTGAGTAATCAGAGTTTCTTTCGAGTTTCTTACGAGTTCCATAACAATCTTCATGTTTACTGCCTGTGCCCTCGTGAACATTTCAAAACATGGTTTTTTGACGCCTTTCCAGTGTTTGGACATTACTCAAGTACCTTCTAAGTAATTTGATACGGGAAACAAGTGAAAGTAAACTAAAAATATGCCAATGATTTTCTCGACCATGGGCGGTAGGAGACTAGCCTGCGTGCAGACTTTTTGGAAGTCTGCACGCAGGCTATAGGAGACGCGTGGATTGCTTTTTGAAAAATATTGTGGTCATAGGTTGGGGTTATTAAGATTAATTTAGCCGCGATGTTTTCAGAGCAGCTTCCTGTTATTTTGTAGCCACTTACGGTTGACCCGGCAGACGCTAATCTGCCCATCGACTTTAGCGTCTGCCGGGTCAACCGTAAATGGCTATAAAATAACAGGAAGCCGCTCTGAAAACATCGCGGCTAAATTAATCTTAATAACCCCAACCTATGACCACAATATTTTTCAAAAAGCAATCCACGCGTCTCCTACCGCGCATGCCTCTATTAAATGAAATATTTTCTTAACTAATTTTTTCCCAATACTGGTGTTTCTTAATTTTTTAGCGATCTGAGAGTTAAATTTCTTATAAGCGGTTTCTTATGAAAAAAAGCGAGTGTATTCCGGGTAAACACTATTCTTAGCGGTCCCTTCTCGAGAAGTTTAAAACAGACGTTAAAAGTAGGTATTTTCTAGCGGCAATAGTGGAAAGTGAGTGAAAACAGTGCTAGATGATATTTTAGAGCAATTTTTCCAGCTAGACATTACATAAAGATTTTGTTTTGATCGCAGATTGATTCAGACTCAAAATCCATTTAAATTTCTGATGTAAACAATTGCACAAGCCGATGGCGAAACAACTCTTTTAGGAGCAAATACAAAATCTGCAGAATCTAATTGCAGAAAACAAACTTGCAGAATGTGATACATACCTTGTAAAAGCTTTCGTGTCGTCATTATTCCAAAGAAAATCAAATTTTCTCAAACCCAGTTTATATCTCAAAATCTCAGTTCTATATCCTTACTATTTCAGGCCAAAATCTTCCTTTGTGATCAAACGCACAAACATGTTATACGCGTTTGAGCAAGTTCATAAACAGCACCGGGAATTCAGAACGAGGTCAGACTCTTCAAACTTGCAGTGGTAGGTGGCCAGGTGGCCTAATTTACTTTTTAATGTTTAAATGATACCGGGTGAGTTAAAAAATTCCCGGTTTGACTGACAACTGTTCTTTTAATATTAGCGGAACAATATTGGTAAATATCTTGTTTAATAGAGGCATGTTCAATTAGATTTAGAAATTGGCCTGACTAAAATCGTCCACTCAGTTCTGACTTTATGAGGGATTGTGTCGAAAGGTCCCACAAGAAATCTTCAAAACGGCCTAAATCCACCATCAAATTTCCCTACAATTCTGTCTTACAGCGATAACTTGAATACCATTTAGCATGACAGATTATTCCGGGAGATTTCATGGAAAACATGTCCTAACACATGTAATTGTTGTTGCTGTAGGGCAGGAAAACCTACGAAAATTGATCATCGTTTTCATCAATTTGTGAAGGTTTTTTTAAGAAAACTGGTCAATTTCAGTCTGGCAAATTTGTGAACCTAACAGAAAGTTTCTGCTACTAAACAAGATGATTGCCTTTATTATTGCTCTGATATCCAGGGAACAACAGCCATTAAAATGGGAATTTGTTAGTCACTCGGTAGCATTAAAGGTAATGTGTCCATACAAGTAGGCCTCCCAGAGCAAGGCATGTGATCAATTTAAATTTCTTTTCATTCACGCATTACAGCAATTTTCTCTATTCATGTGATCAGTTTGAATAGCAACCAATCATTTGCCGAGAATTTGATGGATGTTGACAGGTTGGGTATACGCTGGCCTTATATATGGACACATTACCTTTAATAATTTGCGTATTGCAAACGAATTTGCACTACGGAGAATATGATCGATCAGTTCCCAGGGGGGACACTCAGCACATATACATACAGGGAGGTCAGTCCGAGAAATTTTCAGGCAACCCAAAAATATCAGTTCAGCTTCATTACAACCCAAGAATATCAGCTCATTTTATACTTAGACACCTGTAAACGCACATAAAATATCCTGAAACAATGCAAATTTGAGGTGAGGATTGCCTCTACAAAACGCAGAAATATCAGTTCAACTATATTTGATGCCAAAAAATATATGCCCATAATTTCAGTATATATGGATCCAAAAATATCACTTTCGGCAATATTCTGACCCAGCAATATCGGACTTACCTCCCCGTATGTGCATGTGCGGAGTGTCCCCCCTGGGGATCAGTTACTGTTCTGAAAGTATTAGATTTAGAACAAAGCAAGTTTGGCAAATTCTACCCCTTTCTCCCCTTAATACTAAACTCGGCGTAACGTTCGCACTTCCAATGTGAAACTAAGAGCCGTCCCACACATGGTCGTAGATCACCAAAGCAGTTGTGTCATTCGAGACAAACGCGACTGTCTCAAATTTCTCATAGAATCTTGCGCAAAACTTGAACCAATTTCGACCAAATCTGTACTGTATTTGAAGTATCAAACGTAACGGTTCGCTTTTTAGGGCTTGTTTTAAGCTGCCGACGTTGCCTAATTTGGGACGATTGCACTTTAGTGGACCAGCTTTATGTCATATCTCTCGGAAATGTATTTGACCAAATACCCTACTAACCTTAACTACCTTATCCTAACTAACCCTAACTTACCCTAACTAAACCTAGCTTACCCTGAACAACCATAACTTACCCTAAAAACCCCTTTTCGAAAACCAAACCCCGACCCTAACCCTTACCCCCATGACACTTTATTTGCCGATATTGAAAGCTGGTCCGTTAGAGTGCAGACTAGCCCCTAATTTAATTCACTTAAAATTTCTTACATTAAAATCTAAATGTTTCCAACAAAAACTACGGGCAAAAAGTTTCGGACACTTTTGAAAAATCGAAAACAACAACAACAACTTGTTTACAACTCATTGATAAAATCTTTAACTTGAAATGGGTTATATTAGCATGATTAATGATCAACAATTAATGCTTCAAATCAAAGGATCATCAGTAAAACTAAAGTCACGGAAAGTTTCGGACTCTTTTAAAGTCAATTCGGATAAACCGTCTGAAACTTTTAATGTAGCTAACGAATAATAAGATAGAAATGCTACAAAATGTCTACGAAGAACAATTTGTATAATGAGACGTTTGATACAGAATATGACTATAGTTTAATTTTCCGCCACATTGAATTAAATCGTAGTGCAGCTGGTTTGGTAATAATTACAAATTTTCCCAGGGGCAGGCCCCAGGACCCCCAATTTTGCTCGCAGCCCCCCAATATGAATTTCATACCACATGGCCTCCTTCNGATCATCAGTAAAACTAAAGTCACGGAAAGTTTCGGACTCTTTTAAAGTCAATTCGGATAAACCGTCTGAAACTTTTAATGTAGCTAACGAATAATAAGATAGAAATGCTACAAAATGTCTACGAAGAACAATTTGTATAATGAGACGTTTGATACAGAATATGACTATAGTTTAATTTTCCGCCACATTGAATTAAATCGTAGTGCAGCTGGTTTGGTAATAATTACAAATTTTCCCAGGGGCAGGCCCCAGGACCCCCAATTTTGCTCGCAGCCCCCCAATATGAATTTCATACCAAATGGCCTCCTACCTGAGCCCCCCTAGATATCGATCCAGTTCTACACCACTGTCTGGTATGTACAAACTCATAGCAGGTGACACCATTTTTGGGACGTACTCATGCATGGTGAAACTGGATTTCCGCTAAAGCTTCAATAGTAGACAATAGAAGACAATGCAAAAAGTAAAGTGACGTAATTGCCCCTGATCCATTTTGCCGCACCTCAGCTTATCAAAGTTTAACTTTACTATCGAATATCATTCATTACCTTTTGAATTGGTTGAAGTACTGAATTCTCGTTGGGCTTAATAAAACCTGTTATTTTTGCGTAGAATTAACATAGTTTTCACAAATGATCGTCAGTGGATGCTTCAAATGGAAAGGCCGTGACCAAGAGTTTTTCAGACACTTCTAAAGATCATTTGGCCACAAAAAGGGCCTGTAGCCTTTCAAGAGGAGCCAATGTTAGCGAAAAAGGTAACCCTATAGCCTTACTTTTTGGCCAAAAAATGGTACTTTCAAAAAGAGCCAATTTTTGCAAAAAAGGTAAGCCTTACATTTTGGCCAAAAAAGAAAAAGGGTACTTTGAAGATGAGCCAATTTTTGCAAAAAAGGTAAGCCTATAGCCTTACTTTTTGGCCAAAAATGAGTACTTTCAAGAGGAGCCAATTTCAGAGAAAAAGGTAAGCCTATAGCCTTGCTTTTTGGCCAAAAAAGATTACTTTCAAGAGGAGCCAATTTATGCGAAAAAGGTAAGCCTATAGCTTTACTTTTTGGCCAATAAAGAGTACTTTCAAGAGGAGCCAATTTTTTCGAAAAAGGTAAGCCTATAGCCTTACTTTTTGGCCAAAAAAGAGTACTTTCAAGAGGAGCCAATTTTTGCGAAAAAGGTAAGCCTATAGCCTTACTTTTTGGCCAAAAAAGAGCACTTTCGAAAAAGGCTGATTTTGCGAAAAAGGTAAGCCTATAGCCTTACTATTTGGCCAAAAAGGGCATTTTCAAGAAGAACCAATTTTTCCGAAAAAGGTAAGCCTATAGCTTTACTTTTTGGCCAAAAAAGAGTACTTTCAAGAAGAGCCAATTTTTGCGAAAAGGTAAACCTATAGCCTTCCTTTTTGGCCAAAATATAGTATTTTGAAGAGGAGCCAATTTTGGCCTAAAAGGTAAGCCTATAGCCTTATTTTTGGCCAAAATATAGCATTTTGAAGAGGAGCCAATTTTGGCCTTAAAGGTAAGCCTATAGCCTTGCTTTTCGGCCAAAAAGAGCATTTCCAAGAAGAGCTGATTTTAGCGAAAAGGTAAGCCTATAGCCTTACCTTTTGGCGGAAAAAGAGAATTTTCAAGTATAATCGATATTAGCGAAAAAGGTAAGTTTATAGCCCTACTTTTTGGCAAGAAAGAGCATTTTGAAGGGAGTGAATTTTTAGCAAAAATATAATCATATATAGCCTTACCTTGTGGTGAAAATGAGCATTTTCAAAACAACTGATTATAGAGAAGATCTTTGTCATGCCTTACTTTTTGTCGAAACTACGCAGTAAACAAATTTTGCAAAAAGTCAAGATAACTGAGCACTTGAAACTATGCCAGGAGGAAGTCAGGGNTCCAAGAAGAGCTGATTTTAGCGAAAAGGTAAGCCTATAGCCTTACCTTTTGGCGGAAAAAGAGAATTTTCAAGTATAATCGATATTAGCGAAAAAGGTAAGTTTATAGCCCTACTTTTTGGCAAGAAAGAGCATTTTGAAGGGAGTGAATTTTTAGCAAAAATATAATCATATATAGCCTTACCTTGTGGTGAAAATGAGCATTTTCAAAACAACTGATTATAGAGAAGATCTTTGTCATGCCTTACTTTTTGTCGAAACTACGCAGTAAACAAATTTTGCAAAAAGTCAAGATAACTGAGCACTTGAAACTATGCCAGGAGGAAGTCAGGGTGAGCAAATAAACAATGGAAAATCAAAGGTTGATATATCTTCGGATAATGCTACCTTAAAAATATACATAAAATCAAAGCAATTTCTCAAGAATATGCTCTTTTCTAAACTTGATGATTTCTGTTCGAATTTCGTGTTTTTGAAAGTAAAGAATACAAATCTTGGGCTAGAATGTTGGTTGATAAGCAGCTTAAAGAAAGAACGAAAAAGGTTATTTAAACAGGATACAGACGAATACCAATAAATGAAGTCTCTCAGTGTATTTTGGTTATTTGTCGGTCCAAAAGCAATGCACAACTTTTTCTAGAACGCACAAATTGGTTTGAATAGATTTTTTATAACAACTTGCAGCCTTTGGATCTGACTGAAAATGTTGGGACAGGTCTATTTCGCATCATTCTAGGTCATATTCTACTGATTAGCAAAGTCTATGGAACGCCTTTTGCCAAAAATGACATAACATAGGAGTATGTTACATAACCTAGGATGATGTCGACACGATATAGGTTAGTGTACATAATCCTAGTTTATGTGCACATAATTCTAGTTCATATAATATAATCCTGTCTTACGTCATTTTTTATGCAAGCGATGTTCCATAGAAGTCTGCATAGATTAAAATAACAATATAACAAAACGTAAAACATTAGATTACAATGATATACTTTATATTGGGGGCATTCACGATTGACATANGGTCATATTCTACTGATTAGCAAAGTCTATGGAACGCCTTTTGCCAAAAATGACATAACATAGGAGTATGTTACATAACCTAGGATGATGTCGACACGATATAGGTTAGTGTACATAATCCTAGTTTATGTGCACATAATCCTAGTTTATGTGCACATAATTCTAGTTCATATAATATAATCCTGTCTTACGTCATTTTTTATGCAAGCGATGTTCCATAGAAGTCTGCATGGATTAAAATAACAATATAACAAAACGTAAAACATTAGATTACAATGATATACTTTATATTGGGGGCATTCACGATTGACATCATCAATTGAAATTTCCTATTTTCAAAACTCCCTATCCTCCTTGCTAACATTTGGATAGGAATTCTATGAATACCCCCAAAATACCCCTTTATACATTTTACTTTGGTAGATAAGGTACTTACGAAATATGGTAAAGAGATTCGGATGCAAAAAAACCAGAAGATTTAGCACGCTGAGGCCTTTCTGACTTATGTCGTCATAAGTCTCGTGACGAAATAAGTCAGAAAGGCCTCAGCGTGCTAAATCTTCTCGTTTTTTTGCATCCGAATCTCATTACCACATTTATAGATTTTAGATGGTATACTTCCTCCCCTAACAGGTTACCATAATCAACTGTGAATGCCCCTTTGAAGGTGCACACGGATGTGTCACATGCAAAATCCGAATTTATATGTTGCGTAAAACCGAAGAAAAGCTGTGATGGAAGTGGTGATCAAGATGGCAGCAAACAAAACACAACAGAGCAAAAAATCAACCAGCTATCATAAAAACTTTATTCAAATCTTCTACCATCGAACTGAACCACAAACCAAGTGTCTTTAAGGCACATGAGGCAATCCTCGACAGTTTTTTGCAATGCTCGTGGCTTTACCTGCGTGGCTAGGCCCATTACCAACGTAAGCAAATAAGAGCGGGAAAATCTGTTCAAATTTAATCACGTGACCCATCCGTGTGCGCCTTTAAGTTGAACCACCACTAGGTGGAAGTCGAGGAGGTAGCGCGTGCAGCCATTTCTTCCGCCTAGTGGAAATTCACCTATATGGTGTTAAAGACAGAGCAAAAACTGCTTCAATGCTGACACTGACAAGCAAAACGCATCATATGTAATAAAGAGAATTTGAAGTCATTTTGAGGAATGAGATCACGAATAGAAAACCCATAACGGTTTCGGATCAATTTTGATGCAAAAGACACGAAAAACTACTTTGCTTTCAGTCACACACCAAAGCATCGAATGCTTCGGTAACAAATTTAATTACCTGGCATGACTTATTAAGCGATGCTTTCTTCATCGGGGCAGTGATTCATGAGGACTTGTCTCCATTTGCAAAGAAAGTTGTCAAAAATCGAAACAATTTTATTCCTACTACCTAAGTTGGGGAAAGACCTACAATCATGGTCAAAATACTTGGGACGAATGACAAATTGCACTACTCCGGCCTTTGATCCGTACCCCCGCTCCTCCCGTTTCAATGTTGCTTGTGAGCATTGAATTAGCGGGAAGGGGGGAGGCCAAAAGATCCTAAATGTACGTTTTCGTCTCGATACTTTAGGAAACATCACAACAACACTGAAATTTGCCTATGTCCCAGCTTGCCATGATGGTGGTTGTTTAAAAGGGAGCGGTAGTTTATCTAAATAAATCTCTTTAAGTATAAAGAAAGATATGTTAAATGGTCCCAAAAAGGCCCTCTGAGACGATAAATTATTTCTTCAGTGCACTATCTACAGTTTTTGCTTTGTCAGTTCCAAGCTCTTCTAAATATATACAAAATCTTTAAAAAATAGAATATACCAACTTAACTTATGTAGTTTCTTTCTTGGAATCTGGTCGTATCACGGTTCCGAATAATGTTTTTCCTGGAAAGGAAAACAGAAAGAGAAATTAGCATATTCCTACTTCATCAAAAACTTTTTTCTGAAAAAAGGAGAGCATTTTGGGTAATTTTATCGGTCAAAATTTGGGCGGACGAGAAAAACGGAGAATGAGACAGGCTACATTAACATCCAAACGATAATTGGACTGAAAGATTCGGACACTTGTTGAAAAATCACAAACAATTTCATTTTTATCCAGCTAACTGGTCAAATCTTTCGCTTGAAATGTGCTATATTTGCATTGAATTAACGTAATTCTATTTCGTCATCAGCTCCGTCGCTGACCGGAATTTCATCAGCACTGCATGCTTCNTATTTCGTCATCAGCTCCGTTGCTGAACGGAATTTTAACCGAATATCAGCACTGCATGCTTCAAAATAGAAATATCATGAACAAAAATTTAGCTAACAAAATGTTCAGACGCTTTTAAAGGTCAAGCAATACCTTTCCCACCGTAGCCCTTCAAACTGAACTTTTTTTCTCTATTCATAATAAATTAAAAACTAACTAATATAAATACATAAATACTGTACCGTTCTTGGCGTAGGAAGACACAAGGTCATCTGGGCTCCACCAAGAACGGCACTTACAATTCTACAAATTCAACTTCAGAACAAAACAGTAACAACAACAAACAAAAACAACATACAAACAGTCAAAAGGAATGAAGGGGACTGGCAGTTCCACACCAAACCATGCAGTGGGTCTAACCCTTTATATCATAGATTTTCACCAGTTTTGCGGAACTTTTTTGGGCCTAGCGGTAGCGTAACAGCCGTTTACATTATCATTTTCAAACTTTTGATACCTATGCTGCAGATTTTGAAGGAAATTCACAAACCAAAGTACAGATGAAAAGTTGAATCTCGAACGCAAAAGGTAAATGAAAATTTGTTCGAGGTAGCGATGTTTCGAGATAACAGCATCTCTATCCGTACGTAAGCAAATTAAGGGGAATTACAAGAGTCTGTCTCTGATTAAATGCACGTGAAAATGCCCGCGAATAACAACAATTGAAGTGTTTTGCATGAGTAATTCTGCGTTATCGCAAATCTCACGTGACATATAATTTGAGACAGTTTCTAAATTGTTCAAGATAGCGAGTAATTGGAGATAACTGAGTTCTTCAGCATAGACGTCAAATCTTCAAAAAAGATTGCATGAATGGTTATTGCATCTTTCTTTTGATTTAATGGCTTGAACAGAACTTTGCTTTGAACAGGTCCTTTGCTAATATTTTTTATTAGCAAGTTTTTATACCTTGATTATTTTCAGGATTACAGCGTTTTTTGTGTTTCAACCAGTTTTGAGGTCGTGACGTCATCAAATTGCTAAATCATAAACCAGAAAAGCTACAGATTTCTGCTAACCACCATGTTGTAGAAATTCATAAACTATGGTTCTCTTGAAGATTGGATCACTTTTTCTCTATTAATTTAGATTCTTTTCAAAACTTCTCAAGACTTTTTCCAATTTCTTCAATAAGGAGAAAAATGCTGTAATTCTGAAAATAATCAAGATATCAAAACTTGCCAATAAACAAGAATGGCAAAGTACATGAAGCTCCTTTCAAGCCATTAAATCAAAAGAAAGATGCAATAACTATTCTTGCAATCTTTGTTATAGATTTGACACCTGTGCTGAGTTCTACTTATCAAAGTTCAACTGCATGCCTTGAGAGATGCCCAAAGTTTTGCAGCGGAGACCGGAAGATTCAAAAATCAAATACCTTTATTTATTTTCCTCGATTATGCTCATCGATATGTTTCTTCAACGAATCTTTCCTTTTAAACTGCTTTGGACACAGATCACACTGAAACGGCGTCTCACCAGTATGCATCAACATATGTCGCTTGACCTTCGATGGAGTTTTGAACCCTTTTCCGCATTCTGTGCATTTATGCTTATAATCTTCTTGGGGTATAGGCTTCGGGATTGCAGAGACTTCAGAACCATCCGCGTGGCTAACTAATTNCTGGCAGTTCCACACCAAACCATGCAGTGGGTCTAACCCTTTATATCATAGATTTTCACCAGTTTTGCGGAACTTTTTTGGGCCTAGCGGTAGCGTAACAGCCGTTTACATTATCATTTTCAAACTTTTGATACCTATGCTGCAGATTTTGAAGGAAATTCACAAACCAAAGTACAGATGAAAAGTTGAATCTCGAACGCAAAAGGTAAATGAAAATTTGTTCGAGGTAGCGATGTTTCGAGATAACAGCATCTCTATCCGTACGTAAGCAAATTAAGGGGAATTACAAGAGTCTGTCACTGATTAGATGCACGTGAAAATGCCCGCGAATAACAACAATTGAAGTGTTTTGCATGAGTAATTCTGCGTTATCGCAAATCTCACGTGACATATAATTTGAGACAGTTTCTAAATTCTTCAAGATAGCGAGTAATTGGAGATAACTGAGTTCTTCAACAGAGACGTCAAATCTTTAAAAAAGATTGCATGAATGGTTATTGCATCTTTCTTTTGATTTAATGGCTTGAACAGAACAATATTTTTTATTAGTGAGTTTTTATACCTTGATTATTTTCAGGATTACAGCGTTTTTTGTGTTTCAACTAGTTTTGAGGTCGTGACGTCATCAAATTGCTAAATCATAAACCAGAAAAGCTACAGATTTTTGCTAACCACCATGTTGTAGAACTTCATAAACTATGGTTCTCTTGAAGATTGGATCACTTTTAATTATCATTTCTATTAATTTAGCATTTACGATTATTTCAATTCTTTTCAAAACTTCTCAAGAATTTTTTCGATTTCTTCAATAAGGAGAAAAATGCTGTAATTCTGAAAATAATCAAGATATCAAAAATTGCTAATAAACAAGAATGGCAAAGTACATGAAGCTCCTTTCAAGCCATTAAATCAAAAGAAAGATGCAATGACTATTCTTGCAATCTTTTTTATAGATTTGACACCTGTGCTGAGTTCTACTTATCGAAGTTCAGCCTTGAGAGATGCCAAAGTTTTGCAGCGGAGACCGGAAGATTCAAAAATCAAAATACCTTTTTATTATTTTCCTCGATTATGCTCATCGATATGTTTCTTCAACGAATCTTTCCTTTTAAACTGCTTTGGACACAGATCACACTGAAACGGCGTCTCACCAGTATGCATCAACATATGTCGCTTGACCTTCGATGGAGTTTTGAACCCTTTTCCGCATTCTGTGCATTTATGCTTATAATCTTCTTGGGGTATAGGCTTCGGGATTGCAGAGACTTCAGAACCATCCGCGTGGCTAACTAATTGATGCTGTCTCAGGTTTAGCATTGTGAAAAATGACTGCTGGCAGATATCACACGTATGTAGTTGGTTGATCATTTTCGAACTTTGACCCGGTGCTGGCCTGGGTTCAAATGTCTTAACTTGTGAAATCTGACCGCTGATCTCTGCACCTTGACTTTTTGCTTCGATATTCAATGGCACTGATATCTGCTTGCGTGGAAAGCTCGCTTTGGCATTTATCTTCACTGGTTTCGAAGCCAAACTTTTGACATGTTGTATACCGTATACGAATCGCCCGTCGTGAGAACCTGGCGTGTCCTTTCGGACGTTCGCCGGGGCTTTCTTCGCAGCTACAGATCTTGCGGTACCGTCAGTTTGCTGTTTGTTCACGTCATCTCCCTCTGTACACGTCGCACCAAGAGCACTGTCCACCAGCTTGCGTAGTTCTTCTGCATTACTTCTGATGATATCACGTGATACAGCAACGACAGGCATATCTGGAGATGCTTCAGAGATGTCCTCAGCATTAAGATCTTGCATGTAGGCGTTCTCGTCAATTGATTGCTGCTTTTTGCCTTCCTTCTCTGCTTGTGGCGTTTCACTGTGAGCTTCTTTGCCTACAAAAAAGTGAGAACGATTAAATTTCAGTAAAAAAAATTCAGCGAATAAATTGCTGGGCCAAAATATCGTAATTTCGACCAAATTTCTTTTTGTGAATTTTTGACCAAAATTTTGCAACTTTGGAAAACACACAGAGGACGTACGGAAAACACATCGAGTAAGTAAGTACTAATTTAGCAGGCTTATAGTGCTGTGATTTTGCTACATGTATTTGTAAAGCCTATTTGAAATAAATTAATGATGATGATGATAGCACACGCTCTTCGACATGAACCGGAAAAGGAAGTAGTTCTGGCAGTCTCTTTTTGCGACTATTCCATTATTCGGAGCAAAATGACATATATCTTTAATAAAGACGTCTTTTAACTGTATAAGGTACATAGATTCTCTTCGCTCGCCTATATACAACAATGAATCAAAGAACATCGCCATAGTTTGCAGCACGCTCTATACCCTATTGCACCACTAGGAGGCCATCTTTTAAGATAAAAAAGGTGCAGAAATCCAAAAATGTCAGCGTGACAAGTTTTCGTCCACCATCAGATTTCAGACGAATGCATTTTCGGCAAGAATTTCGACTGAAAATTTGTTACGCAGATAAATTTCATCCTGAAAAAAGCTGTGAACCGATAGTATTATTGAAGCAAATAAATTGGCTGTTGACGTCATTTTGTTGAACAAAATAAAAAAGAATATGTTTTCGTTAATGGCTATGTATCTATTCAAAACAAACATTACATTCGAATCTTTCTACACACCATATTATAATGTGAAACAATTCACATTCTGTTTATATAGCTCAGCTGCAAAGATTCTTACAATTGCAACCTTTCAAAGATAAAACAAAGCTCAATTTCTATATCCTCCTGGTAATTTACAATCAAAATGATGTCATCAGTCAATATTTAAATTAGTGGATAACTAGAAATAAAATGAGATGTGAGAAAAATTCAAACGGCGCTCTTTATCGTCCCAGAATGCTACTTTGCACCAAGAAACGTTCAGTTGGAAACTCTTTTGATGTACATTGTAAATAATTTGTAAATAGGGTATTTTACGTTAATATTTGTGAACTGTAATTTTGTATTTGTAAATAGTTGGTCTTCTTTTCTTTGGAGCTATTTTTTATAACCAACTTTAACGAATTTAATAATAATAATAATAACATTACCCTTTACAATGTTGTCAGCTTTAGAAACTGTGCTAGGATCCGCTAGCAATGGCTGCTGCTCCAGGCGTATGTCATTTTCAGGCCTTGATGCCTCAACAACTGTCGTCATTGGATCACCACCTTTTACCAGCTTGATCTTCGTAACGAGTTTTCGCGATTTCTCTTTGTCATGTGTAAGAAGATGATTGAAGAGCTTGTTGTTTTCTGAAAAGCATTTGCCACATTTTTTGCATTTGTACGGCTTCTGTTTCCCATGGGAGAAGCTGTGTCTCTTCAACTTCGACGGAGTAATGAAAGATTTTCCGCACATCTGTGAAAATGAACAAAATTGAGTTCTGCAAATCAATCAGATCTGCAAATCAACTTTGGTATAATGCATTAATATTTAGACATACTAATTTTACGAAAATTCTCTTGAAGATTTGGTCTGAATACAGCAAACCAGCCACATAGCATTTAGGTACGTAAGGCCAGGAGAAAGACGACAAACATTTTAACTTATTTCATATATCATTCATTTCAAAAAGACGCATTCATATTTTGTAATCAAGGCCAAAAGCCAGCTATTACGACTCAAATCATGTTAAATAAAATAAATTCGATAGTCCAGTATGTTTCGAATCATACACGTATTTAAGGTACGTATTTTCCAACTATTTTTATAGTCATTTATGAAAAGAACGAAAATATTGAAATAAAATTATAGCATCTTATTTTGGACATTTTACTTTCGCTCCATTCCCTCGTTTCCCAATAGGGGCATGTTGTTTATCTTTCGATAGCGGTCTCAAGATTCTGTAGCAAACACAAGGATAAAATGAAACATTCTTATCCCATTTAAACTTAAAAGGTAGAAATGAAACGAATGCTACAATACCTCGCAAGTATATTTCAATGGCTTCTTAGCTTGATTAGGCCACGTGACTTTAACGCCATCAACTGTAATAGCCTCGTCTTCAGCATGAAGCTGCTGAACGTGATTGTTAAGTTCTTCATTCGAAGCAAATTTCTCTTTGCAAACAGGGCACTGGTTTTCCTCGACGTTGAGTGAAACAGTTGCTGTGTCTTCTGCTGGTACCATCTCCCCCTTGATCTTTCTTTCAACTTTTTGTTTTGTTATAGGCAACTCATCAACTGTCCTTGCCACAATGCTAAACGCTGATTCAGGTTCAGCCATTGTTAATTCCACTTGTAATAACTCCTCTTCTAGCAACGTTAGGTCATCAGGATGGTTCGCTTTGAAATGATTCTCAAGCTTGTTTTTCTCTGTGAAAGCTTTCATACACAGCTTACAATAGAATGGCTTTTTACCAGTGTGTATAGTTTGATGTCGCTTTAGTTTCCAAGGAGAAACAAAACTTCTGTCACACATCAAGCATTGATGATTGCCACTTGCTTGCTGTACTGGGAGGTGAGTCCTAGGTTCTGCTTCTTTGACTATTAATTCTGGGTCCTCAATTCCATGTGTTTTGAGATGGGCAACCAATTTATTCTTTTCAGTGAAACTTCTGTCGCACTTCGTGCAGCCAAAAGGTCGTATCCCTGTGTGAACAGCCATATGTCTCTTGAGTCTTGAAGGTGTCTTGAAAATCTTTCCACATTCGCCGCACGTTTTTGACTCACCAACCTGCACACAAATATTTATTTTCAGTTCTTTTCACTTTATTTTCAAGCCTTTAAAAGCCTAATGTTTACAAGGAGGAAAATTCGAAGCTTAGGAACATTTTTCAGTCATCCAATTGGTATTGAAAAGCGATAATGCTGTGAGGTTGGTGCCAATTCAACCTTCAAGCAGAATTGCTCTTGCACGCAATTGGGCTTTTTGAATTTTCCATGTCGTGGAAATAGGCTGTAAGATAAATTACGGAAAAGCTAACCTACATTTTTGTAGATGTAAATTAATTTATTTATCATTTAATTTGTAAACTTGATATAAATAATTTTCTCACAATTAAATAAAAATACGTAAGCTGGTTTTTTTTTACCATTTGACCGTCTGACATTTGACTACTAGACAGCCAACAGAGTTGAATATTCCTCTTTCAAAACCACTACAAAAGTTAATTGTAGAAATATTGATATAGAAAGTCAACATCTGCCCATAATTTCTTTTTTCCTTGAAGAAATCAAATTTATATGAGACACTTTTAAACAGGGGTTGCTCTCCTCGATTAGTTTAACTACTGAGAGAGCTCCTCCTTTAAGTAATTCCCTCCATACAATTTATCTTGTTTCTTTGTTCTGTATTTGTATATTGTATTAATTTTAGGTGTTGATGTATTAATGCATAGTCATATTAATGTTGTGTAATATTGTGTTGTGTAATATTGTGTTAGAGGTATGTATTTAGTTACTTTTTTGTATTAGTTAATTTGAATAAATTGTATGTAGAGGAATTTAAAATATGAAACTGAACTGAACTGAATATAAAATTGTACACTATTTACCGAATCTGTTACTGTTTCTAAGACTTTTCATACCTATGACGAAATTAGTATGATTGTCGCTTAATTCTTTCCTAGTTTGCAACTCACNCAAGGAGGAAAATTCGAAGCTTAGGAACATTTTTCAGTCATCCAATTGGTATTGAAAAGCGATAATGCTGTGAGGTTGGTGCCAATTCAACCTTCAAGCAGAATTGCTCTTGCACGCAATTGGGCTTTTTGAATTTTCCATGTCGTGGAAATAGGCTGTAAGATAAATTACGGAAAAGCTAACCTACATTTTTGTAGATGTAAATTAATTTATTTATCATTTAATTTGTAAACTTGATATAAATAATTTTCTCACAATTAAATAAAAATACGTAAGCTGGTTTTTTTTTACCATTTGACCGTCTGACATTTGACTACTAGACAGCCAACAGAGTTGAATATTCCTCTTTCAAAACCACTACAAAAGTTAATTGTAGAAATATTGATATAGAAAGTCAACATCTGCCCATAATTTCTTTTTTCCTTGAAGAAATCAAATTTATATGAGACACTTTTAAACAGGGGTTGCTCTCCTCGATTAGTTTAACTACTGAGAGAGCTCCTCCTTTAAGTAATTCCCTCCATACAATTTATCTTGTTTCTTTGTTCTGTATTTGTATATTGTATTAATTTTAGGTGTTGATGTATTAATGCATAGTCATATTAATGTTGTGTAATATTGTGTTGTGTAATATTGTGTTAGAGGTATGTATTTAGTTACTTTTTTGTATTAGTTAATTTGAATAAATTGTATGTAGAGGAATTTAAAATATGAAACTGAACTGAACTGAATATAAAATTGTACACTATTTACCGAATCTGTTACTGTTTCTAAGACTTTTCATACCTATGACGAAATTAGTATGATTGTCGCTTAATTCTTTCCTAGTTTGCAACTCACTTGAGTGGCTAGAATAACTACTGGACACGAACAAGTAAAAGTTCCCCGATTTTGATCAAAATTGGCACAAAACACAGGAGATTTCGAATATGAAGTCAGTTTTAATTTTTTTTGCAATTTCGACAGCGAATTCGTATTGCTGGATCAAAACCTGAAAAATTTCAATTTTAAAGTACTTACCAATTTACCGAGCCCTTGACTCTCTGGCTCCAAATCAAACTCTATACTTGCAGCAATTGCAGAAGGATCTGTCACAGTCAACGTCACTTTCTCCTTCACAGCGGGTACTGGCACAGGCAGAGTTATACTTTCAGTTTCTTTGATCACGTAGTCATGGCTGGGCTCCTCCTCCTGAGGGGATATTTCAGGCAATGTCAGTGGTTCTGATTCTTGTGAAACATTTACTTCTTCTTCTTCTACCTCTGGCTCGACAACTGAAACGGTAAATACAATCAAATTATCAATCAAGCAATCTATGAAGACTTTTGGAAAACAGATCTGGTTTAAGTGATCAGGAGTTTAGAACTTTGGATAAGTAAAGCTGATTCGATTGCAAATTATCTTCAAAGAAAGCTCTGTCTTATGTCTCGTTCAATTCCTACCCTGACCATCCCCCCCCAGAACACCTTCGGGTATTTTCAGTGCCTGGCCCCCGGGCATTCGCAAAAAAACTTTTCCCCGCCCCCGGGCATTTGCGCAATCAATTTTCGTCGACCTCCGGGCTGCCCGGGGGAGGGATGGTCAGGGTAGGAATTGAACGAGACATTAGTCATACCACTACAACAACAACAACCACCACCGGTCAACAAATGACAACCAATTTTTTGTGAATTTTGAAAGCGTTGCAAAGAATGCGAAGCAAAATGTATTCCAAGCATTAGTTGGAGTAGACTTACGACGCGATTCTTTGTATTCGTTCAATATTTTTAATCTGATTTTTTATTTTCTCTCATATAAGTTTGAGCGATAACCATCCAATTCAATGAGCGATACTGAGACTTATGTAATGAGTCTATAGTTGGAGCACAAAAAATAATCCATAAAGATCTTGTGGCACTGCCTAGGTCTGTCATTCAAATTGTCATCATACTTCCAACGAATCATGGGTCAATTTTTTGGGAGAAATGTGTTTGTACTTCCCCAAAAGGCCGTTACGACCCTGAACCCTCGATTTTCTTTTAAAGGCTAACAGCAAGACCATCTGTCATTATAAAAATGATGCATTCCATTTAAATATAACGATATCTACCTGTGATTTCATTTTCTTTTTCAAAGCTGTTAGACATTTCAACAACTTTTTGTGTTTCTTCTTCATCATTGTGCAACGTGAAATTATGAAGACTGAGTTTATTTTTCGTCAGGAATCCTCTCTTGCAAATCTCACAACGGAATGGCCTTTCCAAACTGTGCGTCTGACCATGTCTCTTCAGCTTCCATTGCGTCGCAAACTTCTTGTTACAATCATCACATTCATATCTCTTTGCACGAATAATCCTCCTGGGGCCTCCGTCAGGTGAATCTTTGTTGATGTGATAGAATTTGGTATGCAACATAAGTTTGTTTTTCTCCACAAATCCCTTGCCACATTGCTCGCACTGATACGGTCGTTCTCCGGTGTGGAACAAAGCATGTCTCTTGAGTTTCCAAAATGACACAAACNATGAGTCTATAGTTGGAGCACAAAAAATAACCCATAAAGATCTTGTGGCACTGCCTAGGTCTGTCATACAAATTCAAATTGTCATCATACTTCCAACGAATCATGGGTCAATTTTTTGGGAGAAGCAAGACCATCTGTCATTATAAAAATGATGCATTCCATTTAAATATAACGATATCTACCTGTGATTTCATTTTCTTCTTCAAAGCTGTGAGACATTTCCACAACTTTTTGTGTTTCTTCTTCATCATTGTGTAACGTGAAATTATGAAGACTGAGTTTATTTTTCGTCAGAAATCCTCTCTTGCAAATCTCACAACGGAATGGCCTTTCCAAACTGTGCGTCTGACCATGTCTCTTCAGCTTCCATTGCGTCGCAAACTTCTTGTTACAATCATCACATTCATATCTCTTTGCACGAATAATCCTCCTGGGGCCTCCGTCAGGTGAATCTTTGTTGATGTGATAGAATTTGGTATGCAACATAAGTTTGTTTTTCTCCACAAATCCCTTGCCACATTGCTCGCACTGATACGGTCGTTCTCCGGTGTGGAACAAAGCATGTCTCTTGAGTTTCCAAAATGACACAAACTTCTTGTCACACTTATCACATTCATGGCGCTTCTCTGGAGGTCCAATTCTCGGTTTTGAGCCATCATGTGGTAGTTGCTCGTGTTGATCAAGTTTGCTTTTCTCAATGAAAGATCTAGGACATCTTGAGCATTTGTAAGGCTTCTCTCCGCTATGTACTCGCTGATGACGCTTGAGTTTCCATGAAGACATAAAGCTTTTGCCACAAACTGTGCATTCGTGATTTGTCTTGCGTCTTGGGAGCAATGAGTTGACGAGGCGGCTAACGGCCTGCGGGTCTACGAACTCTTCTTTGTGATTTTTTACATGGACAACTAATTTGTTCTTCTCCGCAAATCGCTTGGGACAGTAGATGCAATTGTAAGGTTTCGCTCCTACAAAGGAAATCGATAATAGCATCTCATTCTATCTCCCATGATAGGTAAAAAATAGTCGGAGATAAATTTTTATCATTCCTAGAGGTTGCTCGTTTGCATTTCATTTCATAACATTACTAAAACCAGTTAGTAAAGATTCCACAAAGTGCTAAACCCTCCAGGCAAAAAGATGATTACACGAAAATCTTCTCCATTGAAAAATACAATGGCGTGCTTTGGGCGTGGCATTAGGATTTCCAACTTTGTATTCACAATAGTACTAGATGCACCACTGTGTTACCTTCATAGAATAAAAGTACACACACTTAACTATATCATTTCAATGCCTTCTTCTCCAACAATTTCTTTATTTTTCTGTTTTAAAACCATTGGCAACTCCTTGATTTGCTTGTCGAGAGTATGCCAAAGTATGCAACCTCTTAAACGAGGTGGGCTAATTTCATTCGGAAATATAGTGTCTTAATAAAAGCAGTTTGCAAAGATGTTACATCCGTACATCAGATTATGCTGGTTTATGTTTTCCCATCACTGATTTTCCATACACCGATATTTAACGCAATTCATAGATTTTTTAGACAGCCTTTACATGAAACCCGCAGTGAGATTTGGCCTTAGTGAAATGATCAAAACTGTTACAAATTCACTACGCCTCAACCTGATTCCACCATAGCTACATCTCACTATGGGCTATATGTAAAGACTGCGTTAAATATTAACAAGAAAAATTGCACCAAAAATCATACGAAATTACATACCAGTGTGGCTAATAGTGTGACGTTCAAGCTTCCAACGAGTCATGAAATTCTTGTTGCAGAAAGGACAAATAAGACGGCCGGCAGATTGGTTGTGCACTTCAAATAAATGCTTCCTGAGGAAATGCTTCGATGAGAATTTACTTGGACATTTGCAGTCTTTGTCATAACTAGCATCAGCAGATGCTCCAACTAGAAGAAAATTGAATTAAAGGATAACTGACGGGTGAGTAAGAAACAACAGCATGAGGATTGAAAGGTTAATGTTGATATTACAGTAAAAACCCGCATATAAGAAACTACCTTTTCCAAACCAAGCTGTTTTGGTTTTTATTTAAATGATAACATTCATGAAATCAGGCTGTAGGTTCTTAGATTAGGTTTTTAAATCTTCTCAGAAAAGTTTTTTACTACAATGTTTCTTTCTTTGCAGTCTTTTAAATGTATCTGTTTGAAATAAAAATACTGTAATAGAGGATGGAGTATTTAGCAATGTGGTGGAATCAGACTTGTTTAGGCCTCTTGGATGATCGAGGAGCATATTAAATGGTTTATTTTACACGATAATCAAATAAATGCTCTGGATTGTCACAGCTGAAAATGATATCAATGCATTTGTTCTTCAAAATCAGAACCAATACAAACACCAGGGTGAAAAGATTCTTTCATAAAGGAATAAATATTGAAGATATCCGGCTGTAGGTTCTTATTCGAGGAAGGTTCTTAAATACAGGTTTTTACTTTATTGGCAAATGTATTCCTTGATAGCCAACATGCTCAATTTGATTTGAAAATATAACATAGCCATTTCTTTCCGAAGTTACAGGAGAGTTTCTGCAGAAGGACCTTCAAAAACCTCGTGGCTGCCAACAGATAGCCCATCATGCGTCCTACAATTTTCATCAAATGAGGGCAGCATCAGGAGGGCTGCCTCCAAACACAGCTTAAGAATGGTTAGTCTGCGGTGCGACCTCTACGGGGGAGGAAAAGTTGAGGAAAAGAAAATATCAACTTTTCCTCCCCCGTAGAGGTCGCACCGCAGACTAAAGAATGGTAAGATTAGGAAAAGCTGCCGAAGTGAAAGACAAACAGTACGAGTAATAGACAATTACGGAAAGATGGCGTCAAGGGGCATTTGACCAAGATGCACTGCATTCCATAGTGGAATTGACAGTTCTTCAATCGAAATTCGATCATCAAACGCAATGCATCTTGTTCAAATGCCCCTCGACGCCATCTTTTCCGTAATCGTCTATTAGAGCCACCCATGCGGTCTTTGATTCCATGACACCATTGAGTTTGGACGTCAGTGCTCTTATCATAATGACTTACAATACAAAATATTTCTGTTTTTGACGTATAAAGTTGATGATCCTGGGTTCAAATGCTTCTTGGATCGTTCTTATATTTCATATGATTTCTTAAAAATAAAACAGCAAGAAAAGAAAATGCGTTGGTAACCATAATGGCATTCAAGCTTTTGTCCTCTTGTCGTGTCAGTTGTGAGAAGTTTGATTTGAAGCGGAAGCGGGCAAAACCTTGTTCCAAGAAAATATTTAAATAGCCACATTCTTCAAAAAATTCTTTAACCTATAGGAAATTAATGAAAGTCAAAACTGATACCTGAATCTTCAAACTTCTTCAAAAGTATTCTGTAAATTATTTAATTATCTAACAACAATGCTAGTGACCTTAACATTTGTTCCTTGAAAGATCAGGTACTTTAGTATAGGCCTTGTGCACATTAACATGGTTTTCATGTCTAAGAATTCTCAAAAAGTGTTAAGAATTCTTGAGAAGATTTTAATTTTTGAAGAGTTCTTGTTTAAAAAAATGTACAGCCTTTCGTATGACTCAAGATTTCTTGAAAATGTGAATATGAAGAATGTGGAGAATTCTTGAAAATGTTTAAGAATTCTTAAGAATTCTTGTCATGTTAATGTGTGCAAGGCCTGTGCTGCAGCTATAACATAGTAAAATATGTCCATGATTATTTATTGATTTTAACCATACCGTTCTTTCTAGATGGCTTTGAGCTCTGTGCACCAAAATCTCCCATCAATGGTGGTTCTGGCTGCTGGTTCATCACATTATTTGCAATATCTGCGGTTTCCACTGTAGTACCTACACATAATGGGATAAATTATTTTTTAGTTTGAGAATCAATCAATCATTAGAGATCTTAAAGAGCTTTATAAACTTTACAAAAGAATTCTAAAATAATTTTATAAAGACATATTTTTACACTTGTTTCAAATATTGCAGCCTGTGATGTTTAACGACCTTTTCTTATAATGAGTTACTGTAGCATCTTCCTATGTACAAAAGTCACAAGAATACTCTACCAATTTCAACGAACCATCAATCATTTTATGGAAGATAGGCAGTTGGATATTAAAATTTATTTTTCTAAAATCAGTTCTATATATGCTCTTCTAAAGTTATTGGCAACTTATTTGGAAACTGTTTTGTGTGAAGAAACTTGAAGAACAATTGTCAAATTTCCAGCTCCACAGCAGCTACAGCGTGCATAATGAGGAAAAAACAAATAATAAATATTTGCCCCTTGCAATTGTGTGACTACTTTAGAAGCTTTATGATGTAACTGACAAAATCTTTTAAAGGCAATCTATCCCCTCCCAATTAGTTTACTTATATATATAAATACCTAAAATAATTCAGTACGCACCACTAACATAAATTTTATCTTCTATGGCCATGAAAATGAAAAAGATCTCCATGCATTATTTCAACACATTGAATCGTTTGTTCTTTTCATCCAATCATGGAGCAAACAGAATGAATACCCTAGTTCTAGCTTCTTACCATCATGCAAAAGATTTAGCATTTGAAAAATATCAAAGCAAAATGTTTTACTAAGTTGGGCAGATAAAAAAACATACCTGTGTCGATATTGTCATTGGCATTATCCTCTCCATTGCAGTTGGAGACAATGTCAGCAAGACGACTAAGCTGATCATAGCTTGTCACTGCATTGTGGAAAATGTTCTTGAATTCTTGATTAGCATTAAGCAATAGCATATGATCAGGGCCTGCAAATAACAGAGTGCTTAAAAGTCAATCTCGTCCCCAGAGTGCTTTCGTTGTTTGTGATTAGCGTATGACATAAAAACAACCTGGGAATGATGTTGCTTAAAAGTGATATACTCAATGAAGGATCATAAAAATCTGATGAAACGTTCGAACCTCGGATGATTCTAGCATCTAAAATCATCATCTGAAATTATTTTAGTTATCAAGGTAAACAACAGCTTAAATTTGAAAATGCCTTTTAGGATCAACACGATGTGCCAAACATACAGTAATGTCTTGTACCAATAACATCTTGGAAATTAGAGAAAAATTTAACACATGGAATGGAATCTTGAATCTTCAATGAATATTTGGTGGGGGAAAGGATTTAGAAGTTTCAAATTGCCTTAAGGTTTTGTGAAGTGAACTTCAAACAAGTTAATATGTGTCATTTTCTATATCAAATACGTATGATCTCAAAGCTAGGTATTCCGTGCTTTGGACCACTGCAAATAAATAGCATCTGCATAAAATTACATAAATTGCTTCACCAACAAAACATGTTCTTCTTGGTAACATGAAAACATTACCTGAAATTTCAATCTGTCCATCATGATATGTAAGCGCAACTGTGACACAACCAGTTCTCTTATACCAGGATTTCAACTGAAAAGTGGAAATAAAACCATATCACAATTTATATTTCTTCAGAAAAGAACATGATATATAGTCAAATCTATTCTCTACATGGAAATTTCTAGCGACACATGTACATGTATATATGAATGCTTTCAGCAATTAATAACATTTTCATATACATACAGTACTACTGTACTTGATAGAGATCTCAATGCTACCAACTACCAGACCTCTCGCAGGCACAAAACATAATTATACATTAGTTGCTGGTATCTATAATGTATTCAGAGTGTTTTGGTTGCAGGCACATTTTTCTCAACCATTTGCTCGCAGGCACAGAATATTCTTAATGAGGCCTGCTGCCAACTACAATAAGGTTTTGGGCACACAAACACTATTTTCTCGCCTAAAAATTCTTGTGAAAATTTGTGGTTTCTTGACAATTCTCGTATACAGATTTTGGAGTCTTTCATACAGTACAGGCCTTGCAAACATTAACATGGCTTTTCTTAAGAATTCTTGTTTAAACAAATTTACAGTCTTTCATATGACTCAAGAATTCTTATCACAGTGTGTAAAGAATTCTTTACAATTCTATTTATGTTAATGTTTGGAAGGCCTATGTACTGTAAAATTCTCTGATTATTCAACAATTAAACTTCAAAATTCAAAAGATATATTGCTTGCAGTTGGTAGGGTTATTATTAATGATTAAAGAACATTGGCAATATTGAAATATCCAAATTAGAACGATAAACTTACCCCTGCTTTCATTGTTTTCAGCTTCTTTTTGTCAAATCGTGATCGCTCCACAGCATCTTGAATGAAGCCTGGCTCTCCCTGCTGAATGCAAAAATGAAGAAATTAATTACTATATGAATTAATTACTAACATAAAATTTTTGTTCAGTAAGTTTTCATTTTCTTTGGACCACACGTCAAATATCGCTTTTAGAAATCCAAAAAACCCATCTGACAACTAATTATAACCATAAAAGTAACATCGGAGACTAAAACTTCATTTGTTTTGAAAGTCACACTCTGATGATGACATAAGTCAGAAAGGCTAAATCTCTTTGTTTTTTGCATCCGAATCTCTTCTATCTGCAAAAACTACCATGTGGTCAAAGAAAGTTAATACAAAAAATTGTCATGGTTTATTTCCTAAAAAAAGGGCTGAAGGGCTGAAGTAGCTCTGAAAGATTAAAAATTTGGATTTCAGGATATCTGCTTGACTAGTAACATCTTTGAAGTAAAAAAGAACCTTTCTCATGTACTTTTGCCTGTTTTTAACATATATATTCTCTTTTAACTTAACCCTATTCCACCTGGGCTCTTTTGATTCACTCCTCACCTGGAGGGGGGCCATTATCACCCTCCTAATTATTTCCGAAACCAATAGAGTTATGAAGTTGTAACTTGGTATATAGTATTGCCAACCTACTGTGCCTCTAATTGAATGATTAAATTTGAATTACTCACATGACCTGTTGCTAGGCAACTAGTTATCTTGAGGCCAGTCTGTAATAAGGTTATGTATGGGAACTAAAATAATATCCTATATTTCGATGAAAACGAAGTTTCTTCTCATAAATGGTTAAAATTCTATTATAACATTTATATTTTCTCGCAAAGGACTATATTAATTTTTATTTTTTTACATATCTATTCAAACAATGACGTCATAAACTTATATGACGTCATAGCTCTAAAAAACTACAAATGTAAATATAAATTACCGAGCTATATAGCATATGAAAGGCCTTGACAAGAGGAATCCAATGAGACTGATTAGAACAAAATTGAACAAGGATTGACCAAACTAGAAGCAATTATGTGTTTTCTTTTGTGACCTCTCTCCAAATAAGGGCATTTACTGGTCATGTGACACATCTAATTAATACAAAATTTATAGAATCATGTAGAGCATTAAAAGTTAGGAAAATTCAGTTAGTACCAGCGTCCTAACTTTAATTGTTGAAGCACTGTATATCAATGTTTGGTTGGGGGGCCATAATGCCCCCCACGTGGAATAGGGTTAAGAAGTGGTTCTTACCTTCTTCGATGTAACCACTGCACTGAGCCCAAGGTCAAGGACAACATCATGTGGAGTCGTTGCAACAGGCTGTGGTGGGGCTGCAGCAGGCTGTGGTTGCAGATGACAATCATTGAGGATTGATACTGGCGGAGGAGCAGCAGCTCTTGCAAAGAATTCAGCTATGTCATGTCCTAAATAATAGAAAGCATTTCATTGTAATTGAATGTTATTAAAACATCTTCTCTTGCCATGTCTTTGGCATGTTATATAATGTTTGGGAGGAATCACGCAAGGGCATGTAAAATTACAACTATATATTGTATCTGTAGCTACAGTATATTTATATTTGTTGTGGCTGAAATAATGATCAGAACATTATATACACATACATTTTGGTCACTTTTTAACCTTTCAAACAGCTTTTAACAATTTGTTATATGGGAGACGAATAATGAATTGATTGCTTTTAGCTCAAGGCCCTATTGCCTTAATTTGTAAAATGTTGCATTTATTTTAAGCAAAAAGTGTTATTACAGGCTCTCTTTTGTAAGTATAAAACCCTGACCAGCCTTCGTATAGGCCTAACAAAAGCTTCAAGCCAATATCACATTACGATCACTGCAACACCTAAAAGCTAACAAAGATCTCAAATGTGGTCTCTAAATTTAAATTAGACTTTTATCGATAATAGGAAGGGAAAAATACTTTCTACAATTTTCCAAAAAGTGCAAGTTTCTTTTTACTCACCCGGTATTGCAGCTTCAAGAACACTTAAATATACTTTGTACAAAATCTTTGGTGTCCAAAAAACAAACTTTTTTTAAACTCTTTTGCAGCTAAGCGCTATTCGCAAAAATAGTATTCCCACAATTTTACTCTTGGAAATAAACAGAACTTTAGAATGAATTTTCTAATTAAAGGGTTTTAAGGTTTCTGTAAACAAAAAGGGTTTTATTCTTGTCCATCCTGGACAACAATATGATGCCAAAGATCTGCTATGGCATGTGGGAGCTGAAGAATTTGACAGTTTTTGCTGCATTGCAAAGTGCGTGCGGAAGATTTTTTCCAAATAATTTGCGCGCATGGATGAGCTTTAAAACTTTCCAGTAATTACCTTCTGTTTGTAAAAATTGAACTGCACACGGAATTTCTTCCAAGCGAGAGACAAAGTTCTGGTAAAATCTGTTAAGGTTTGGCTGCAGTTCTGGTAAAATTTCTTTTGTTTTAACAATGATTCCTTTGGTCTTTAGTGATTTTCTGGTGTGGCAAAGACTTTAATTTTTGTGTGTATATAACAAGGACCAGATTGCAAACATTAGGTATGCGTGGCCACGCAACAATTTTCTGCCCTAATTCCAATGGCACATTTCTTTGAATGGATTAGAAATACATGCAGCTGAAACAAAGAGCTTTGCAGAAATTCCATGCAGAATCGCTTAACATACCCATCCAATTTTCTACACACGAAGACTTGATATTAAAACTGGCCTTGGGCTGCTGTTGGACAGAGTTTGTTTCCACACAAGAACCAGTTGCGAGAAATCATTCTCCACACAAGTAAAATACTTTTTGCAGTCTGGAGAGGGGACAGACGTGCATGGGAAGATAAAATCTGGGGGGCTGCCCAAAAATCAAGGCCATTCTTGCAAATCTATGTTGGGGGGCTGCCATCTTGTACGCTTATGGTTATTATGACTGGGGACTTCATTATCCCCAAAAGATGACCATACCATATTATCAACCGTCCAGGATTACTGGCAAATTCTACCCTTAGGGCAATCATGTTTAGTTAAAATTTATGTTGTTATTTGATTCATTGCTTTCCTTAAAGCCTGGCCTCAAACTGCAAAATTTAAAGGCCTAAAATAAACACACTTGGGGCAGAAAGGCGCTGGAAATTTTCGCGCTAAAAATGACTCGTCGGTGATAAAAATGGGGGCAAACAAAACACGGCTTGCGAAAACAGGATTTCATTACCATCGACTTATCAATCTTTGTTGCGAAGCTGCTTGTGACGCCATACCAAACTGTTCTTCGTTTTCGACTTGCTAAAGCCATCAAAATATCTTTTCTTCTCCTCCTGAAAACAAAATCATACTGCAAGCCCTGCTGAAGCAATTTCCTCACCTGTTATCTGTTGTCTTTGAGATTCGTGTGGTGCCAAAGGCCTCGGTTGATCGGCCCTGAGGTCATGCAAAGCGGGTCCTTGGCCGCCATAGTTATACAAAATGCTACTCCACGTCGCTGGATCGCCATAGCCAGGCAGGAACTGCCGATGGACGACATTTGGGTCCATCGAACAACTTGATTATTCGCCAATGCTTCTTGTATTCGATGATTTTCGTTATTTTCAGTGGCGTTCTTCTTCAAGGTCTTTTGGCCTAATAATGGCGGGCTGCTTCGAGAGGTTTCAATCAACTCAATGTCATGGTTTTCAGCTCTCAAACACAATAGCAGAAAAACAATAGGATACTTGACACTTATGACAATATGGCGGATACAATTTTTGTAAGATTTTCAAACTCAAAATTAATTATTTTCAAATACGCGTTTATTTGTAAGAAAGTTGGCAAGTTTATTAATTTTCCATTCATTTCAAGGTCCTACTACTCAAAGTTTATAATTTGTTGGGTTTCTTGACACAAGAAGGAAGATTTGTTACGCTCAAAACATTGGCGAATTTTACCCCAGGGGAGGGGGGGCACTTCACTATTGGGTCATATGGGGTGTGCGTTGCAAGAATTTCTGTTACGACCCAATCCCAGAATATAGGCGGGATTTTGAGACCCAATCCCAGAATATGGGTGAGGTTTCCGACAAGTGTTTTCACTACAAAACAATAGTAAAATTGTTGTTTATCCTATACCTGACCATTCCCAGAATTTCTAGTAAAAATTAGACCCAATCCCAGAAAATTCCTACAAAAAGCATATCCCATTCCCAGAATTTTCGTGCCAAAAACTACCCCAAAACTGGCGCACATCCCCGTATGACTGGATAGTGAAGTACCCACTCCGGGAATTTTACTCAAGAACAAGGTTGCAATGACGTCTTTGTCATAGAAAGCTTTATTCAGCGTAGCCAAAATTTTTCGAAAGTTTATTAATGATTCTCAAACGTTCAGAAATGAAGAAACAGTTGGTACTATGGGCTGATTCAAGTTTCTTATAAAAAACGTGCCGTTCCTATATAAATGCGTTTCTCGCAGAAAAATCTGTACTCGTTTTGACACGGCTTGCTCATTTTCGTGAAATTGTTTTCCATAATTCTTTGTGTGATTTTCAGTTTCATACGGTGTGTTTGATTGATAATTCCCAACCTACCAAATTCTGAAAACAGTAGACTTCACGGAGACGGAAATATATTTCCAAATCAAACATAAAATCTTTAGAATAGCAGGTTTCGGATTCACAATGGCGAAAATGAAAATTCGCCAATGAAAACAAGAATCTCTCCGAAGTCTGCCAAACCTTCTGCATTTAGGAGCAGAAGGTTCAGAAGGCCTTCCAAACCTACCCAACCTACTGTTTTGAGAATTTCGGAGTCTATCAAACACAAATTCTGAGTCTACAAAGTCTATACCCTGGGTACCAGAGCCCAAAAAATAGAATAATACAAGAAACAATTTTTTAGGTTGAGGCTCTGGTACTAAGTCTACCATTTTCAGAATTGGTACCAATCAAACACACCCTTATTTAATAAGTGCCTGACCCCTTAGGGTTTAAGAGCAAGTAATAACAGGCCATATGTCTTGTGAAAAATCTTGGGCCAATCCACAGACAGCGCCCAAATATCGGCGATCCTGCGATCTGGACCATTCACCACTGTTCTCTGCAGTTTGTCTGTTTCGTCACCGTTTACAAGTAGAACCAGTCAAATGTGTTTGGGGAACAGATAAAAACCTTTCTGCTTACCAGCGGTACAATGTGCTGAAACATGGTTCGCCTCCGCCAGAAAAATTGTTTTTTCTCGCCATTTCGCCATGTTGTCGAAGAAGTTTGCCTGCTTTGATAATCTTCCAGATTTGTTACACATCAGATAAAAGTTTTTCGTTAAGTTTGTGTCGATGAAAGCAGAGAAATAAACAGAGAAACATTGGAAATGTCTCAGCAAACATTCATCACACATTCTACAATAAGCAAAGATAAAAGCACAAGAACAGACGAATAAATAAAAAATTTCCCCAATTTGATGTCTTGTGTAATTTCAGAATAAGCAATGTTTTTAAGTACAAAAAACTAAATAAGGGACTAGAACGCAATCGAGCCTTCGCATAATCGGCTGTTGCAACATATTTGGCCATATTTGTGCACTGCCGACGTAAAAAAAAGTTGAAAGGCTTGATTTACTTTTGAGTCTCAAAGAATTTAGGCCCTGTTCAAACGTCGAACTGCATGCATGAAATCGATGATAACTACGAAATGAATTGAAACATTTTCAGGTAATAATTTGCTGGATGAACTGCAGCAAATAAATTTTCAGTTTGCAATTTCAGTTCAATGTATACGTTGATGGCAGCCAAATCGTTTCTATTGAAATTTCCATCTTGTTTTGAGCAAAAAGTTACAATCACAATTAGACAAAGATGGGTCTTCATTGTAAATTTTGTGCGAATTTCTCTTTTCTAAGAATAGTTGATAACAAGGTTTCAAAGACCTTCGCTTTAGTTAACTCTCTTCTATTACCGTCAAAGCATTTTAGCAATCATAGAAACTGCGCCTTGACAAATTTTTGGCTACAATCAGACATCTTGACAGCAAATTGGTCAAGACAATGTTCTTAATTCATGCTGCACCTCTCAATAGAACTTTCAGGGGGTGAGGTAAGAGTGACATTTATCCGAGACAATGGCTGACTCGGTGAGCGCAAATCATATTCCAAACTGTTCTAATCATATTCAATTTTTTTTCGCAACACCTCAATCGCACATTATCAAAGTTTTATAGCTACGCAGCCAAATCGCGAACTAATTAAATGGCTAAGCTAAACGAACTATTTTCGTGAAATAACGACATCGCTAAACAGACTATTTGAACAGGGGGAAATATTTTTGACATAGCCAAACACTAGACTTACTACCCCTGTTTCCGCTTCATTGCGGACAATTCGATTCAATAAAACGATGCGGAAACAGGGGCCAAAGGTAGAAAGTCTAACCATGCACCAATGTGTGCTCTCCACTGCCAAATAGAAGGAGGATCTTAACAATGGGGTGTGGGAAAATTTTGGGAAGTTAATAAATGTAAATATTTCACAATAAAACCATTATTTTCGCAGCTTATAATCGATTTCGCCTTAGTTAAGGAAAATGTTTGCTCACACTTGTGATGAAGTCATTTAGCGAGGGGGTTGTAATAAGGGGAAATTCGAAAAGTCGAAAGTTGATAAACGGGGGCATGGGGAGAAAAATGTCTATTGGGCATGGGGAGAAAAATGACAAAATCAATCTGCTGCTAAAACTTCTGTAAGGAAATGGGAAGAAATCATATCTGGTATAGGTTAGAACCAGAACATCTGCCAAGACCACTGACCCCTGTTTTGAAATTGTAAGAAATAATATAAACAAATATTAAATTCATAAAATCAAAAAGTCTGTCATGGGATGCATACTGTACATGAATGAGTCCTTTAAAATTCGTTACAAACTAGAGCGAGGACTACTTTGATTTATTAAGGGAAGCACTGTGCGTTTTATTATAAGCCGAACATACTAATTCCAAAATCTTGTTACTTTTTTCTTTAGCCAGCATTTGTTCTACGACGACGACGTCTTCACCTCGCTTGATATGCAGCATTAATTCTGTAACTTGTTCGTCAGTGATGTGAAGATCTTCTTTTTCTATTAACTCTACGATCTGCGAAAATAAAACCATTATTTCCTTATTCATTTCATTCAAACAAACAAAACTTTACTTATTAACTACAAAAAGTACTCAAGTACGTAGGTAGTAGTAAGGTCAGTCCAGCAAGATTGTTCTTAGGCCACAAGATATTAATAACCGTGAAATTCCAAACTTTCAAACATCATTTAAAGGGTTGGGGAGGGGTGGGAGGTAAAACGTATAGAGAAACTTGCTATTGACCTATGACAACGCCACACTTCTTAGAGCTTTTATAACATTCTACAAGTGCGCTTCATTTGAACTCCTGCGTGGCATGCAATAAGGGCAGCAATCTTCGATTCTTAAAAAAGCTACTTATTGTTTCCTTTTGTGCTGTGGTAAATTCATATATAAGTGTCAATAACGGCCGAGTTCCATTTGAAAGAACTTACAGTCGAATTTGCAATGCTCCGCGATCAAATTATTCTCTTTTCAAAAAAAGTTTCTTAATTCAAGTATTCATTTCTTATTTCAAGAAAAGTGTTCTTGATTCCTCAAGAAACATTGCCTCATTCCAAGAAAATTGATCTGAATACAAGAATCCTTCTTTGTCTTATTTCAACAAACAATTACTTACCCTGAGAAAAATTTTCTCACACAATTTCTTACTATAGCTTTCGTAATGCGGGGACGGACTTGAAGTTACCAATTAAAACGTCAACAAATGGCCAGAGATGCTTTTCTCATAGAGGTGCAAAACTGAGGAATAGCCTCTCAGCCGAGTCTAAGCAGACATCCTCCCTATCTAGTTTTAAGAAAACTAGCTAGAGATGGGAACTTTTCTTTGGATTGCAAATTTTGAACATTCTTGTTTGATAGTTTCTTTATTCTATATTGTAAAGATTGTAACTACTGTCTTTATCGGAGGGCACCTTGAAAACCAGCTTCTGCCGAAGAGCAACCCTCTTTAAAATAACTAAATATGAAAAATATGAAATATGAGAGAGTATTTCTCTAGACCGACTGCAGATACTGTCAACAAAAATGTTGTGTTTAGACAAAGAACGATATTAGACTCAATACATGTCGTAGTTTCGCTCTTTGACTGAACTGATAACGCTACGACTACTGCAGCAGCGACAACTCACTGCAGCGACAACAACAACAGCAATTCAATGAGATGAGCGTAAGTTGAGGGCCTTATGCAGTGAGGCTAGAACGATATCTTGAAAGACGAGAAAATATTTCTTTGAGCTTCCTTTTAGTTCCTTGAAATTTCTTACCCTTTTTAACTCATCAAGGTCAAGCGTTCCATCTTTGTCCATATCAAGCAATTCACACAAATCACGTGCTTTTTCTTCTGATAACCCAGCATTCTTTTGTAATGTGACAAATAGTTCCTGAGTCGAAATTTTGCCATCCCTGAAAAGATAGATCGAATAGTGAAACAAGTTCCTAGAGTCAAATATTAACTTCTTTGGGCTGGGCCTAAGCCCTTGGAAAGGAAGCTAGAGGGCCGTGGAAATGACGAAGTTTTGAAAATTATTTCATAAAAACCGAGCGCAGCAGAGAGGAGGGCAAGCAAAAATGGTTAGGAAATTTATATGACAATAAAGATTAAAATTTTCTAAGGGTTCCTCAAAAGTATATTTTCGCGGCAAGAAAAAGTCGTGAGGGTGGTTTTCCAATGGTTTTCCTCACAGCTTCGACCCGGGATGCCCGAAGTTGTTGATCACGTGCTCCAAAATGGAGCTTGTTGATTGGCTGTTGTGCAAAAGGCAAACAAACCAAAGCTGCTATTGTTACAAAATTTACCCCTGCTGTAACAACACGAATGAAAGACGAAAACCCTTCGCTAACATCAAAACAATCAAGATTGTATTGTTTTTGACATTGTTTCAATTGAAAGCAGTTAGAACAGGCTGGTTGAACTTTAATGAAATCTTGATTGTGTTGATTGCCAAAGGAATGTTAGGATAGAACGTTATCAGAAATCACTAAAAAAGGATCATTTGTTCCGGACCCTAAATTAGGGATGTACCGGATATCCAGCTAGACGGCTGGATTTTTTATGCTTTCGGAACAAGGTTGACTGATTCCTTAGGCTTAGACTACGTTCACACGATGCCGGCACATTTTGAAAACTGCGAAAAATGTGACGGTATCAAACTTTCAGCTAGCGTTCACACGATACCAGCACAATTTGAAAACGATAGAAAATTCGACGGTATCGATCGCTCTGCAATCCCTGCGACAAAGAGGCTGGATTTTGAATACAAAACATTTTTATAGGCCAGAAGAATCAATCAGCCTCGTTTTGAAAGCGTTGAAAGATGTTCCGTTTTCATCTTTTTCGAGTGTCACACGGTGCCATTTTGAAACTGTGCCGGTTAGAGTTCCGTTTTCAAATTCTGCCGTTTTGAAATTCTGCCGGCAAAAAAATTGGCGTTTTTGTGTGAACGGGAGGCATATCCGTAACAATTTTATGTCGTTTTCAAAATGTGCCGGCATCGTGTGAACGTAGTCTTAGATGAATTTCTTTGTCGTCAAAATACAGCCTCTGTCGCGGGGATTGCAAAGGGTTTTGTACCGTCAAGTTTTCTGCCGTTTTCAAATTGTGCCGGTATCGTATGAACGTAGCTTAAGAAGAGATCGGAGTTTAAAGAAGATTGAGTTGAATGTCATTCTTTTTTGTAGATTACCAAGCATAATGTCGACAATAACAATGACAGAGGGCAGATATGATAAAAATAGATTTACCTATCCGCATCGATCTCTATTTCATCTTCCTTCGAAGGATCCTGCTCTAATTCATGTAAGTCTTCATGAATTTTTTCAATCATATCATCGAGCCGTTTTCCAAGTCTTGAGCCTGCTGTCGATTCCGTGATTTCTTCCTTTACAGATTCCTTTGCGAGTTCTTTCAAACCCTCTTGATAATCCTTTCGATCTTCTTTTAAAAACTTAAATTCATCGCGATCCGATAACAATGTTTCTTTCAAATTCATCAAACTGTCTCCAAACGATTCAGCTTTGTCCTGTGAGAGGAATTCGCGTGATTTAATTAATTTGTGCTACCAAGGGCAAAAACAGTAAATTACGGATCCGACACTATCAAATATACCGGGTGCGGGTGAGTAAAAAAGACGCATGAAGTTTGAAAACATACTGCTCCCTAAATCTCAAAGCAATAATATTGGCAAATGTCTTGTTTAATAGCCAAGATGTTCAATTAGATATGAAACTTTACCTGGCTTAAATTGGCCTCTCCTTCAGTGGCGGACACTAGGGGGCGAGGGGGTGTGGTCGCCCCCCAATGTTAGAGAAAACAATGATCTTTTGTTTGAAAACAATAGGAGTAAACAATGCATTTTATTCGAAACAATATCTTCGCCCCCCCCCAATATTTGCAATTTCCAGAGTTATGGGAGATCTTCTCGAGAAGGTTCCTTTGAAAAGTCTCCAAAAACGGCTGAAAACGACGATCAAATTTCGTTGGTTTTCCTGCCTCACAGCTATGGCAATTTGTTTGTTTGTCACCTTATTTTAATTCGATTGATTTTCTAGCTATATATATATACATACAACTAATCTAAATCGAATCTGCTAATAATAAATAAAATAAATAACTAAGTAAATTAATACATCAATACATAAGCAAAATATTGTAAACTACATGGACATAAATGGACGAAATCTACATGATATCATTATATTTACAAGCGTTGCATTTACAGGTAGGGCCATCCCATTGTTTTATCATACTTTTGAAACTGTTTAGATTTTCAGCTGATTTTAGTTCATTTGGTAAACAATTCCAGATCTGAGGTCCCATGGCTTTAAGGCTCTTAGAGCCAAAAGTTACCTGATTTGGCCGAAAATGATTTAAATTGTTCAGATTCCGAGATGGATGCTTTGAAGTCCTCAAGCTAAAAAAGCTATGCATAAAAAATGGATTCAGGTTTTTTATTGTCTTAAAGATTTCGATACAGAGGGTTCTCTGACGAGCAACTTGCATTGTGCATCTTTTTGACCGAAGAAGAAGATCCTCATAGGAGCTTTTATGATCATTGTGCAGAAATCTTAGCGCGCGTTCCTGTATTCTTTCGATTTTCTGGACTGATTTTGAAGACGAAAAGTACCAAACTAAAGGACAGTAGTTAAAATTTGAATACACAAAGCTTTGAACCAAAATTTCTTGTACAAAACAAATCTTAAAAGATTTTTGCGAATGAACATTTTTTGGGACATTCAAACAGCGATAAATCATTTATGGGTGAATTGGTTTGTTTGCATAATTTAAAAATAGACCTTTCAGCTATTCTAGAAAAGAGTCTGAATCGAACGATATTTTTATACATTTTGTAGAATTTTCGAATGTGCACAAAAGTGATAGAATCTCCAACGTTACTCAGTCGAACTCTTCGCATAAAAATGTATAAAAATATCGCTCGATCCAGACTCTTTTGTAGAATAGCTAAAAGGTCTATTGCTCTTTCATCCTTGGAAAATGAGGAAATTTGGGAATTCATCTGAGGCAAATAAACCTCATAAATCAATCAAAGGTATCTCCAATTCTCTTTACTTACCTTAAGCTCTTCGGCAGCAGCTTTCTCATGCTAGGATAAAAAAAGACACGCGTCAGTAACTCCTCCCTCTTTCAAACATTTGAAGATTAACGACAATTTTGAGTAGTTTCTATAGCACATAATTGTGTGTTTTCTTTCAACTTGCAAAAAGCGATCGACTGTCAAAGCAATTTGCAAAACTATTTCAAAACAAGACCGTGCATTACAACGAGCCAGCAAAAAAGGAAACAACACGAGTAGCAGTAAACTTTATATTGTTATTGGGCGTTATATACTGTAATTAGTGCACGAGGAAAAACAAAGGAGTGTTCTTTTAGGCCAAAAGATGAAAGGCCAAATTCTACGGACATGATACCTTCTTGATAGGCTTGAATTTGCAAATATGATTGTTTTGACAGTTGCCTGTTTTGAAGCATAATGCAAAAATGCACAGATGATTACCAAATTGATATTTGTGTCTATATAAAAATCTTACTTGGTCATAAACGTCAGAAAAGAATTCACATTGTCATGCAACACTTAAATGATGATGAAAGCTGTCATGCAAAATTGTCAACCGCCCGGTACGTCAACTGCTAATTTCTTCATTTATCATGCATCTCAATATGAGTCGTACGATTTTTACAGCCGTGTTACGGTTATATGAAACTTGGCTCAACCCTATCTCAACCAAGGAAATTTTAAGTAATCAAAACAAGTTCAGGGTTCATTCGCCTTTTATTATATTGTCCATTGTTATCATTGTTGACTTGTACTTTGTTGTATTGTTATTGTCTTTTGTTGAATTGTCTATTAAAAAGATTGTTGAATTGTAAGTACCATGTATACGCAATGGGAGCAAGATGACCCTGTGTCCTCTCCCGTTGCGGATGGTACATAATAATGTAAATATTTTTTTGTTTAGATGTTTTTATGGATAAAAAAGTTCGGAGAGAGGGCCAAGAACACCGGCAAAATAAGGTCAACGAAATACAATACTTACAGCTTTCTTTTGTTTATCTTTTGCAATCTGTTCCTTTTCAATTCGGATTTTCTCTTCCTCATCTGTCAGAATATCAATTCGAGTTCTCCTGTCGACTTCTTCACCTTCGATAGCTCCAATCTTGATTTCCATTTCATCAACCTAACAAAATATAAAAGGGATCAGTCAATCAATTCTGAATAATGGTTAGACGGTGGTTAAAGAACGCCGGTCAACCAGCATCCTTTGCGGTCGCTCTTTACATAGAATGTTGTCATATCAAAATGGCCGCAGCAGTCGAAAGGCAACAAGCGAAGTGCGCAAAGGATGCTGGTTGATTGGCGTTCTTTAAATGGGCTGTAGTAAAACTTTGGTACATTTCTCCTGACCGTGCTTATATTTCTTGGATTTTACCGTGTTGTCTCCGACGTAAGTTTAGACAAAAAGGAACATTGTTTTGCTCAGAAGATCCCCCTTTGTCGACTATGATTCAGACAAAGGACCAAAATATCATCGAGGAGAATTACACGGACAAAGAATGCATTCACAGATCCAAGGAAATATAAACAATTTCTGCGAAGAAGGCGTGTAAATTTTCGGAGCCTTTCTAACAACTTTGAAGGAGATTTTTCAGAAAACATTTCTTGGTTCTTAGACCTCTTCTAAGTCTGTTTCTGCTATCAATGTTAGAAAAGAGAATTTATTTTCTGATTCAACGGAGCTGAAACTATCACTGCTATTTATGTAAATTTTTGGATGCTTTTCAACAATTTTACGGGAGCCTTTTGTAAAAATTATTTCTTGGTTCTTACACTTCTTCCAAGTCTGTTTCCGCATGAATATTAGAAAGGAAATTTATTTTCTCATTCAACGGGGCAAAAAATCAGCTTTACTATTTACAGGACTTACCACTCTTTCTGGCAGCTGAGAAATCAAAACTTTAAGCTGTTGGGGGCTACTTAGTTGCTCTTGCATGTAAAGAGTTCTTGATAGTAATAACAAGGTCGCAGGCACTTCTTTATCTAGGCTCAACTCAAGCCACTGAAAATAAAAAAATAAATTATTACCTTATGTATAAAACCATTCTCGAGGAGAAGGTATATTCTTTATATAGAGTTAAGCTCAACTAAGAGGCCCTTTACATGAGAATTATCAGCCCGTGTAAACAAGGGCTGAGTTTCAACTCGGTTGGCGGTGCAAGCCTTTACACTGTTTACATGAAGGAGGCAGAGTTGAAACTCAGCATGGGCTGAAGTCAACTCTGCAACTCAGCCAATGCTCAAATTTCAGTACGCGCTGAGATGATTGAAAACTTCCATCAAATAGAAAAAATTCCAGGTTGGCGCGTGTTGAAATCAAATCGTTGCATTCTGAGATATTGGCAGTTCGCCTGTTTCTATTGTTTGCGACTGCATTCATATCATGTGACCTAATCTCAGCCCATGTTGAGATTTCATGTAAACGCAAAGCAATTCCAGTGATGCTATCAAAACTCAACACGGGCTGAGATTTCTCGTGCAAAGGGCCTCTAAAGCCACTGACAAGAAAAACGTAAAACATTCAACGTACATTGAAAATCCTTACAGAACATAGAGTGGACTGATAATACTGTACTCAACTCAAGACAGTGAAAAGAGTACAGACAACCACTACTCAGGCCTTTTCGTTTCACGCGAGCGATCGCTCGCGATCGCGTCGGCACTCGCGCCAACATGATCACGCGAGCTTTTTATCGCTCTCGCAAAACGGCTAATTTTGGGAAAATCGCTCTCAACGATTTCTCATGAATTGTAAACTATAAAAATCCTCGTTGTTCAATGAACAAATTTTCCGCTATCTTGTTAGGGCCTGTTCATATGGAGGCGAGCCAGCCCGCTTACCGGGCTGGCTCGGTAGGCGAGACGCTTTTCACCTTGTGTTCATNAGAAAAAATTCCAGGTTGGCGCGTGTTGAAATCAAATCGTTGCATTCTGAGATATTGGCAGTTCGCCTGTTTCTATTGTTTGCGACTGCATTCATATCATGTGACCTAATCTCAGCCCATGTTGAGATTTCATGTAAACGCAAAGCAATTCCAGTGATGCTATCAAAACTCAACACGGGCTGAGATTTCTCGTGCAAAGGGCCTCTAAAGCCACTGACAAGAAAAACGTAAAACATTCAACGTACATTGAAAATCCTTACAGAACATAGAGTGGACTGATAATACTGTACTCAACTCAAGACAGTGAAAAGAGTACAGACAACCACTACTATAAAACTTTTCAATTTTCAGTTCCACCTGAGCCTCGATTTTCTAAGCAAAGCATCCTATTTCAGACTGAAATAATCTTAAGAGATTCTTATCTCAGAAATGTAATAAAGATATTAGTTTTAGGATGAATTTTCTTATAATAAGAAACCAGCATTGTTTTAGATGTGAAGCATTTTTGAAATTACGCACTTGCTTGTAAAAACTTTAGGGACTTTTCAAGACTTGCATTTTCAAGACTTGTGTGTTTTGGCATAAACTTTGTTTTTCAATTCTTCTGGCGGACCTTTTGAGGCTGGAGACATTGTTAGAACATTCTTAATTGTTTGGCAAAATTTCAGGCTGATATTCTTATCAAGGGTATTCTTATAAAAGAAAAACACATATGCCTCGAAAGATATCGCATATGCCTGGAAGATTTCGTAGAAACAGATATGCCTGGAAGATTTCGAATCGTCCATATTTTAATCGCAGTTTAACTTCTATCTAATTTCATCATTCTTACCTGTTTCAGTTGTGACTTCATCCTTTCAACTGGTACACCCATTGCACGCATACCTCTGCTTACACATGCTTGCTGCAATTCAGTTGTGCTCAGTTTGTCAATTCCTTCTTTTCGAATTACCTGTACAAGATTGGGAAAACATTAGATATATGGCCGGGGATGCTAGAACAGACCATCTTGCTTTGGGCGAATATGGCTAAAACAATAAACATTTCACTGCGATCTGTTTTTCTCGTGACGCTCTACAAGAAAGACCTCCTTTTGTCTTTGATCAGAAGGTAATGCCATTTTCATCAGCAGTTCTAAATACCTTTCTACGCAATTTTTGGCCTTATTTTTAATTTTCGATTCCCAACAAAGAAAATGACATTTAACCAAGAGTCCTAGGAATGCTTGTGGACATGCTTCCAAGACAGGTAACAGCCTAACGTCGATGTACAATCGATTTGTCTCTAATATTACTCTCAAAATGATGCTCGTCGTGGTCCTTGAGTACTGAATAGTATGAATTGCTGCTGAAATGATGTTGACCACAAAAAAAGCATGTTGATTGTGTTAAAAACAGAATTAAAATAGCTTGTACCTTGTCATCTGTTTTGAGTTGTTGTAATTTCATTCTGAGTGCAAATCTCAAATAATTATTCGTACCAACAGCAGGCATCATTAGCATACGGCATAATGCTTTCAACTGCGCATGTGTCAAATTTTCAAGGGTGATTTCATCTTCAAATAACTTCGAGTAGTTCAGGATTTCATCATTCGCTGGTTGTTCTCCTTGCAATCGAGTCTTTAGAATATAAAATGACAAACAAATTAAGTCATTGAAAGAGGCTTAATTTCATATCAAAGAATAGTCTTTTTAGCAATATTTGAACAACAGATATGGCTCGCAGATCATTTATAGCCTTTGCAGTGGATTTTCTTGCTATGATCTCCCATCATTAGAAAACCCCTCTATCTAAAGCCCCCTTAAGATGCAACATCAATTGATCCTCCCCCTTTGCGAACAGATCAACTAAAAGAGTTCTTTACTAAAAATAAACCTAGAATTGACTGCCACAACTTATTCTACTGCTTAATAACTTTCAATGATTATAATACACCAATCTATCATACAGTATGAACGAAGGCATTTTCTATTGAGCAGCTACACGATAATTTGCATTTTCCATGAACATAAAAACTTACCCTTTGTACAAAGTTTGCAAATTCCTTCAATTTTTTCTCTGACTTCTTCGTTTTTGGGCTAACCTCTAATTCTTCAATTGTGTCTTGCAAGAAATGTGCCATTGAGATTTTCAGTTTGAGAGATGTCTTCCTCTTTTCTTCCTGATAAAACAATATTCCAAGTAAAATTTTGGTCAACAAATATCTGTCACTCCGCTTGCTAATCAACGTAAAACCGTACTCTCCAGTTTCCTTCACAAACAAAATGAAGTTAACTGTCGCTCCTCAGGTTTTAAAGGACGAATCTGGGGCTGGTTCATGTAAGGTTATAAAAAAAGCTTATACCATCTTGTTTAGCAAGATATCAGCATCTTTTTACCCTTTCACGCTTTTGACAGCCGTTATATTTCGAGAAAGTTTGACGAAGTTGTAGCCTGCGGTCTGCACGCAGGCTACGAAGTTGGGCCTAACTGGCCAAATTTCAGCGCCAATTGCCAACAGTTGCATGACAATTAGGCTAGCCATGACCCAGAGGCAAGATGGTGATGTCAGGATGCACCCCAAACAATAGCCTACGTGTTGGCCCATTATCCAAAAGAAGAAAGGGTCTATGAAACAAAGAGCAAAAGCTTGCTGCAGTAGTTTCCAGAATTCTGGAAACTCAATTTATGTTGCCTTTGTTGAGATGCGTATCACACATTAATTGAATAGAGGATTAACTTAATTAATTGGGTGGCCATAGCAAGCTGTTGCACTTTGTTTTGTAGGCCCTTTCTTCTTTTGGATAATGGGTCTACTCGTAGGCTACCCAAACAATAGATCAGCCTTGTTTTGGCTGAATTTTGACATCACAGCACACCTAGGATGATGTCATTGTGCACAAGCAGATTATCTGAATGTATAATTTCACAGAGAACAGACAAGAGATGCTTGAAAAAAGTGCCGTATATATCTATTCATAATAGTATTAATCTGCCAACCCCAAATTTGTCCTGTAAAGGAAATGCTAATTAAATTTTTAAAGAGGCAGGTATGTTGAGAATTACACTGACTGGTGCTGTGTATCTCATCAAACTCATCATTGAGTTACCTCACGTACAAATTGCTGTAGCCAATAAACAACATAGGTTTCTGCCAATTATATTTTTAATGAAACAAAGCTCTTTATTGTAACCTACCTGCTTAGACTTGTCCGCGAATGTACTTGGAAGCATATTTGGAAACAATTTTATTGCAACAGGAAGGAGAAATTCCATAAATGGGACAATCAAAAATACAGTGAATGGCACAAGACGGAAGAGATCTGCAACTGTTCTACGAAACTGCAAAAAAAGACAAAGAAGCAAGGATTACTCAGCTGCAAGAAATCTTTGGTTTTTCGAAGATTTCTGAACTGTCAAAATCCAAAGGAAGCTGCTGGAGGGCGGTACAAATTTGAGAAATAGTGCAAGATGTGTATATAAGTGTGTTTTAAAATAATGATACACAATGAAAGGTATGAAATAACCAAAATACAAATCGTAAAGCCTATAAAACAGCAAAGCTCAAATAAATAAGCATGAAAATGTATTTTCTTTAGTAGTCACAAGACAAATACATAATACAACCAATGCCATTACAATTTTAGAAGCAACAAGAAACAACTGTAATGTATATCCAAAAGTTAGCACAGACTATAGAGGTAAATGCAAAATTAAAATTATTCAAACATACTTGTCTCTTTTCCCTCCTTGTCAATGTCTTTCCATTCAAAACTTGCCACAATAACTTTGCTGCCACCTTTGAGTCTAAGTACAGCAGCCTAAATCCATCATAGTAATGCATAACTTCCTTCCATATCCTATCTTTAAGTGGTAATTTCTCAACCTTTTTACCAGCTTCTCCTGACCTATCAGGCTTGAAAATAAATGCATCTTGTAATTTTTCCTCAACAACTTGCAATTTTGCCACATTTAATTCACGTTTCTTTCTTTGATGTTCCACATATTCTTCTACTTTTGATTTCTCCTCATCCAGTACTATTTTTCGTTCATCAAGTATTTCATTTGATTGACCACTGGTGTGAAAATTCCTCCTAGTTATAATTGTATTAAGATCTAAATTTCTAGAATGCAAACTATTTGTTGAAATATCCATGAAACAAAAATTTTGTGCACTATGAAAGATAGTCTTGGTTTGGAAGTTCCAATGTGGTGCTTGGTTCAGGTAAGAAGTTTTCAAAGATGCAATTGACCTGGAAAACAAAGGAACTTTGTTAAAAATCATAACACTGCACCCTGATTTGGACCAAACTAGAGCCCCTCTAGAAGCTGGATCCCCTCTAGAAACTGGATTAATTTGGAAATAGGATAAAAAGTCCTTTCTAGAGAGAAATTTGCCAAAAACAGAAATATTTGAAAAAGTTATTAATATCCATATGTTTATGGTATATGTCCTACCATATGCAAGTACACGTTTTTTTATAAGAAACTTGGATCAGGGCATAGCACTAAAAGTTTCTTAATTCAACATGAAAATTTCTGCAGTTTAGTACTGAAAGTTTCTTAATTTGTTTCTTATTTTTTAAATGCATGAAATATCATGTAATTTGCCATCCAATATCAAGAAGCTTCAATGTAATTTTCCCAGCAGTCACCAAATCTTCCTGACTGCATGTAAATAATTTTTGGGAAGTTAATGCCATTTCATTCTGAAAATGGCTAGCATTTTCTCATTTCATCTTTCACATACCAAATGAAGACATCTTCAACATATCGAACGGATGACAGCATTTTTCCCATTTATTAGCCCTTTTGTATCCTTTTTAATCGATGATGGATTTTTTGCTACAAAGACAAATTTAGTACTAGGAAGAAACCATCTGACAATAACAAACAAGACTTAAAGATTCAATACTTACCCTGTGCTTGAATGGGATGATGTGGAATTAGAGCGATCATGTCGCACTCCACCTATTATAAAGCAGAGTTTTAAAAACGATTACTTTTTGAAAAAAGCATTATTGATTCAGTGACATGAAACTCCAAGTAGTGAGTGCCTTGAGGTCGAATATAATAATCATAAACAAAAGGAAATCAAGGACTGATTCTTGAGGAACACCACAAGATAGTCCGACCTGTGCCATCTGGCTCTTTCCACTCTAACATTACTGTCTACTGTCTTCATGTGAAAGAAAGCTTCTTATAGTCTTTTCAATTCAAAATAAAAGAAGCTGCCTGACAGATGTCATATCTTCAACAACAATGCCTCTGAAAAGTTTTACCAAGAAATGGCCCAAATGTTCCAAGGACTTTTGGCAGTGATTGAAGATCTCTGGTGTGCACAACCAAATTTGTTTAGGCCTGGCAAATTTGCCTTTGGTACAAGAGGGAGATTTGATTAGGCCTATACAGAAGATGCATCACATGGGTGGATAAATAAGAACCCTAAACACAGCTGCAGAAACAACTACAATTTCTTGGCAAGTTTAAGTGATTTTATATAACTGCCCCATCACAGCTTTTCAATGATCAGCAGAATTAAATTAATTGTTGCTTATTTCATTTCATGGTGGAATGTCATGATAATACATTGTTCAACTGTTGTCTTTGTTTTCTGTTTCAACTTGGTACAAAAGCTATAATACGCCGCACTCACTGACTATTATTATTGCTAGTTTATTGTTTTGTTTTTATTTATTTATAAAAATTTGTTGGTATGTTTTAGCTTATTCAGAATTAAACAGATTTGTGTTTATTTGATATCAGATCTCTTCATTGCAATACGTATACTAACCTCTGTCTGTAACCAGGATACTTGAAACATTTGTTGAAGTACAACGGTTGGTGCGTAATAATTCATGACTCTTTGAAAACGACTTGACTGATCCTTGGCCCAAGCTTAGGCCCATTCGCCAAGCTTTGTCTGCAACGGCTCTTGTTTGCGCCATCTGCTCAATGATCTCCTTGGGGAAGCTCAAACTTTAGCTTTGCTTCAAGGCAACATTTGATGGATAATTTGAGATGTAATATTATCTTTAATACATGATGATTGCAAACACTTTTTGAACTGACTCCAACAAGCGAACGCCACAGCTTTCTTCGTGACATGAAATGAATGCTCACCATATGCGCCTGCACAGAGGAGTTATTACGTAACCAAAATCCGCCGCTAGTGACGTCATATAAACCCAGTCCCCGCCCCTTATGATTACACCACATTTCATCACAACACAAATTGCAGAAGGCCTAAATGCACATGTCTAGATGCAAATGTCAGGTCCTATCTCAGATATGAATAAAAACAAAATTGACGCCGCTTGCTATGCTTCAAAAATTGGTAAACTCGCAATTTATGCTGATATGACAGGGATCACAAAAATTGCAGGGGCAGAAAGCATCACTGACGATTTGGGCCTAAGTGGAGGAGCTTGGAAAGAGCTGGCAGCTGGATCTTCAACCAAAACAGACAATCCACACATCAAAACTTGCATTTCATGGCTTGAGCAGTATTTTGATGACCCAAGTAAACTTCCACTTATTGAAGAGCCAAATCTAAACATGCTGGCACATAAAAGCAAGCCATTTCTTGTCAAAACATGGAAGTGCCTTCAAAAATCTTCAAACCCTGGAGAGACGATTTCATATGGAAAACTGGCTGCATTGGCAGGGAATTCTAAAGCTGGAAGAGCAGCAGGCTTGGCGATGCAAAGAAACCCGTTCCCTATCATTGTGCCATGTCACAGAGTGATAAGAGCCAATGCAAAGATTGGAAATTATAGTTTGTTTAGTGGTGCAGCTACAAAGAAATGGCTTCTTGATCATGAAAAAAAGAACTGCAAGCAAACATCTAACAAAGATGGTGCCATTTCATCTGCTGTCAATGAACTAAGTGAACTTCAAAATTTGATAGCTCAGTAAGGAATGGGATCTTACCATTTTTGGGGGTGGCTTTTGAGGAACCGGAATTCATGATAGTCTGGTTCAGCCCACAATGCTCTTACTACGCACCACAGTAAAGTTCGGTTTTGAATTGTTTGAGAAAGTTCATTACAGATTTTAGACTCAAGATATTTCTGAAACAGATTCATTACCAAAAGAAAACTTATTTAAATTAGAATAGACTAAAAGTTGCTGGCAGCTTACAATACATTTGTTATGTTTCAATTTAGTGGCATCAATTTTTAGGGGATTACGGATTGATTTCCAATTAATTTTAAGTGTATTGCATTTATATCCAGGGTTGTAAAAATTGTCTTGTGTGGTCATATTGTTTTGTTGAAATGCAACAAATTAAAGCAGGGGAAGTGGAACAGAAACACAGATAAAAAGTCACGCAGAGCATAATTTTTATTTATACACTAATATTTCTACTTTGTGCAGCATACCCATTTACAGTCAGACACCGCTTCATTATATTAGGAGTTTGTTAACACCAAGAGAATTTGTGGAGAATTTGTTATTCAAGGGATTCGAAATAAATGAACGGAGTTAAAAGCAGCTTAGCTAGAGGGACTGGATCAATCTAAATATAACCTATTGTATTTTGTGTTCTCAATTGATGAAAACAATAGGAACATAAGTGGCGTGTGTCATTCTTTTATGCTGTTGTTTAGACTAGATTGCTATATCTCCATTCATTTACTTAAAACAAGCCCGTCGGAACGAAATTCATATTGGGGGCTGAAACCAGATGAGAGCTGAACAAGCAAAAATGGGGTCCGGTGGCCTGCCCCGGGAAAATTTTTTGTGACCACGCCCTTTAGATTGTTGCAAAACGCATCTGTTATGAAGAATTGGCCATCTAAAGGAGCAAAGGATCACAAATAACGGAAGGCAATCTCGGGAAATTTTGAAAATAGGACTTCAAAATCACTTAGAAATAGGCTGTTTTTTAATTTTATGAAATAGTAACGTGATAGCTTCATAACTCGGATAACGTCCTCAAGTATAAATAAGTTGAATCTTTATTTCCACAAGCTTGACTTTCACAGCCTTTTTCACTAAAAAATGGAACAAACTTAGCAAATTATTGGGCGGCTGAAACGGGCCTGTTAAATGTACAACAGAAATGCCCAATAACACATATAAAAACACTAGAAAATATTGACCTTTTCTACTGCAAAAAAGATGGAAACTGACTATAATGACTATAATGTGCTGTTAACTATAATGGTTACAGGTTTCATGTTATGCACAAATAAAAACATTTGATACTTTACATCCTTGTTATCAATATGTACATTTTCTTCTTTAATATATAACATCTCAGTATCATTAATTTGTCATCTGTAATTAAGATTTTTACATTGAATTAAACACACGATAGATTTTAATAATCACAATAATCATTATCTACATGACTGTCTCTATCTAGGATCACTATCTAGAATAAGGTAGAACTATTTTGATATCCTTTGATACAGGCACTCATATACTCAATTGGCAGAAATTTTGCAGCTAAGCCCTTGTTTGAAGTCAGCCTTATTATCTATCTGTGAAATTTTGCAATAGGGATTGTTTCCAAATAAAATTGAGAAATATAATATTCAAATCAAATTTTTAGTTTCCTGCTGAATTCAGAAAATGTGCTATGATGGCAGCACTCACTTAATGATATCAACAGCTAGCATTTGTGTTTGACTTGCACCCGACTAGCAGTGTCGCAGCCTGTTATTTTCCCATCACAAAAAGGAGGGCATTAGGTTGATCAGGGCATTTCGAAACATCGGGCTTTTCGTAACACTTCGTAAACTTTGTAAAGAAGTTCTGTTTCGAAAAGACCATGTTTTTTCCAAAAGCGGGTGTTTCGAAAAGCCTGAATCGACCCTAGTCTGGTCTACGATGGACGCCAGGGATGTGCAGTCTATTAGGGTATCGTTCTCCTCTTTTCTAGCGCCGGGTATTAAAAGAAGGCGATCTTTCTACAGCCGGTTGTCAAAAGGAGGTATTTTATCAGAGCAGGTTTTTATTTCAGTGTTACTTAGTTCAATTTTTACGTTTTTGAGTACAATGTTCATTAATTTTTTTCTAGAACCGGCTATCATTTGGAGGGGAAAATTCTGAAGCCGGGTGAAAAAATCACACCCCCGGGATCATCAACTCTCGTCATATATTAAATCGTAAATTTACACTATACAAATTGGCATAATACACTAAATCTCTCATATCCTACAAGATCTGCTCTACAGTAAGCTACAGAAAGAAGAACCATTTGGCTTCTGAGTTCCATTTTTGTTAATTAGTTGTTGTGTTATCTGTAATGATTTGTCAGAAATTGTACTTATTTTCGCTTCGTCTCGTACTACAGATGTTTCCTCGCGTTCTGGCTTTTTCTCTTCGATGCTTTGCGCCATGCTTGGTTCGTCTCCTTGATCACTTGTATCTACAAACAAAAACAAAGAAAAAAATGCAAAACGAGGCTGACCAGAAACGCTGCAAACCAGCAAAACCACTGACAAAATCCAAACCGAGACAACTCTCCTAAAAACAGCTGATTTCTGCCATATTTCGCGCCAAATTTTGCCGCTATAAGCCACCTGCAAGCTGATTGGCTAAACCCAGCCTCGTTTTCGTTTTACTTTTTTTTCTGTTTGTTAACAAACTAAATGTGGTAAATTCAAAATTGACTTCAACCACATTTCGTAATCTGTATTCCTTTTCTCTGTCAACTACGGCCAACTATGACAACAACAGTCAATCCCAGCCCCAACTAAATAATTTTCATTGTCAGTAAATACGAAGCTTCTCCCAACAACATAAAAATATCTCCCAACCTGACCCTACCACTGCCCCTGACAATTTTAACTTAATAGTAACCATTCGCTGACGTTTTTCAGTCAAAGTAGCAAGCCTCCATAAGGCCTGACCAAATCTGTTCGTATTTGAAGTATTGATAAAATTTCACTGTTGTACGGGAACTAGGATTGTTTAAAGTTGCTATATTGTTCGTGGATTATTTCTTTATTTATATACATGGAATATTCGTGTTCGTGCTATGTTATGTTATGTTACTGTTGTAAGAAAAGTTGCTTCTCTGTGGTCTGTACTCTGCAGGGGCATACTGTGAAAAAGATTTCAATTTCTGATGATGAACAGCAAAGCGGACAAAATCTCCAAACCAACTTACTACGAGAGCACGGACGATTTATCTGAGCACTTCTTTTTGTCTCTAACTCCAAACATTACAATTAACAGTATGGGAAGAAAACGTTTCCCTGGAAAACACTGCAAAGATTGTCGGATGGCTTATTTGCTGGAAAACGCGTCAAATGAGAATATTAAGCAATTTTTTCCAATATCCAACGCTATCTTCGAATTTTCTACCTACCTACCGCTCGAAGTGCACTCATTATTTTAATGACGGAGGATACCAAAGAGGGACCTTTGGATGACTTTGATGAATTATCAGCAGTAACAGCTTTCTCTGCCTAACATGCGCCTGAACATTTTCCGGTGACCGCTATCTTAAAAAAATTAACGGTTGCCGATGGCTTTATCTGCGGGAATATATGAAGTAAAGCCCTAGTTTCATAAAATCTTATGATGGCGTGTGGCAATAGTTTCAGCAAATAAATATAAATCTCTGTGATAATAAAGTAAAATGCCAAGATTAAAAACACTAAACGTATCGGGTATAACCCTTCATTTCATTCATTTTCATTTTTAATTATTTACCCAGGGTAATACATTCAGTTATAAAAAAGAATGAACTGATTTACAATGTGCCCTGCTAAAAACTTAAACTAATAACAATGTATGTTTCTATGAATAAATTATAAGATCTAGAATAAGCGTAAAAAAGAAAATCTCAATTCTAAGAAAGGAAAATTGACCAAACTCTGGATTCGATGTGTGATATTCATTTTGGAATATCTCTACGACTTTTCAAAAACGGTTTTAGTCTGTTTTTGAAAATCGCCAGTGTTGGGGCGGTTTTGATTTAGGAGCTCAATTGAAATCAACTTCATTAGTAGGGAAGGGTTATTAATCCCGATACGTTTAGTGTTTTTGAATCCTGGCATTTTAGTTTATTATCAAAAGATTTATATTTATATAATTTCATACCAGTGGTACCATCTATAGTGATTGAATCGTCGTCTGCTAGCTTCTGCCAATTTGCTTTGTTGCTTAAAGTTCCTTCTAAAAGTGGCTTCAGGTTATTATTGGCCTTGTGTAGTAGCTGCAATGAAATTTGAAATTACCTTTATGGTGGTATAGTAAGGGTTGTTTAAACACTGCTTTACTCCGTAAACGGCGGCTTAACCCCTCCCCCCCCCCCACGGCCCTGGGACCGTTAGTAACCTTTCGTTCTAATTCTGAAGAAGGTACAAATAAAGAGACTGAGTTTGGCAGCTTTTGGGGTCGTAACTGGCATTCGATATCTAAACAATTGAGAGATTATACGATCCCCTAATAATCTCACATTATTGATGCGAGACAGAGACAACACTAAAATTAAACGTAAAATCAAAAGCTGAAAATGCTTCTGGCTGCTTTTTCTGGTCGCTCAGCCCCCTATTGTATCAAAGGGTTCTTTTTGCAGGCCGACTACACCAGAATTGGCGCTTTTAGTCACATAATAATTCGACTTGCAAAGCACTGCTCATCTAAGCAATTTGTAGCCGATCTTTAGTATTGCCGGTACGAAAAGCAACTCGGTGTCATGCCCAATTATACGACATAATTTTTGAGAATGAAATTATTAAGTATCTAAATTTTGCTTCAAAATCTCTTGCTTGTGTTCTTGAGATATACTTTCAATAGACAATAACGCCAAAGATAGCGGCTCAACGACTCTGTTGTGTTTTGCTGCAAAACATGCGGGTAAAAAGCTCCCTGACGACCACCAAACGAGATAAAAATATTGGTCTTTTACCAGCATGTCGGCCGCCATCTTTAGCGTTATTATCTATTGTGGCTGAGCCGCCCAGCTGTTCTTCCTGTTTTCTCATTTTACTTTAGCCTGCGCTAAGTGTTGAGGCTGCGCTCAGGATAATTTGAGTTAGATAAAAGAGAAAGAAACTACATGAAAGTCTTTAGAGTCTTAAATTCAACTATTCTTTACTGAATATAAACACTAGTTCTTTTGATGAGACAAATTGTCTCACATCAATCTATTTCCAATAATTTGTTACTATTGATTTACTATAGGTTTTTTAAATAGGGGGTGCTCTTTCCTCCATTAGTTTATCTACTGAGAGAGCCCCTCTTTTAATAAATTCCTCTGCATACAAACCCTAAATATTACTGTTATCTACTTGTTGTTATTTGCTTTTGTCATCTTGTGTAATTTTGTTAATGTAATTTGTAACTTAGTTAATTATTTATATGAACGATGCATGTAGTGGAATTTTGAAATTAAAATTAAAACTGAACTGAATATTTTTAAGACTCTAACATAACGGTGTGCGACTTTTATGAAAGTC
>REGM01000226.1:510766-528890 GCA_004194415.1 Aurelia aurita | reverse complement strand
TCAAACAGGTTTTGCTCCAATCTATCGATGATCGTCTCACTAAAGCTGCATTTTTAATTTCGTCCTTGAAATATTACGGAGGGTCCTGAAGGACGGTGCTCAATCTCATTTTCCCATTCATATTTTGTGGGCGATCCCAGTCACTTCCTTGCAGATATACAACTGGTGATCAAATCCCGTTCCCAGCCTACTGTTTTTGCTGCTGGTATTCTCAGGCCCAGTTGCCCAGTTCATAAAGTTCCAGTCCCAGCACAAAAATCTCATTCCCAGAGTATCATGTTAAGCAAATTGCAGATTCCATTTTACCCCTTAAGGATCCTCATTACGGATAGCAACGAAGCACCATGACGCATAAGACTGACGCGAAATGTTTTTTTGCCAAATGCGACAAAGTTGGATAAATCAACCTTCATTGCGCCGCATCACACCACACCAAGGGTGTCAGTACACCTATTAAGTAATAAATAAATAAATGAATAAATAAATAAATAAATAAATAAATAAATAAATAAATAAATAAATAAATAAATAAATAAATAAATAAATAAATAAATAAATAAATAAATAAATAAATAAATAAATAAATAAATAAATAAATAAATAAATAAATAAATAAATAAATAACTAAATGTTTATTTACCTTGTTTTGATCGTTGTTGTCTTCTTTGTTTTGTCTCTCCCAGCCTTGGTTTGTGAGCAACATTCAACCGACCTTGGCCTAAACTGGGCCGAACCGCTCTTTCGAATCCAAATCCCTGAGAGCGGTTCGGCCCTGTTTAGGCCAAGGTCGGTTGAAATTTTGCTCACAAACCAAGGCTGGGAGAGACAAAACAAAGAAGACAACAACAATCAAAACAAGGTAAATAAACATTTAGTTATTTATTAATTACTTAATAGGTGTCCTGACACCCTTGACCACACCGTGAATTCAGCTTTAGAGTTAGAAACAAATGTTAGGGATTGTTGTCATCATTGGCGATCAAAACAAAATATCGGTTCTAAAGCTTTTATTAGGACAATGAAAATGCTTCTTAGTTGTGATAGCGAAGGGGTATAACATTGACAGCAGATTTGAGCAAATCGATCTCTGAGTTCTTATAGCCAGGGATGGCAAATATCGCCTGTTTGTACGTTTGGGTTTAAAATAATTTGCTTGAGATTTTTTTTGTATTTTTAAGCTACATTTATATCAAGGGTTTTCGAAATTATGTTTAACTCTGGACCATAAAGAGCACGGTTAAAATATGAGAACATGGTTCAAGTTAAAGGGTCTGTTTCAACCAGCATTCCTTGCACGTGACCTCTTGGTTGGCCTTTGTTCGCCGCCATTTTCATGTGGGCAAGGCTTTTTGGTCTCAATGTTGGACCAATGTTGGATAAAACACAATTAATGTAGCTCGTACAACATACCGATTGTAGTATGAAACTGTGTCTATCTACTGCATCTTTCTAAAAGCATCGCCGCGAGGGCCCGTCTAGGGCAGGGTAGAAAGACACAGCAGATAAACACAGTTTTCATGAATTCAATCGGTACAGTGTACTTGTGCTTTATAACCAACGGAGAAATCTTGCAAGCATGAAGAATTGTGCAAAGCGTAATATTAAAGGTAATATGGCATGGCATTAGATACGAGACACAAGAAGAAGAGAACAAGACGCAAACTGTTAATGGTTAAAATTGATAATTGTCAATATTTAGTAACATTAAAAATTTGTTAATCATTAAGGAAAATCTTTTGAACTGAACTCCAAGGAGTTTATTCACCGTGCCAGCTTGTGACGAATGTTAAAATCATTTCGAAGCAGAACAGTGTGCAATGCCATCGACGATTGCAGTAAAGATGGCATCGATCAATTTTTTACCAAGATCCTTTGCAGTATTGAAGAAATCAACCAATCAAAGCAATCGAAATTCAATGCAACCCAAAGCATCACGGTAAAAATTCTTGTCCGCCATCTTTAGCTTAATCGTTTATTCTCATACCGGGTGAGTCAGAAAAACGCGGGACATTTTAAGAAGCCATATTTAAAAGCATCGCCGCGAGGGCGCGTCTAGAGCAGGGTAGAAAGACACAGCAGATAAACACAGTTTTCATGAATTCAATCGGTACAGTGTACTTGTGCTTTACAACCAACGGAGAAATCTTGCAAGCATGAAGAATTGTGCAAAGCGTAATATTAAAGGTAATATGGCATGGCATTAGATACGAGACACAAGAAGAAGAGAACAAGACGCAAACTGTTATTGGTTAAAATTGATAATTGTCAATATTTAGTAACATTAAAAATTTGTTAATCATTAAGGAAAATTAAAGAGCTGTATCTGAAGCATAAATCTGGTGGGCCTAGTTCAACTGCTACAAATCTTTTGAACTGAACTCCAAGGAGTTTATTCACCGTGCCAGCTTGTGACGAATGTTAAAATCATTTCGAAGCAGAACAGTGTGCAATGCAATCGACGATTGCAGCAAAGATGGCATCGATCAATTTTTTACCAAGATCCTTTGCAGTATTGAGGAAATCAACCAATCAAAGCAATCGAAATTCAATGCGACCCAAAGCATCACGGTAAAAATTCTTGTCCGCCATCTTTAGCTTAATCGTTTATTCTCATACCGGGTGAGTCAGAAAAGCGCGGGACATTTTAAGAAGCCATATTTTGGTGGAAAACAACTCAGATTGCGTTCGTTGAAGTTTTATGATGCAGAAGTAAAATTGAATTAGTTATAGAAATTCAGTTTGCCAAATCGGTAATTTCTTTCCATATCAATTTGCGATTTTCTGATTTTCCGATTTTCTGATATAGCTATTTTGATGAAAAGGTATCGTATTTATGAGAACTTCCTGCTTCCTAACAATACAAAATAAATAACAATAGTCTTTTCTTTTGTGCTCTATCACAATGCATGCCTTGTTTCAATTTCTGATTTCTGGTAGAGAAAAAGTATGCTTGTCATGGATTAGAAGTTCACGGACGCATGAATATGAATCTTCTTGAAGGCCTATTTTAGGAACGTTGCAAAACAAGATTTTACTAAAATTGCTCGTAATTATGGAAAGGAAAGACCAATTTCGACCAACGGAATTTCATATTTGAGTTAGGGTTTGGCCTATGCAATGAATTCTTAAAGAAAGGAATTTGCGAAGTATATTGCATGCATGAAAGTTCGCCAAAGCACCATATTTCTGACTCACCTGGTATGTAATTTCAACCCTTTCGCATGCAGGGTGAATGACTTAGCTACCCTGGTTTCAGGGCATCTTTTGCGGTCTGCCTTTTTAACATTCGCTCTTTGATAAATCGACCGTAGAAATCCCGCTGTATACAATTGCAAATTCTTTTGTACTGGTGTGTCAATCAAAAGCAAAATATGCTATTCTTACAATGTATGTCCTTGTTTTATAGGAAAACGATAAAAATACCAGTACAAGAAGCCAGTACATATTTTTTGCAAAACTATGTCTGCCAAATGGTCATTTCTAACGTAGCTTATTTCTAATTAAAATGAGAACAGCCCTTGGGCTCCACCAACATAACTTCTTTCAGATAAAGCTCTATAGGTAAAAAAAATTTGTGGGATGACATGACAGCTGTTCTTACCGGGAGTAGCTGGCCCAAGGATCAAGACGGTATGTATCTCCGGCAGGTCATTAGCTAGTCTATAAACCAGCGAAAATCGCTAAAAATTTGAGGTTGCTACTTATTCTTTTCATTTCCTGCTGTAAAATCTTTATCACGACTAAAGTGATCAAGTAAGAAACGTACAAAATTTACTTATTATTTATTGGAATTAATAGGAAAATCTGTCTGATAACTCAGCCAAATAATCACTTGCAATAGTACAAGTAAATGCACAACTGATTTACCAACGACCCGTAGAGGCACATACAAATCAAGTAATCCTTGGGTGATACCCCCATTGCTGTTAGGATAAAAAAATTAATATAAAAAGTTAACAAGTGATAGATTAACAACATGTAGCAAGAAGACTCACATTTCTGTGTAAATCAAAAAATGAAAAATCTGCAGCACACAAATATAGAAATAGATGGTATTAATAAGCTCGTCAGTATCTTTGATTTCACTGTTCTATCGTGGAGGTTATGAAGCGTCAGTTCCATTTCCATTGCTGTTAGCATGTTAGCTTTTGAAAGTAAAAAAATATATGGATATCTTGCCTCAGTTGTTCCATGTTCAGCTGGATCTGCCACTAGTTCAACCTGCGGCACGTCATCTCTAGTCTCTTCAATGTGAAGGTTGGAGTCGACTTCCTCGTCTGTGCCAGAGTCTGATTCGCTGTCACGCGACGTCTCAACTTCTGGTCCCTCTTTCTCTCTGATACTCTCCACGCCATTTTCAGTAGCTGCTTTGCTTTGTGAGGGATCCTCGCCTTCCAACGCTGTCCCCTCGTCTTGCTCGCAAATCCCATCATCTTCATCTACCCCTGCTTCTTTGTCTGATTCATGGCTCTTGATGAAGGTATGATGCACGACTGATCTGTCTTCCTCTGTTGCCCCATACAGCACTGCATCATCACGTATCCTCATTAGAGACTGGTGCTTGCTGTCTTTGTCACAAAATTCTAGTGGTGCACAAATGATGATATCAAATTCCTCATCCACTTCATCTTGATCTTCAAGTTCCTGTTGCTTACTATCCTCATCAAGCATCCCATCGGGTGTCGATGGCCTCTCGATCTGAGCGTAATGACAAATCTCTTCCGCATCCTCAGTTTCTGACTCACTGTCACTTGGGTAGTCAAGAGAAAGTACAGTGTCGATAAGCATCCGTTGATGTTTGGTAGGAATCATTCCACTTGGTGTTGATGGTGTCTCTTCGCATCCTTCAAAATGTTTATCCCCTTCATTATTCTTGATTTCTTTCGACGATTCTCGAGAAGGCTTGGCTGCAACAGGAGGGCCGTTAGCGACCCCATTTGTCTCTTTTGTGATTGGATCTTCTGGTTCTTCGGCGATGGCCTCATCAGATATTCTCACAAAGCTCTCCTCCATTTCTCGAGAAGGATCAGCTGCAACAGGTGGCGCTTTTATGGCTCCACTTTCTTCTTTAATTGGATCTTGTGGCTCTTCAGCGGTGGTCTCGTCAGTAATCCCCACACGGTTCTCCTCCATTTCTCGAGAAGGTTTAGCTGCAACAGGTGGTCCCTTTGTGGCTCCAGTTTCCTCTTTGACCGTAGGATTTCGTGCCTCTTCAGCGGTGGTCTCATTAGTAATCCCTACATGGTTCTCCTCCACTTCTCGAGAAGGTTTAGCTGCAACAGATGGTCCCTTTGTGGCTCCAGTTTCCTCTTTGACCGTAGGATTTCGTGGCTCTTCAGCGGTGGTCTCATTAATGATCCCTACGTGGTTCTCCTCCACATCTCGAGAAGGTTTAGCTGCAACAGGTGGCCCCTTTGTAGCCCCGCTCTCCTCTCTGTTGACAAGATCTTTAGGCTCTTCAGCGACGGCCTGATCAGTAATTCCTACACGGCCCTCGTCTATTTCGGCTGTCGGCTCAAGACTTGCAAGATACTCTTCAATAGTCTTATCAGTGGTTTCAGACATTCTTGCAATGTATTCTTCAATACCTGTTTCAGCTTCGCTTGAATCAATCAAATTAAGATATTCCTCTATTGCAATTCCACTGTCTCCTTCGGCGGGCTCTTCCTCAACTTCTAAACCTCTGTCCAATTCCTGCGCATCCACCTCAGGTTGTTTATCATTGACTGGCATTTCATCCTTTGTTTTAACATCATGATTGACAGTCTCATTCGTAACATCTCTCTCGTCAACTTTAACATCTGCCTGATCGATATCCTCACCTAGAGAATTAACCTCACCATCAAGCGCCTGTTTCTCATTTTCGGTCTCGCTTTCCTTCTCAGCCTCATTTACTTCTTGGTTTGCTTCGTTCCCATCACCAGCCTCGCTTTCACTTCCTTTCTCATTGAGCCTCTGCGACTCCTCTTTCAAGTCTTGTATTTCCTGCCTGATAATATCGGCTCTTTCGGTGCAAGCACCAGTAGGCCCTTCTCCCTCAGCTGGTTTTGGTTGCTTTGTGGAATGCTTGTTGATTCTCTCAATTTCCTTCTTCACTTCCATCCGCACTTCATCCTCCCCCGGACCGGCAACTGCTTGCGATTGCTCCGCAGTGTTCTTTGCGTTGTTGTTGGAAATAAGTTGTTCTTTGTACACGATGGAAGTGAGATCAGAGCTCGAACCCTTTGTTGTTCTAGTCGATGACTCATCAATAGCAAGAAACATGTTGCCAACTGCATTGTAAAAATATGAGACATCATTCCGGTGAGAAGACATAAAATTCCCCGGTTGCACAGCTACCGTTTCCCAAACATGACGCAATAACTTTTAAGACTTGGTTAACTCTGATCCTTTGTGCAATTAGGGCCAGTTTATATGAGGGGCCTGTTTATATGAGGGGCCTATTAGGGGTATTTGAACTAAGAAATAATTGAGATTTTCGGAGAATAGAATATAAATATTCAAGTTTTTAAAGTTTGAAATATGAAATAATAATAATCCTAAGATATAAAATAAACAATGTTCACTTTTGGGCAAAATTGAATTATTTGATGTTTTTGAAATATTTCATAACGATAATTTTGAAATATGAAACAATGGCAAAATTTCAAAATGACATATGAAATAATGTTACCCTCCGTTACAGGGCCTCGTATGAGGTAAATCATCCCACCTTCCAGGCTGTGAGCTGAGATCCCACCTCCTATACGATCCCTTGTAATTTTCTTCTTGCCTTTATATGGAAAATGGGCCATCAAGGTTAGGTGAGATCCCACTCTACGAGAGGTGGGAACGCTGGAAGGTGAGATAAAAAGTGGGAAGGTGGGATGAAATCGTCTGTTTTGCGCACGCGTCAAGATGAAAACAATAGGAAACCAAATCAGTACTGGCGCAAACAGCAATTATGATTGTTATCGTCTGAAATCATGAGCTGTGAAGTGGGATGAAAAAACTGGATTGTGAGAATGAAATTTTACATATAAACACGTGCAGATTTCGTCCCAATTCACAGCTCGTAGTCTGGAAGGTGGGATAGCTTTCCTCATATAGACAGGCCCTTAGATGATAACAAAATGCCACGAAGGCCTAGCCAGAATCGAAGTTTTGTATGTCAAATATTCTGCTGCATTGCCGCAAAGGATCAGTGTTAACCAAGATTCTTTAACAAATTTTCAATCATTAGCCGGCATGGTCAATTAGATCCGAAAGTTCACTTGATCTAAATCAGCCAAGCCGCTCGGAAGTTTTGAAGATTTTCTCGAGAGGGTCCCTTCATAAAACCTGCCAAAATGACCGAAATCACGATCAATTTTCCTAAAACATCTGCCTAACAGCGATGAAGTGAATTCACCATAGCATGGTTTCTTAACAAAGTGAGTTAACATGTAATCTCTTGGAACAAACCAAATTATTCCGTACTATTTTATCCTCGTTTTACTGCTGTACCGATAAATTTGATCAGTTTTCAGTTTCAGTTTATATAATTTAAATTCCGCTACATACAATTTAACATTCTAACTATACAAACGAATAACTAAACTTTGGAAAGGAATGGCCGATCTAAGTCAAGTAAACCATTTTAAATCTAATCAACAAATGGAAGGAATCGCTGATCTAAGTCATGTAAACTTTTTACACATCGTCTATAAAACAAGACATTGACCAATTGCATTTCTCATGTATTCAGGAAACAAAAGCTATTCAAACATAATCCGTACTTTGTAAGAAATGAGAAGTCGACAAAGACCTTGAATCTTTTTCCATAAATTTTGAACCATTTCGAGGGCTTTCAGTTGCAACATACTTTGTCAATCTTTGATATGTGAAACTCCATTTCAGAATGAGGTGGGACTCCCCATGGATACCAGGGTTCCCTAAATTTTTTGTGCTACGTCTAGTTGAAAATAGTGAAAAGGAGGCCTGACTTCAATTTACTTTATTCCTTAAATTCGAAATTTGGTACGATCCCCCTGAGAATTGACTGGAAACTTTCCGCGTTATGACGTTCAACGAGCTAAATTTACATGCAGGCAAAGATCAGAGATCGCACTGACTTTCTTGTTTTATAGGGCCAAAACAGACTCAATAAGGGCTTTCAGTTGCAACATACTTTGTCAATCTTTGATATGTGAAACTCCATTTCAGAATGAGGTGGGACCCCCCATGGGTACCAGGGTTCCCTAAAAATCTTGTGCTACGTCTAGTTGAAAATAGTGAAAAGGAGGCCTGACTTCAATTTAATTTATTCCTTAAATTCGAAATTTGGTACGATCCCCCTGAGAATTTACTGGAAACTTTCCGCGTTATGACGTTCAACGAGCTAAATTTACATGCAGGCAAAGATCAGAGATCGCACTGACTTTCTTGTTTTATAGGGCCAAAACAGACTCAAGACCAAAGTGAAAGTAAAAAGCTAATGTCAAATACTTCTCATGGTCATCTTTAAGTAGAAAATGTCTGAATTAGATTGGAAATTCGTACATTAATGTAGTTATGAACAGAATATCATCGAAGCGACAAATTCAATCATCGAATCAAGTAAGAAGCTAAAAAAGTGTTCATATTTGAAGCCACAGCAACTCATCTTCTTCGTTCTTTTTGTTTTTGTTAAGGAAAAGTAGATGTTGTTGTTGACTTGTGAGAATCATCCGAAACAGGGTCTTGGTGACCTTATGTCGTTCCCTATTGCAGTTGGTACAGAGTAGTGTCAATAGATTTCTTTAGCTTTAGGTTACTTTGACGATAAAGAAACAGTCCAAAATGAACTAGTCAAAGAAATCGTAATTTGACATGTTGAAGTCCATAACTTGGAAACTTTCAGCCAATTTTATTGGGATTGCAATAAACTCCAATTTACAATGTCAGGAATAAAACTGATTGAAACTAGGCAACCTTAATTATACCACTTTTTCACTTCTTCGGTCGAATGTCACATATTTTTTTATTCTTTTGGCAAATCCTATACATTCAAGAATTACTGAGACTAAAAATGCATGTGGTCACCAGTATTTTTTTCAAAATTTCATGATGCACGTTTTTCCCCCAGATTTGAGTTCAGAACGAATCTCGTGCAATTGTTTATATTCCTAGCACCTGAAATATTGATTTCACGATTATCTCAAATTTTTCATTTATGCAAGCGATTTGATCTTACCACGAAGATCATTCGGGGGTATAACTTTACACCCCAACTCATTCTTACGGTCAAATCCTTTATTTATCAAATCTTTGATAACATTTTAGAGTTTCAGTCGTCATAAAATCAAGCTGAAAGACAAAGATTTTAAGGACCGAATTCAAATCGGAGGCGAAAATTGTACTATGAAATTTTATAAAATGTCCCCAATGTCGGCAGATTGCCAATACACATAAATTAAACTTACCGGCCAGGACAGATGATGATCCAGACTGGCTAGTTTTACGTACTCTTGTTCCGGCTCCGGTTTTGTTAAACGTCGCTGGCAATCCGGTGGTTTCGCCTGTGAAAGTAGATGATCGAATTCGATGTCCAGTATGATTTGACACGCCATTGGTCAGTTTATGTTTGTCTTTACGAACGGCAGATGATTGACAACGCCTTCTTATTGGCTCCACTGTTAGGCGTTACGGTTAATGAAGATTATAGAAAAGGAGAAAATAATACGTTAGCAGATGAGACATTAAGGCTACGTCCATCAGTGAACGCTGGTTTATAAAGATGCTATTTTTTCGCTTTTGCTCCAGAGCCCCATCCATTCACCAAGTCGACCACACTAGAATTTACCTAATGTGACATGTACTGGGGACGTTTTTTCAAGTAACGGTCTAAATTCTCCAGATTTAATATGAAATGACACTTTTTTGATGATTTGGTAATCTACATTTCAAAAATTAATGCTATAATCTTTTAGCGAAACAGAAATTCTGATGATTTTATTATATTGACTATTTGGATTGAAATTTTGGCATAGGCTGCATTATGGTACAAAGAACGGTATGGGGTTTGCCATAAGGCGGCATTTCTATGACAAAATCCACTAGACTAAGTACGCTCCCGGAGCGAAAATGGCATTTTTAAGGTCAACAAAACAGGAATTTTCCGAAAACGTCTTCCAGAGCGGTCTTTTTGGAAAATGGAAATTTCCTGCCTGCAGACAACCTGCAACAATTTGCAACTGCTCATATCAGGGCACTCGAACCATAACCTTATTGGCGTCTTTGTGTTGATGGAGAATTTTCAAAACCGCTGATCTGGACTGGGAATTTGAACAATAGGAAAAAATTGCGCTCTCAAAAATATCACAATACATATGGACGTAGCCTAAAGCGTTTACAAAACAATCGAAAACAAAGGAAGACTTCAAAACAATATCTATCACGATTTGATTGACAGCTGAAGAAAACAAAAACTAAGCCTCGTTCCGAAGGAAAACCTATCAGCTGGCCAAAGAAAATGGAAAAACTTTTGAAGCTGTAAACTGCAACTACAGGGTGGTGGAGGGAAAGCTTCTGACCGCTGCCCTAGGCAAACGTAGTGGTGGGCAATAGTAGAGTAGAAACACAGGTTATCAATCACTTTGATATTTTTCCATACATATTTAAAGGGGCTCCGTATCCAAAGTGGAAACAAATCTGTAAACAGCATTGTTTTAGGCACGTGTAGGCACGTGTCCATGTCTTTTGCAGTTTGTTTGGTGGCCGCACCCAAGCCACCAAAAACTGACCGTTGAAAATCTATTTATATCCGAGCAATCTTAAAAGATATGAATGTTTGGTTTGTTCCAATATGAAGTACAAGGATTTATCTTCAAAATAATGCTTTCAGTTTTGAAAAATAGATGAAAAGTCTATATGATATGGCCTAATATAAAACTGCAAAATTACTGCTTCAACCGAAGTTTGGAGACGGTAAACCTGCCCCTTTAAGTCAATGTTGTACAGATAATATCTAATTTTGAAAGTGACTCATTTATCAGGTAACATATTTCATAATACACATAACTCAGTGTAGTTTTTAGACACTTCAAATCTTTGAAGACTTGTTGAATAAGTATTATGAATAAAACAATATTTACAAGGACATGTAGGTTATCCATAGATATTAATAATTGTGGGAGCATTGCTGAAGTAGAACAATAAATGACTAATTTAAACAATTAAGCTTCTGCGCTATAAGGCTGCAATTAAATTCCACAGCTTACCAACAAATAATGACATAGAACGTTAATTTCAGTTTGGGTAAGTTGTAACATCGACATTTAGTTAAACAAATATACGCATCGTCTTAATTGTTTCGAAAAGGCATGACTTTGACCAATAAGGCATTACTAAATTAATTTTTTAAAGATGGCTAGCAAAAGTACCATTAAAAGCTTATGGAAGGTCAGAAACTTTCCGTCCACCCTGTAGATCCTAGTATTTGGAGCTTCATTTGAATGCATTAAGTTACATGCATCAGAATTATTATATTTTACGATAATCAATTCTGATCTTGTCTATCGTCGTTCTTGCTCTTCGATAATCAGTTTAATAATTTATATCAAGTTAGTCATTATAATAAAAAGTCTGTCTCACATTAGATGTCATGTGGGATTTGCAACAACGCAAAATCACTCATGCAAATCAAATTGAAAATTCTTCTTGAGGTACAAAATTTGAAGCTGCTTCGACAAGCGAATCAACATGAGACATAGTCAGACGAAACGCTTTCAGTTTGTTTCATGATAGTTTCGCATATCAAAGCAATATCTATGCAAATCTCTTTGATTGTTTTTATTCGCGGATATTTTTGCCTGACATCTAATTTGAGATAGACTTAAAGACAATTATACATTCAAAGTCAGACGTTTAAACAATTACAAAAATGTCAAACGAAATTGTTCAGTATTTAAAAAAGCTGTTTTGGTTTAAATCTGTGCTCACGGTACAGACGTTACGCTTTTATTACGTATCCAAAGTTGTACCGGAACGGCGTAAAGCTTTGTAAACGCTCTTTAACCGTAATAACTTTGTAAGGGCTTTGTAACAGCATAGGTTCCAAATCTCTAAAAAGGTCGGTGTAAAATTCTGTGACCTATTTCTTTGAATGGAATGGCTTGAAAGAAACGTTAGCTACTTTGTAGTAATTCTACCATTGGACTTTTCAGAAATCTTCAATATTTTCAGAATTAGATTGCTTTTCTTTTTTTTTAAGAATTCAAGAAAAATTTCGAAAAAAACTTGTAACTATCGTAATTTCTAAACTTTTTGAGAAAACATCGAATAATTTTCCAGAAAAACATAGTTTATGAACGTCTACAATATGGTATCAAGCAAAAGTCTTTCACTCTTCTGGTTTGCGATTTAGAAATTTGATGACGTCACATCCTCAAATGAGTTGAAATATGAAATACGCTGTAATTTCGAAAATATTCAAGATTTCTGAAAAGTCCAACGGTAGAATTATAGCAAAGTAGCTAAAGTTTAATTCAAGCTATTCGATTCAAAGAAATAGGTCACTGAATTTTACACCGACCTTTTTACGTCAATTTAAAGAGTTGGAACCTATGCTCTTTGTAACGAATCAAAACCGTACCGGTACAGCGTAAGCGTCGTCTAAGCAGTTTTCAGATCACTAAAGAGCTTTGACTACAAAGGACGTATTAGAAATTTGTTTTGTGTGTTTTTTATTTAAAAGAGCATACAGCAACACTTTTTGACGAGATATTTGCTGGTTAATCAGACCATGAGCCGAGATTTGTCAATGAGTTGAATTGTCGATGAGTTGAATTGTCGATGAGTTAAATGAACAGACTGTATTGGCATTTTTCAATCAAAGCAACAAATCCTACTGTTACAAAATCCATCCAAAATCTGCCCTTGTTTTCCGATATCAGGTAATCTCCCTACATACCTTTTTCTGGTTGTGGCGAGGGTTGAATAATGAAGCCGAGAGCTGCCTTGTTTAGTACATCGCACCATTTTTCGACATCTGCATCGGATTCACAAGAAAACACAACTCCTTTGGCATCCTGAAGGGCCTCTGGGGGGACATTCTTCGGTACCAGTTTGAATGTGCTGCAACAAAGGATACGTCAATATTATCTTTTGTTTTAATCCAAATACAGAGATACCCGCTGAAAATTGTTACTCGGAAAACTTATGAAACTTTGAAAAACTTTTCCTTAAAGCCCTTGCAAAGCGACCAAACATTGTTTGCTAAAAATGTTAGGTTTGTATCCCAAAAAAAGGTTTTTCCGTTAGGCCACGTCACAAAACATTGCTGGAAAAGCAGAATCAAGCTGCATTTGGTGGGTAAATGTTTTTTTAGTATAAAACATGTTCTGCTGGTCGCAAGCAAAAGCTGTTTATCGAGCACTGTTTTGCAATGTGGCCAAAAGGACAAACTTTTTGCTCGGCATGCAAGTTTTAAATGTTTGACAAATATTGTTTGCGCGTTTGGCCAGAGCTTAGGGCTGATTTTGAAAGCAAAACCATCATAAAACATACTGAAGGCTTTTTGTCTGACACTCATCAGGCTACAAAGCGTCAGACAATTACCGAAAGACATCAGACGACATTTTTATACGTTGTTGCGATTTGAAATGAACCAATCAGAAGCAATGTAGACTGGTATTGTGTTCTGAATAACAATCAGAACTTTCATCCAGATTTCAGCTTTAGAATGATGACAATCGTAACACTTTTCTCTTCTAAAGCTTGGTTTACTCTGCATTAGAAACACGTTGGATTTGAGATAACGCGTTTTCTTAACTCATTTTCTAGGTCCTAGGTGGTAGGCTACGCATTTTTGAGATAACGCATTTTGTTGGTGGCAGGTTGGCCTAGTGGTTAGAGCTCTCGCCTTCTTTACGAGGAAGGTCGCAAGTTCGAGCCCTTCGCTGGCCCCCTGGGGAATTACCACCGCTGATCTTAAAACGTTCTGTCTGCTTCTCTCTTCGAAAAAAAGCAAACAGTCCTTGGAATGAATTCCCTGTAATGGTGGTCTGGTTGGCTTCGGTAATGGGCCCCATCTGGGCACTTCAACCAGACGAGACACTAAAAAAAAACTCGCTTTAGCGCATTTTTAGCGAATTATAGCTCTCAAATCGAATCAAAATTTCCATCTATTCAAATGCGTCAGGACATCTTCAAAGGCGCCTAAAATTTCAAATCGAGGCAAAAAGGATTTTCGTGCTTTTTTTTCAGTCCCATTTCTAATGAATTTCTAACGCGTTTTTACTCTAGTGTGTACGGTGTGGACCAAGTTTATGGAAAGGAAGCAACGTATGTAATTACACCTTGTTTTCAGGTCACTTGGTTTTGCTCCCTAGACAATGATAATGCCTCCTAGTCACTGGTTTGAAATTAAACTTAAGAAAAAAACAACAACTCTAAAGTAAAATAATCCATAATCGAACAGGGTGGTAGGATTGATTTTAGTGAAATAAACGTCTTCATCTAAGTTAGCCTTTAAAGGGAATATGCAGTGGTAAATAGGCTTGTCTATTTACGGCGCGTGTGCAATTTCGATTTGAATGGGATGTTTTTAGACTTTTTTGCTCTTTGTAAATGCAAGCTTTCAACCTTGCACAAACCCCTCAAGCTACACAATTATTTTAATTCGTTGAGATCGATCAATAATTTATGATTGAACTTTGGCGAACTTTGGTGAACTTTGATGAACCTTGGTGGACTTTGCTGAACTTCGGTGAGCTTTGGTGAACTTTGGTGAACTTTGGCAAACGCAGAACAATAATTTTGAGACAACCAGTTTATCTTTCACGACCAAAATATACCATGAAATTGAATTGAAGAAAAATCTAAAAGCCATTTTTAACGAACTTGTTTAACCCTTGTCTGTCCTTGGTGCACGAATTCTAAGTTGAGAAAATATATAGTGGGCGAATTTAAGACGCGCGAAAATAAGTCTGAGCGAAAAACAGTACTACACAAATTCCAAAACGGGTAAAGTAATTTGAATAACATTATGAATGAATGAACAATAAGTAGACAAAACAAAACAGCAGGAGCAGACTGATCCAGTAGAGCACTTACAATTTTCTTTTTTCTTCTACTGGAGCGACACTGAAATTCCGTACACTGTACGCATGCTGTGCTGCAATGTCGAAGGATGTTTTGTAAAGATACAGGATGCCATTTTTCAGTACAACCCAGCACTGTTTCCACGCTACAGGACTCAGTGTTGTTCCGCCAGCTAGAAATAATAAAACTCACATTTAATCAATGTTCACGACTTTGCATGCTGGCTTGGTATGAAATATATGTTGATTCTTTTCAATGTGTTTCTGTTTGTCGCCTACGTTGAGCAAACAGGAGTCGCCAATAAATTACATACATTAAATGAAAACAATTTCGGACGCTCGTATTTTCGGACATTTTAAATGTTGGGAATTTTGTGTCCGAATTTTGTTGTGGTCCGAAATAACTAGTGTCCGAAACTTTTTGCAGTAAAGAGAAAGTCAAAATAGCATTTTCATCGTTTAAAAAACGTACTGCCTTGCTCACGAAACATTTTGCATAGGAAAGGAATGTGTTGGTAGAGCTACTTCGTGGAAAATCACCATATAGTTTTTTAATAAAATTGACTTTAGCAATCTTTCTCGTCAACTTCAACAATTATCATTGAATCAGATTTCTGACAAGGATCCATTTGAGAACTGAAAATGAAGCGCAATTGATAAAATCAAACAGTTTTTTATCACAAAACAACCAATTTAAACTGTAGATTGACCATTTTTTCATAGTTGTCCGAAATTTTTCTAAAAACGTCCGAATTTCTGAGAAGAAAAGTCCGGAAATTATTTGTCCGAAAACATTTTGTCCGTAATATATTCGTGCGAAATTTTTGCGCTTAACGTACCATGTCAGTAAAAACAACTTGCACCTTCTGAGCAATCATCAAAATTGTATTATGTTACGGATCTTTAAATTTCTTTCTTTGTTTTTTTGTGTTAAGGATCAAATAATTTTAACAGGTAGTCACTATTTTATTATTCCAGGAGAAAATTACGGCATGAAAAAGCTTGTTTTGAACAATAGTATTTTACAAAACATGGTATTGTTAGACAGAAATATACTGGGTATCCCAAAAAAAAGTATAAGCGTTTGAACAATTCCTGCGGAGGAGCCTCATTTCCAAACATTTTAATTTTAACGTCATGCTATAGATGAAATCTTAACTTGCAATCTGCAATCTCGCATGTTCAAATCGGTTGAGTATTAGCGGAGTAATTCGCTTAAACATGTAAAATTTCTGAGGCAGCCTAAGACAGATGACTATTGAATATTGCTACTACAATCTATGCATAATTTGAAAATGTTTTTGAGGCAGATCAGCTATCTATTCTTAAAAGTTTGTTGATCAATTGAACTATTACATTAATTAGAAAAATTGGCAAGAAAAGATGCAGTATCATTTTGACAGGTCGCAGAGTAAATTTGTAGGACTGAAGGAACTTTCTCACTCCTCAAGTAGTGTGTTCTACCACGAACAGAACTTCTCACCGTTTCGTTTCAGGCTTTTGAATTAGTGAAAATATATTTCATTTTAATAGCTCAACAAACTTCCAAAAGATAATTTATTGTTGAGCTGCCCCTAAAACTCTTTCAAATTACGCATAGATAGTGGCCATAGTAGTAGCATAATTCAATAACCATCTGTCTTAGCCTGCCTCAGAAATTGTGTCTGTTTAAGTGAATTACTCGACAAATACAAATCCGATTTGGTCATGCGAGGTCGCAAATTGTAAGTTAAGATATAATCTATATCATAAAGGTTGAATAAAAATTTTCTAAAATAAGGCTCCTCCGCAGGAACTGTACAAACGCTTATAATTTTTTTTGGGACACCCGGTATAATGTGCGTTTCATATGAAAGTTTGGGTCCAAAATAAGAGCTTCATCAAGGGCGTAAGAATCCAAGTTAAGTGGTAGTGAGACATATTCAAGTTAATTAACTTCGATAATCATCCATTGTGATTTCGGAGGATGCCTCAAACCAGGAAGTTTCTGAAAGCAAAAATTCCCACACAATCAAAGCCGTTTGAAGATTTTGCAAAGTATCTAGAATAAATTTGGTTCTTGAAACAAATGCACATAATGAACATTTTCTCATTGGTAATATATCATTGATGATTTTTCAAAAAGTACGTCAATTCTATGCTTATATCCAAAAACTAACGAATCTATTGTCTGCCCGTTCTACCCAGAACAGAAAAAACAAAGGTGGTGTTAGAAGTCTTGACGGGATTTCATATGAAAATAATAATAGAATAGAATAATAGGTTCCAATTGTTATAAAGAATCATAGTGTCCCTTCGACTCACATTTTTTGAAAAGCCATCCTTCATAATCGGCAGGAGCAAGGTCTCTGCATTGTACTTTCAATTCGTCCCCTTCAAATTCCGCCTTTCTCCTCGACCTAGAGATTCTTCGATTTCTTCTCGCTTCTGGGAACGTTTCTTGTTGCTTTTCACCGGTAACCTCAATCTCTTTCAGAGCTGTAAAATTAATAACAATGAATTTATGTTTTCTAAAGCAGACTACATGGTCTACACTCTTATACGGTGCAGAAACATGGTCTATATCTAAGATTATGATGGGCAGGATAAGAGCCTTTGAGATATGGGTTTGGCGCAAAATATAGAGGATTTCATGGCAAAGCCACACTAAAAAAAAAAAAACTTGACTGCACGCAAAGTCTCTTGGAATTTCCGTTACACCCATGTTGACATAGTCAAGAAGGGTGTACAGCAGGGCACCGACATGTTTGCAGCACCCGCCTTGAGCTGCCTTGCAGTTACACTTATTCTTACGGAGTTTTCTACTACTCTATCATAAATCTTTTCACTGTGAAAACTTGGAAATAAACTTAGAGATCTAGTCCAGCCCGTCCAGCCTTCTTTCTCCGTTTGCTTTGCCACTGCAACTTCCCTTGTTTCTTCACTAACGCCAGACATTTTAGGCCGCATCGGATTCTCGCCGCTATTCGGGGAGGAATCTTTGTTTTCTCCTCTTTCCTAAGCATCAGTCCCCGTGCAAGAGTTTCGAAGACACTAGGGATGTTCTGGTAGGCTAAATTTGAAGTATTTTCCATAATTTCGTT
>REGM01000226.1:473867-508608 GCA_004194415.1 Aurelia aurita | reverse complement strand
AAATTGCATCAATAAAATTTTTTTTCTGACTCAACCGGTAGATACTACGTACAGCAACCTCTTGACCTCAAGTTCCAAATCTTAGGCTTACCTTCAGAAGCTTTTCAGCAGTTCTCAAAGCCATCTCCTCCGAGTTTTGTCGCTCGGCCGCAGTGCTAAAAACGATGATAATGATTATTCACTATTGCCAAATGCCGACACAAACTGCATCAGTCAACAAGGTGCAAAGGAAAATACACAAGAATATACTTTATACCGGGTGAGTAAAAAAAAAAACAATCCCCGTTTGAAATGTCATTGCTCCCTGGATATCAAAACCATAATATTGGAAAGTACTTTCTTTAATGGTTGACATATTCAAATATAATTTAAAATTTACCTGACTAAAATCGGCCACTCCGTTCTGAAATTATGAGTGATTTTCTGGAGAAAGCCCCTTCAAGAAACCTTCAAAAAAGGCCTAAAATCACGAGCAAATTTTATAAATATTTCTGCCTTATAGCAATGACTTGCACATGCTTTAGCATGTGTTATCCTCTTGGGAGGATAAAATCTCCGAGAATAATGTTGTTATGTTCCTAGGGATGGCAATTTCATCCTCTCAAAGGGATAAAACGTGCTAAAGCATATACATATACAAGTCATTGCTATTAAGGCAGAAATATTACGGGCATTTGGTTGTGATTTTACACAGTTTTTGAAGGTTTCTTGGAGGGGGTTTCCTGGAGAGGCTTTCTTGAGAAAATCCCTCATAATTGCAGAACGGAGTGGCCGATTTCAGTCGGGTAAATATTCAAAAATATTATTGCCTCGATAATCAGGGAGCAGTGGCCTTTCAAGCGGGGATTGTTTTTTCTGACTTACCCGGTATATTAAAAAGTAATTGCCACAAGCTGTATATCAGTTGCTGTTAAATTAAAGATAAAAATGGTTGATGCCAGTCATAATTCTCAACGAGTAGTCATTTTTTTGCTTTAACAACTTCAGTATGTACAGTTACTGTCAATAACGAAGCAAAGAAGATATATTCAGTAAAGAAAGGAAAAAATACCCTGCTGCCAAATCACTAATATCAATGACGCTAGCTCTAAGTAAGCAATGACGCTGATATAAACGGATACCAACTGACGTTTAAGTTTGCAAAGTTGCTCTATTCGGTGTCAAAAGACAAGGAATGCTAGCTTAACTGAAATACATTTTATGCTAGATAGTCTGCTTGATTTGTTATCAGCAATGAGCATTAGAATAAAGAAAACAAAGCGTCCAAGTTGCTGCTCGCGTTCGAACTATATCATGCATGTTCCAATTAGAAGAGAAATGCTTAATATAAATGTTGCTATTAACAAACCTGCTATCGTCCATAGCTTCAAATGTTTCTGCACCTAAAAATATTGAACATAACTAAAGTCTGTCTCAAACTAGATGATAGGTGAGATTTGTGATAACTCACATCATTCATGAAAAACACTTCAATTGTTTTTATTCGCGGGCATTTTCATCTTACATCTAATTTGAGACAAACTATAACTATGGTGCTGCAATCAAACCAATAAAAAGCTGTGGAGAAGGAAGAAAGCTTAAAAATATGGCACCCAATCAAAAAAACCACATGTACGGATTCTTTTGGGCTTTAGCCATACCTTTACGGAGAAACCTTTTCAAATAAAATTCCTTTAAAAAAAGTATAAAATAGAGACAACTTAAAGAAATGGCAACAACCGTTACTTTGAAATCGTTGAAAGAAGAACAGTCCCTGCTAGAGCCGGATTTAACTAGTTTTAGCCCAGGGGCTCCAAATTTGAAAGGCCCCCGGAAAAATGTTAGGGCTTAGGAAATTTTTGGGGTCCGCCCTCTAGTTGCCAAGAAATCATGGGAAACGCTGATTTGCACACATTTTATGTGAATTTTTGATGTTGTTATCGTTTGCATTTCCAGCCACGACATTTCAATCTAGGGGTAGTTTGCTTGTTAATTTTCTTGGATTATTCAAATAAGGGACCCTCTCTTAAGGATGGGATTGATTTTGACCCAAAGATAAATGTACTCCGAAAAAGTGTGCAGTTTTGTCAAACAGTCAAAGGAGCCAGAAATGAACAATTTACATTTTTTGCTCATTTTATCAATGGGCCCCCTTGCTTTTGGGCCTCGTGGCTATGGTTCCCCAAACCCCTTCTTAATCCGGCTCTGGTCACCGTTGCGAAAGTACCATTATATGCAACTGATTTGTAGCAATGCAGCCATTCAAAAATCCACTCTCTTTACAAGGAGTATACCGGGTGAGTCAAACAAAATTTCGACGTTTAAAAAATCACCAAAATTTGAAAATTCACTCAATGTTGAATTTTTATCTCAAGATGCTACAACACAGATCAAATAAGATTTAGGGATATTGATTATTCTATCAACGGCTTTCAATTAGCGAAATTCCGAAGATCGATTAGTTACGTGGCTTTGAAGCATACTGCGAAACTGTAAACAATTTTAAGCAGATCTATCATTTTGTCCATGGAATTCTTCCATTTGGTTAACTATGCCAGGAATTAATCCCAATATCATGTACCAAGCGAAGTTAGTGTGAAATTTTAAGACTATGAATCCTGGGAAATATTTACGATGTCTTCTAAAGCCTATGGGTCAAAGTACGGGTTTTCAAGCTACCATGTCAAAGGCTTTCATGTAATTTTGCAAAGTTTTACTTTTGCTAAAAATAATTTGTCCTTTGATGCAACAGAAAAAAGATATATTTCAAAGATAAGTAGTAAAACTAAATGTTGAGGATTTTTCAAATGTACCAACTTTAGTCTGACTCACCCGATATACCAAAGACTAAAACTTGATAACTTCTTACCTATTATTTCACTGTCAGGATTCAAGCATATCTCTACCATGTTATAAAGTGCTTTCTCACCCCTAAATTTAGAAAGAAATATGTTTAAGGTCTTCCGCAACATATTCAACAAAGGACTATAATGCTGATTTCTGTTTTCTAAGGCACCATAGCAAGACAATTACAAACTGACTCCTTAAAAAAATGTATCAATTTTCGGGCGATTGCACAATCGTTGGAAATTATCATTTGACAGTGAACGGGAAATGCTTTACCAAAAGAAAATAAGCCCAACAATGATAAATTTTAAAATTTTATATTAAATTTGCAAGCTTCCCAATAAAAATTTTCTCTGACATGCAAGACTCAATCTTAGGCAACTTGCTCGCCGTTTTCTGACCTGTTTAAAGAACAGGCTTAGAAGTATCGATAATCACTGCTATTGTCCCTTTACTTCTGGCTTACTCCTTATCTCACACAATACCAGTTCAAAGTAGAATTTTCTGTCAAGGTGTGACTGACAGGTCCATTACAAAAGATTCTTTGAAATTAAAAAGTCTCCAAAAAGTGAAAAAGTCAGTTTGAAAAGCAAAAAATTATACTGAAGCTTGTTAATGTGAATAAGTATTAAAAAAAAGAAAAATAATTGAAATGAAAATTAAATATCTCTCTCTTTTTTTGTTCATACGCATTTGTGTTACGTTAAGTCTCTTTGCTAGGTTATTTTAGTTTTGTTATCATTCTAGGTTTATAGGTATGTCCCTAAATTTTCATAAGAACACTTATTGATAAAGATGAATGTCGAAACGTTTAGCAAGCTCACGCATGTATATTTGAATTATTTTCACTAACTTATATAGTAATGATATGTTGCTCTCGATTTATTGAATATTAAATACCGTACCGGATGAGTAAAAAAAAACACCATCCCCGTTTGAAAGGCAAATGCTCCCTGGATATCAAAATGATAATATTGGCAAATACATTATTTAATGGTTGACATGTTCAAACATAATCTAAAATTTACCTGACTGAAATCTGCCACTCCCTTCTGAAATTATGAGCTATTTTCTGGAGAAAGCCCCTTCAAGAACCTTCAAAACAGGCCTAAAATCACGAGCAAATTTTCCAAATATTTCTGCCCTAAAGCAATGACTTCAAAACGTTCTAGCACGTGTGATCGTCTTAGGAGGATGAAATTATACGGAAGAATATTGCTTTGCTCCCAGGGTGACATTTTCATTCTCGCAAAGGGATAGCACGTGCAAAAGCATGTAAAAGCCATTGCTGTAAAGGCAGAAATATCAGGGAAATTTGGTCGTGATTTTAGGTCTATTTTGAAGGTTTCTTGGAGCGGCTTTCTTGAGACAATCCTTCATAATTTCAGAACGAAGTGACCGATTTCAGTCAGGTAAAATTTAAAATCTATTTCAGCATGTCCACTATTAAATAATATATTTGCCAACATTATTGTCTTGATATCCAGGGAGCAATGAACTTTCAAACGAGGATTGTTTTTCTGATTCACCCGGTAGGTAAAGGAAATAGATGCAAAAACATACTGACAAAAATATACGTACCAGGCAGTATCTTTTCTTGCTAGGTTGAAGTGTGTTAAGGCAGCGGTCGCATTATTTTGAAACCTACATGGTAGGGCGACAAAGCAATTTTAGAAGGCTTCGATACTTTGTAAATAAAGTTTTAAACGAAAAAAAAGTTCAAATATAACATCAGAGTCGGGAAGCAAGCACGGTCACGGCAGTCTCTGGCTACTCAACCGTTGAATTAAAAGAATGAAGTTTAGGCGGCAGATGTTTAGATATATCTTTCTTCTTTCCAAAAGTTCTCATCTCTTGTCTTAAAAACCCCTTCTCGAGTGCACAAGAACCACGCTACCTACTTATGCTTCAGCGCAACTTTAGCAGTCTGCTTTGTTTACATACGTTACTTGGTTATTCGACCATTTAAATCCCTTTGTCTGCAGTCGATAATCGCTTTGCAATAGCGTGTCAATCAAAGGCAAGTGATGTTATTGTTACAAATTCTACCTTTGTTAATTTTTAGCAAAATAAACATTTTAGGGCCATCCAAAATTAAAAATGTCTATCTTTAAATTGGCTTAAAGATGATACAGGATGAGGAAAAAATATTCCTTATTTTTTCACGCATGTAATGTTACTGAAAACCAGACAAGTAACTTGGAGAATCCTTTCAGGCCTGGTTCAAACGTCAAACTTCTCATGTGCCGAACTTAACTCATGAATTAAGTACATGAGAAGCGCGACGTTTGAATCAGTTCGGTACGGCATATTTAGTTAAGAGCGGCAACCTACTTTGGCTCGGCAGGTCTTGCCGAGCTACGCGACTCAAGCACGGCTCGGTTTCAAACGTCGAACTTTTCATGTGCCGAACTCAATGCATAATTTATTTTCATAGGGTGTTAAGCAAAGAGAGCATGCCTCGCGTACGCATTTTATGTTAAAACCGCGCTTTCTTAGACCTGTCTTGTTTTTGTTGTACCTCACTGCATATGCGAAGGTTTGTTGTGTTTGTTCGTCTGCCACGAAATATCGGTGTATTGGTTGCAAGACTTCCATATGCAATAGGTGCTCTATTGCAGAGCTTGACGAAACTTGTGAAAATTGGATTGCAGGGAAATAAGTGAGCTACTGTCCTTTTCTTCTTCAAGTTCATTCCGGCCGCCACTGTCAATTTTCTCGATGTTGTTAACAACAGTAGAGCAAGTAGTGGAAATTTAAGAAACTAGTACTAGGAATGCTGAAAATTTAAGAAACTCTAGTACTTTGTTTGAGAAGCGCTAAGAAACTTTTGAATTGAAAAAAGGGAGAAACATTACTGAAGACCACTTGAATTCTCCTTCTTCTTCGCTCCATTAAAATTCATAATCTTGCTTCTGCCATCCCCCCTTTCCTTCTAGATTCCATCAGCAAACTTTTCAGAACAGCAAATCGCGTGTTCATGTTGGGAGCCATCTTGTAGAGTGTTAATAAACAGGCGTGAAGTACTTCATGTTAGAATTTTCATTTGGACTTAGGAGCGGCACAATTAGGCTCGACGTTTGAAATGGGAGTCGTGCCAAACACGCTCAGTTGCCGCACCAAATTGAATTAAGTTCGGCACATGAGAAGTTCGACGTTTGAACCAGGCCTAGGGACCTATGCTGTCTTTTCAGTTCATTAAGATCAGATTTTTCTTCACAGTCTTCTGCCTCCGGTGACACTGCATCCGACATGAAGCGATAATTCTATTTAAGAAGCTTTGAATGGTGTGCCACAGGGATATGTCTTGAGTCTTGAGTTTTATGTATGCAAGGTGCACCACTCACTACTAACTAAGACCCAATTAACGTTGTAGGACAGAGACCTCTGCTGTTTTTCCAATTCCTTAAGATCGGCATCTGGCGTGGGGCGATTGTTGTTTTGTTGACGCACTGGGTACCACGCACTTTCACGGCTTTGGATACATAATTATATTTACGAAGTTTTTAACGGTGTGCCACAGGGATCTGTCGTGTGTCCTCCATTCATTATTTGCAAGCTCTTGTAGGCAAGAGATACCACGCATTACGCAGTCCAGAGCAATTAAATTGAAGCCACTGTTCTTCAGCTACACAATGTCCCCGTACGTGCCGAGATAACAAAATACGATAGGCTAATTTTAAACCTGTGCGCGCATAGCTTTTGACTCTGTTCATCCTCTTTGAGAAAATACATACGGTGTGCCCCAGTGCTCCGTGCTTGCTCCTTCATTTATTTTTATCTGCTTACCCACATACTCGTTGTTGCTTTACACGGCTTCCAGTTGTCCTACGGTAGTTTTCAAGACGATTTAATATCGACATTTTTTGGATTAGTTCTTTCTTCCTTCTTTAATTCATTCTCAAAGGCTTCAGAACAATTGATAAACTACAGACGGTGTGCCGTAAGGCTCCGTCATATCTCCTTCATTTATTAATATTGGCTTACCCACGCACCATCTGTTGTTTTGCACAGCTTTCAGTTGTCGTACGCTCGTTTTGAAGACGATTTCAAAATCAACATCTTGAATTCCTTCTCTCTTCCTTCTTTCGTCTTCTAGGGCTTCGGTACAGACGGTATGCCGCAATGCTCCATGCTGTCTCCATGTTGTCTCCTTCATTTGTTATTATCTCCTACCCACACACCATTTGTTGTTTTGCCAGTTATCCTACGCTCGTTTTGAAGACGATTTAAAAATCAACATCTTGAATTCCTTCTCTCTTCCTTCTTTCGTCTTCTAGGGCTTCCAGTACAGACGGTATGCCGCAATGCTCCATGCTGTCTCCATGTTGTCTCCTTCATTTGTTATTATCTCCTACCCACACACTATCTGTTGTTTTGCACAGCTTTCAGTTGTCCTGCGTTCGCTTTGAAGACGATTTCAAAATCAACATCTTGAGTGTGCCGCAGTGCTCCGTGCTATCTCCTTCATTTATTATTATCTGTTTTCCCTCTCATTCTGTAGGCCTCCAGAGCGTTTTGCCCCTCAATCTTTCGCATTTTCTCCTTAATGTCTCTAGAGCAGGCTACAAACTGCAAATACTATTTCAACGAGCGATCACTTTGTCTCGCCCAAACATTTTGCACCAATTACCCGAATATCAGGGCAGCACCCTTGTATGCGAGTCTGTTTTGAATAATCACAATAATTAGAGATGATAGATTATTTACACTGATTTTCGTTTATTCTTGCCAAAGTCTCGTATCAACAGCTCTCCTTTTTGCATACTTTCCTTCGCCCTTTAACAAAGTAAATACATTGCACTTCCAGTCCATTTCTTTTTTGTTCTCCCATTTCCAATAAGCAAACACAGGGACAAAATTCATAAAAAGGAATGCCTTCGTATGCGAGTCGATTTGGAGAAATAGAAAAGGAAATTTTTTGATATTTTCTGTTATAAGGGCATGCCCTTATACAAAAGCGTACGGGAAGATAAAATCTGGCAGGGGCTGCCCGATAAGAAGTCCATTGTTTACCGAATTTTTTGCCCAACTTAGGTTGGATTTTTGCCCGAAAAAGGCTGATTTTGGTAAATTTTTCCAAATTTGGGGGGCTGCCGCCCTCCCAGCCCCCTGGCTCCTACGTTTTTGGTATTATTGGCATAGCAGGTGAATCAAAATTGCTTCTTGTGACTATTCTAGCTGCTCGATTCTGCAACTTTTGAAGGTTCTGCAGTCTGGTCACCCCACAGTTCCCCCATACGGAACAGCAGTACCGAAAATGAGGTTCTACGATGCCCCGATACATCTTACTCAGGGTATTTTCAGGCAAAAATTTCCTGGAATATTTCAGAAACCCTATTCCACGTGAAACCTTAGTACGGAGACTATTGGTCTTGGTGGTCTTGTCAGGTGGACTTACTAAGTCAGGTGGACTTACTTGTGGACAGGTGGACTTACTTGTCAGGTGGGTTTACTAAGTCAGGTGGTCTTGTAAATTTCGCTTTCGGGGGACGATACCCCCCCTTCACCGCCTGGTCTATTACAGCCTAACACCTATTCATTATTCATTACCAAAGACTAACAATACATCTTCACTAGCAATGATATTGCCTACATGATAATGCTTTTTCTCCTCTTGTTTCAAATGTTTTCAAGTCTATTGTTGATTTATTCGCTGTGATTCAAGAATTTGCTTAGGCCAAAACACCAAAGCTCTAGTTTGGAGGTGGAGGCAAATTTGTCCTTTGAAGATTAATATTTCAACTCTCAAAGCACCAATATTAACAAGCAAGGTATCAATGCTCAAGTTGACTATCGAGGTATGTTTTAAACAGATTGATTCGCGCTAAATTCTCATCGCTAGGGTCGACCAAATCTGTATACGTTGTTTTGGGACAACCGGTAGTTAAACGTTNGACGATACCCCCCCTTCACCGCCTGGTCTATTACAGCCTAACACCTATTCATTATTCATTACCAAAGACTAACAATACATCTTCACTAGCAATGATATTGCCTACATGATAATGCTTTTTCTCCTCTTGTTTCAAATGTTTTCAAGTCTATTGTTGATTTATTCGCTGTGATTCAAGAATTTGCTTAGGCCAAAACACCAAAGCTCTAGTTTGGAGGTGGAGGCAAATTTGTCCTTTGAAGATTAATATTTCAACTCTCAAAGCACCAATATTAACAAGCAAGGTATCAATGCTCAAGTTGACTATCGAGGTATGTTTTAAACAGATTGATTCGCGCTAAATTCTCATCGCTAGGGTCGACCAAATCTGTATACGTTGTTTTGGGACAACCGGTAGTTAAACGTTTCGATCTTCATCTTCTTCGGTAACTGTCCTAACAACGACTTGGAGACCTACCGATAAACCTAGAAATAACCTCGGTTATGTTTTAAATCATATATTGTATACGGGGTGAGCCAAAAATATGAACAGAGAAATCTGTTACAGAAAGTAGAGCAATCTACCGAAATGGATGATTTATCCGTTGTTATGTGGCTAAATAACGAGGCTACATTACTACTGTTAATTTGTCTTCGTTTATTCATTTTGCTTAAAGGATCTTTGCTTTCTAGCTAAACGACCAAATTCGTGCCGTCGATCGAGGACATATGTGTCCGAAAAGAGTAAAGAAACTATTGAGGTAAGTAATGTAATATCCGAAGTAAGGCAAACGCCAGAACCAGGGAGATATAGTCTATATCTTCCTGGCCAGAACATAGCGTCGTCGAGTTATGTAAACAAGGTATGTGACACGATGATCGTGGTTTCTTTTACCCTCAGGATCTGTCACCACTGTTTCAAGCACTTTCAGCTGGAAGATCATTGATAAAGAAGAGGCAATTAATGTAAATCAAGTTACTGTTACGCCTGCCCAAAGACTCTGTGCTACCAATACCATACATCTTTGCTGTCGTCAAAAATTCCACAATGCATTTTAAACACCCTAAAAATCGCCAATCCGCCCAAAAAACGAAGGGATCCTTTCGCGTTGTAGGCTGGTTTTAGGATACTAATATAAAACAGAGAATCGGAAATTCGATATTTCTCTTTTTCCAAATTTTAGTGCATTATTAGTTGCCATCAGCATTTTAGAAACATTAATGCTTGTTTTGTTTGCACATAATGCGCACAAACGCTGTAAGTTACCACTGGGTCTTTAAAATAAATTGAAGGTGTGGTGGCACCGTGTTGTGTTGTAATTCGTTAACTTTGCAGCCAGAACAGTCAGGCGTATGGGGTTCGAGCCCCACCAACACCACACGAGCGTCATGACAAGCAAAGGGTCGTGGACTTCATTAGCGCTTAGCTACTTCTGCGATCCAAGCGTTTGGCACTAAAAAAACGCAACTCCACCCCCACCTTTACCTTTACCTAGCATTGAAGGTTTTCCTTGCAGTGCTACGCAAAAGATTACAATGCAACACCGGTTATTCTCAATGATTGCAAGAGGTAATGCTTGCTTGTACCATGGATCTCCATTATTTCTTCCATCAAACTCGAATTTTGCTGCATGTTGTATTTGTTGTTTCCAACTTTAATTTATACTGTGAATATGATTTAGTAACTGCTGCCTTTATTGCTTCATTTGTCGACAAAACTTTATCTGGGATGTTTTTCCAGCTTTGAAGTATGGTTGTACTCTTTTTTATATTTCGTCATTGTCTAGTATCTACACTGTGTAAAATTCTAACCAAGGTTGGTTTTCAACTCTTCCCTCGTATAATTGTTGGAGGATACTCATAGGCGTAGGAGCCAGGGGGCTGGGGGGGCTGTAGCCCCCCAAACGTTGGAAAAATTTACCAAAATCAGCCTTTTTCGGGCAAAAATCCTCCCTAAGTCAGGCAAAAAATTTGGTAAACAATATGAATTTTATCGGGCAGCCCCCCCCAGATTTTATTTTCCCCTACGCCCGTGAGCGAGGGGCAAATCACTCATCAAAATAGCGTACAAGATTCCAAGATTCCCGGAATCCCACGAAATTTAGCGAAGATTCCTAGGATTCTTCCAAATTTTTCCAAAGATTCCTAGGATTCCTGGATGGGATTCCAAGATTCCTTTAGCTGTTGTTTTTGCCCGTTTATTGTGTTAGCAGTGATATATTCGATATTCGACTGCTCTGTTGGCTCTATTTCTCTACTTTATCGACGAGGGAGGTTATTACCCTTGATTATAGAAGAAAAGAGGTACACAAACCATTAAATATTGCTTAGATATATCGAGATATATGGGAGAAAAGCTATGACCTCACATGTCAATACCCCCAAAGGCAAACAAACATTCTTGCTTCTTTCCTTGCAAGAGGGTGGTGGGGGTGGTGAAGGGTATTTTGGGATCCGTGATTGGCAAACTGTGAAACAAGAATCTCTAAATATAACTGACGTGACCGTGATTTGCCAGTTTTACCAAGGGTGTCAGGACACCTATCATGTAATTAATAAATAAAAGGTTTACTTACCTTGTTTTGATTGTTGTTGTCTTCTTTGTTTTGTCTCTCCAAGCCTTGGTTTATGAGCAACATTTCAACTGACCTTGGCCTAAACTAGGCCAATCGCTTTTTCGAACCCAACTCCCTTGTAATTCCTGTGTGTATGTGCGCCTTCGCAGAAGAAAGGTTTGAAACCGCAAGCCAGAAAAGAAAATGTGTCACACATTCAACGAAAGAGCTTAGCGAGAGTTTGCGGTGATTGCTCTCCCATAAGTTTTAGTTTAGGCCTAGTTTAGGCCAAGGTCGGTTGAAATGTTGCTCATAAACCAAGGCTTGTAGAGACAAAACAAAGAAGACAACAACAATCAAAACAAGTTAAGGAAACCTTTATTTATTAATTGCATGATAGGTGTCCTTACACCCTTGGTTTTACGTGACACGTGATTTACGATCAGGAACAAAAATATGTTGTTGCTGTTGGGTGAATTTTAATGGAAACAAAACTTCCAGTGTCAGTGTCAAGGTAAAATGGCGAAAATCAACGAAAAAGAAGGGTTGAAATTACGGTTGACCAGGAACTTTTGCTGCGCGTTGCAGGTCAGCTCCCAAGAAACATGAACGGACGTTCTTTTTCAAACCTGAAATGCGATATTGATGAATTCTACCTGTGATTCGTGATCCTGATCCCTTTAACCACCTTTATGCAAAGGGAAATGTTCTACAGAGTAGCAATAAAATGAACAACAAAATTAAGTCAACAAAGCAGCAGGAGCAGCAATTTCCATGTGCCAGGGGTTGCAACAACAACGCAGAAAGCGCATGCGCATGCGCATGCACATAGGCTAGCAACTGCAACCACAACAACCAAATGACAAAATTATGGCGGCTGCGCAGGGCAACAGAACTAGGTATACTTTCCGTCAGGCGAATTTTTGCATTTGGGGTGAAAATTTTACCATTTTAAGACAGACATTGTTGAAAGAGCTTTACCAGCACTGAAATTTTAGACAAATTTTCAAGATTCTCCAAGACTTTATAAAGATTTTTTAAGATTCTCAAAGATTCCAAATAATTTCGGGAGATTCCGAAGATTCTCAAGATTCGCGAAGATTCTCAAAGATTCCAAAGGATTCCTAAGGATTCTTGGACGAGGTGTACAAGATTCCTGAAGTGATTTGCCCCTCGCCCGTGAGGATACTTCATAATTTTCGTTAGATTAATTCATAGTTAGCATCGTTTATCTCCACTGTTCCCTGTGCATACTTTGATATGGTTTTTTGGGTTTTTCCCTCCACAAAGCTTAATTCGTCAGTTATAAAATCTTCTTTCGCGTAGGGGGTCGTCGGGAGTAATTTGACGGCGGGACTTATATGCTCTTTCAAGTTTGGGAGCCCAAATATGTTCTAAAACCTATCAAATTGGAATACCCTAGTGACAGTCATGTTGCTTGATCATTAATCTTTGCAGAGGTACTTTTAAAGATGCACTATCCCTTGTCTATTTTCAGAGAGGGCATCAACAGTAACTGCTGATCATGATGATGGTGGGTGGTGCATTTGTTTTTGGAAAAACGTTTAGTTGGAAATGAGTGTTATTTTGGATGATGCTCTGTAAAACCAAACTGTTGAGAGGAATATATGAATCGAAGGTATAAGAAGCTAGGAGAGCATGCGAAGATTGTCATGCCTCACTTGAGATTGCGGGTGCTTCGTCAGAATTTGAGCAGGAGGGGTTGAATTCTAAAATGGCCCTTAACTTAAACTGTCGGGACTAATTTGACACTGAAGTGCTAAGTTAATTTACACATTGAAAATAAATTGTTTTAAGTGCCAAAAGATAATTTCTATATGTAAATCCAATCCCAAAAGTAATTCTTACCAGTTGTTCAACTGTTTAATGGTTTAATTTGAACATTTGGCATACACAAGAGCTAATCTATATGAATCAATCTAAAACTTAAAATGATCGACTGACATCCATAGGATTCACAAATATCTCAAATCATGCAAGAACATGACTAACAGACGACAATAACTGATAAATCAAGTTTGAAAAATGTTATTTTTTCATCTCTAGGTAACCTTTTTCTCTACTATCAAAATACTTCCGCCAGCGTAAGAAAACACCCACCATGACCCACGAGAATAGACTAGTCGCAAGAATACAGCTGAAAGGCAATTTAAATGGCGATAAAAGAATTGCCGATTACTGTTGAATAAGAGTAGTAGTTTTAACCATATCCAGACTAGGCTTTTTGAAAATCTGGGGAGACTAGGGGGGCACATTGTGCCCCCCTTTATTCTAAAAACTATAAGTGCTAGAGACTTGAAAATTGGCACAAGTAACAAACAAGATATGGCAAACAAGATGACGTCATTTGTTTTTGTTTGTGTGACGTGGTTAAGTGCTGACGTCAGCAAATATTACTAAAATAGGTGTAAAACCACCCGGACTTTGACGTGTTGTATCTCGAAATCAATTCATTATATTGATATGAGATTTGAAAAATACAAAAATTATATCCTTAATATTCTTATTTTAAAATTTTTGCTTCGTATCATTAATATTTTTGCTGATGTCAGCATTTATTTTCTTTGTTCACGAAAAAAGAACTTGTTGCCTAAAATCGGTTACAAATTGGTCTAAAAAATCACAAAAAATGCTAGACATACATAAAAAGACCTGTTGCATCGTATGATATTGTTAATTTTTCGAAAAGGGAAGCTTAACATGGTTTTTCGCAAGTACGCATGCGCAACAACGAATTATTGATGACGTCATCAAAACTTAAAAACTATATATCAAATGAAAGCCCTTCCTAAGAGAAGATCAAATATGTTTGTTTCATTGTTATAGAACAAGTGGTTCAAAAGTTATGGCTTAAAAAGTATTTATTTTGACGAGCACTCAAATAAAATTATATGTTGACCCCCTGAACCAGTGTGAAAATTTTGAAATTGACATGAAAGGATGTCTCCTAGACTGATGATATGAGTCAAAGTTTTGCTCCATTGAATTGAATTGTTATTTATTGTTACAGTCATATTCCGCTAAAACTTGGACTCATAATCATTCATACATTATTTTGAGACTAATTTTTGAATCTGCTCACAAAAATGAGCCGCAAATCAGCTGGCGTATTTCCGTTTTTACGTGATTTGATTGGTTAAAAACTCAACGGACGATGAGATTGCGTAATGATCGCAAAACACTGACCAAAAGCTTGTTTTGGTCCGTTTTAAGCATTTCAAATCTAATATTTGATATTTTTCAAATATTTCAAATTTTATTTAGGCTACGATTCACCAAGTCAACCGTCACCGGGATGCGCCCCCACATCGCCAATTTGCATGTTGGGAGATAAAGAATGCTCAAATTCAAGTGCTGATAATACACCCACTAGTGATCAGGTTAGTAACGTTAAATTTCATAAATTTTTGTTGTATTCAACGAAAAAAATGTGGCGAGTTTGCAACATTATTTGTTTCTAAAGAAACCTGTTGTTTTGTTTGTTTAATTTTGTGGTGAAGAGAAAGCTACCTAACAAGAGTGGATTTTGTATGAAAAGCATCCGTTGCTGTTGATTGACAACACCAGTACAAAGTGATTAGCGATTGCACGCAAATGAATTTTTTACAGTCGATTAGCCAAACCACAAATGTAAATAAGATAAGCTACAAACGATGCCCCGAAAGCTGGGTGGCTAACTGACTTGTTGTGCATACGAAAGGGGGTTCTTCAGAGAAGACAATCTCCGTATATATGGAGGGAAGAAGTATTTATCGCGAGTGGGCTACCACAATTGGAAAATTAAAATGTGCCCCTGCCTGGGATCGAACCTGGGATCTTCATGCCAACAGTCCCTCCGACAATCCACTGCACTACTTAAGCGCAATGAAATTTCTGGTCTCACACCACGACAGAAGCCATTTTTTGTTTTTTCGTGTTTCGGCGTTGAGCCTTCATCAGAGCCATGCATACGTATATATAATCATATAAGCTAATGCCGAATGATTATATGGAGGGAAGAAGGATGGATCTAAATATCTGCTAGGGAAATTTTGTGTATTTTTTTAAGCTGATTGATACTGGCCGAAAAAGTACCTCTGTCATAGTGATACGGTTCAAAATGTGTGCCGGCAGATAGTTTAAAGAACGAAAACATAGGCTGAAATTGATAAAGATTTCTTCGAATCAATAGACCTTTTAGCTGTTCTAAAAGAGAGTCTTAATCGAACGATATTTTATACATTTTTTAGAATTTCGAATGTGAACAAAAGTGATAGAAGTTCTCACGACACTCAATCGAATACTACGTATAAAAATGTATAAAAGTATTGCTCGATCCAGACTCTTTTGTAGAATAGCTAAAAGGTCTATTTGAAAGCTCAAACTATGAGGCAATCGTATTTTTGCTGCTTCGATAACCTTTAATTTTCGTATATGCTTGTGTGAGACCTCGATATCTAAGTTAGTCTTTCAGGCGCACATTCGCGCAGTTTTGAGATTAAACAGGCATTTATCATTTTGAGCGAAGGGGATCAATTTTTTTTCATTTGATGGCTTTCTTTATCTAATAAAAGAAGATTGGTGAAGAGTTTCTCGTGTTTTGCTGAGTCTTCTAAAACCGTATTCTTTATATTTCGGATTATATTATATTCATTGGACACTGTGCACTCCCATAGAGATTACTTTAGGATACATTTTATTACTTTCTTTTCACGATTACCCAAAAATAACAACAAACAATGCAGCTTATAACCCCAATTGTTGGGGCTTCTCCTTTATAGAGATTCTCTTTTATTTATGAAAACCCAGACAGGAAATCTCTTGTATGCGTTGTACAGCGTTTAAACCTTCGTGTCCTTCTAATGTTCTGGATCAACAAAGAAACCTAAATTTTGATAACAAATTAAAAGCATTGATAATGATATCTAAGGAAAGAAGAGCTTTGGTCGCTTGCCTTTGAAATGGGCGTTGCCTCGTCCTAAAATTGAATTCACGTTTGAAGCGCTCTTGTTACTGCTATCCAAATTAGGCTCGCGTCTGCTAGCTAAAACCGCTACGTAACGCTAGATGGTAATACGTAGGCTTTGCATTTTTAGCGAGGCTTCTTTGCCAAACATGCATTACGGTATACGCGGATGATTTATGGGCATCTGGTATGTTCATTTATTTCAAATGCATAGTTTTCCTGTCGATTCTAATCGCTATCCAAGCGCCCCAACAACGCTTTGTTGTGCCCCTCTATAAAATTATTTGGTTTTTTTTTTGCCTTTGAAATAGGCGTTGCCTCGTCCTAAAATTGAATTCACGTTTGAAGCGCTCTTGTTACTGCTATCCAAATTAGGCTCGCGTCTGCAAGCTAAAATCACTACGTAACGCTAGATGGTAATACGTAGGCTTTGCATTTTTAGCGAGGCTTCTTTGCCAAACATGCATTACGGTATACGCGGATGATTTATGGGCATCTGGTATATTCATTTATTTCAAATGCATAGTTTTCCTGTCGATTCTAATCGCTATCCAAGTGCCCCAACGCTTTGTTGTGCCCCTCTGTAAAACTCTTTTCGTTTTTTTTCTAGCCTCAAGATCGTCAACCATTTTATCTTTCTGAAGAAGAACGGAGAACATTAATAACAGAAGGCTTACCAATTCCTATGGGATATCCACTATCTAAGGTATGCTAGAACTATTATTCTTCAATTTTTGGTGATCTGTTACTCAGAGGATACTAAGCAAAAATCTTCTAGCTAATCTTCTAGATTTTTTAAAACTTCACCAAAATTTTATCATTTTTCCGATTTTTAACTTTTCTTATTCTGTATTTGTTTCAAAGACAACATATATTTGATAGATGATCGTTATTTATTATTTTGGGAGAAAAAAGACAACGAAATTACGGCATGATAAACGTATCGTATTTTTAGCCAAAGCTGCATGTTATGGTTTCACGTGAAATTTCGAGTCGTGAATGATATGAGAGCTTTGTCAAGGATATCAGAACCAATTTAAGTGGTAGTGAAGCATTAAAGGGAATGTAAGCATATAAAAGTGGCTCAAGCCAGTTGCGTTCAAATTCTAGCCTATCAGATATCAGTATTTCCTGTTGACGTAGATCATTTACCCAAATATGGTTCGGCACGTGTCACGGACTATTGTCTTTGCACAGCTATTTTTATCCAAGGCTTTTATATGCTTAGATTTCCTTCAAAATTCAATTTTATAATTATTCCTTGTGATTTTGGAGTATGCTTCAAAACCAGGTAGCTTCAAAAAGCACAGGTTGCCACAAATTCCAAATAATGTCCAGATTTTGTAATGTGTCTAAAATTAATTTGGAACAACTGCAAAAGAAACTTTCATGATCGGTGATATAATCAAATTTTGGTTGTTTTCAAAACATTTCACTTTTTATGGGTCACCCGGTATAAAAACCAAAATCCTCTAGCATCTTCTAGAATTTAAGAACTAAAATCTCCTTGGTTCTTAAAACGTCCCAAACTAATGAAGATGTGTCAGAAACTAGGGATGGTTTCCAATAGAGGCAAGGAAGGACAACCAAGTTTATTTTTCTAAGAAACCGTTTACTTTAGAAACAACGCTATTAATACTATCATATCTATCATATAACGGTAGAGCAGAACCTTCTCTTGCAATGTTTATTTGATTTTAACATCATTGGTGACTAAAGAATCTGCTGTTTTTGAAGCAACCACTTCTCTCGACTTTCTTGCACCATAAATCGGCAACCACTTGTCCGATTGACTTAAACAAGGTCTCAAACTCTAACCTGAAGCCAGGCCTATGCAACCGCATAAAAGAGAAACTCTCAATGTTTTTGCATTAACAAAGTTTCATGGCTTATCAAACAGCTATATATCATTCTGTGTCATCTTCAAGAAAAACGAATCTAACTTTGGTCTCATTTATTCTTCCTAGGTTGAAGAAAGAGCTCTAAAGAAAGTGCGAAGGAAGATTAAAAACAAAGTAAGTATGATTTGAAAGAATTTTAAAGACCGGAAGAAGTGTTTTGAAAAAATTCCAGTTCCCAAAATTCGGATCTCTTCCATTTCATAAAAATCCAAAAAAGAGGAAAATCACTTGGAAGTCTACTTTTTCGATTGGAAGGCAACAAAACAATGCATATTTTAACTCTACCAAGTTTACCGTTTTCGGAAGATTTTGAAAAGAAAATCGCCTTGTTTGTAGTTGTAACTTAGACTTACGACGTGATTCCTTGTATTCGTTCAATATTTTTAATCGATAACCATCCAATTCAATGAGTGATACTGAGACTTATGTAATGAGTATAGTTGTAACTGGACTCAAACAATCTTTTCCAAATATCAGCTTAACCAAACGCCATTTCCTTCCTTAGATATCAGCGCAAGAAAGTCGACGGAAAAAGAAGGAATATATGGAAGCATTAGAAAAAAAGTAAGTTAAAATTTTGATTAAAAGCTTTTAGTCACGAAGACGCTACCAGAATTATTGTTTTGAATTAGGACTTGCTGCATAAAGAGAATCAAAGTTCCAACGTCTTGAGACTTTTGAAGCATTCTTATCGTAGTTAGAAACTGACCTCTTAAAGTCTACTTTTGAAAGACGTTCTGCAGAAAAAAATCTTCAATAAGCAAAACAAACATTTTTCTTTTCCGTTCTTATCTGACGAATTGCGGTGACAAGTGTCTGCTAAAAGTATTTAGAAAATGATTCCGATACAGCCTGCTCAATCAGCTTATCAACTAAACCAAAACTTGGTTCATTAGTCACGGATGGGACACGTGACTAAATTTCATCGTAGTTTCCCGCTCTTTTGTGCTTTCGTTCGCAATGGGCCTAGCCACGTAGCTACGAGCATTGCAGAAAACTGTCGAGGATTGCCTTACCTGTCTGAAGACACTTGGTATATGTGGCTCAGTTGGATGGTAGAAGATTTGAATAAAGTTTCTATGATGTCTGTTGGTCTCTGTTGTGTCTTGTTCACTGCCATCTTGATCACCGCTTCCACCACAGCTTTGCTTCGGTTTCCTGAACATGTCAATTCGGATTTCGCATGTGACCCATCCGTGTGCGCCTGCGTGTTTCACGTCGCTTTCCGGTTGCAGCCAGTTCTTGCAGTCCGTCTTTGAGCAGTTTCTAGATAACAGAAGAGCTTCGACCAAAAATATCTTTTCAAAAAATTCTTATATCTATGTTTGAATGAAAAAGATGTACGCTATATGGTTGTTTTTTATCAGAACATAAACAGATAATTGCCGATTAGTTGAATGGACAAACTGTACTTAACTGAGCGATTACGATGATAGTTAGCACTTAATTACTTAATCACTCAAAATTCTAGTTAATCGCTCCAGCTTTCCACTTAATCGCTTAATCGCTATAATCTCAAACAATAGTTGACATAAAAATTCCAGTTAATCGCTCCAGCTTTCCACTTAATCGCTATAACCTCAAATCATAGTTGACATCAAACAATAATTTTCTTGGCTTAATCGTTAAAAACATGAAGATTATTAAAACGATTAATATCAGAAGTTCTCGATACTAGACCCACTACGCGATAAGCTCGCGCTTAAAACGTTATCGCAGTTAGATGCCTTATTGATCAGTGATTTTAGAGTGTTCATCGCTCAGCGAGTGCCAAGCCTGACATCAATCGATCAGTAGGAATATTGCTATAGCCTGGCTTTCTGTCTGGAAAAAATTTGGAAATTTTGGTTTTTCGAGGAAGCCCTTTGGGCATCTCGTTGTCAATGACGCCTACTTCCTGATGTAAAGACGGCTTATTACACCAGTTGCTTTAGAACATTTTGATCAACGTTGATGCAAAGTACCAGGTGTCCCAAAATCAATGTAACATATTTGAATGAATCCAGCGCTGAATTTTTTGCTTGTATCGATCTGAAATATGACAAATCATAAACATGAACCGGGAGAGTAAAAAAATGTATAGAACTTTGAAATCCTGTAGCTCTCAGATTATTTTTCAGATTCCTATAAACTGATAATACCTGTGTATGCAACATATCAACTTATGTGAGAAAGTTTAGTTTATCAAAATCGGTCGTATCGTTCTCAAATTACGAGCGATTTTGTGAAACTTTTTATCGCAAAATCCTTCAAAACAGGCCTAAAATCCTTGGTCAAATTTGCTAGCAATCCAGGCTATTAATCACCTATGAAATCTCCTCTGTTAACTCGGGTTATTCACTTTAGGAAAACCTAGCAATTAGGTGAATGCCCTACAGGGTGTAATCTATCTATTGCTCCCTGGGGTATCGTCCTTGTAGTGTTTCGTAGAGTAATTTGTAGGTAGCGTAATTAGTAATTTGTCTTGTAAATTTTTAATGGAATATAAAATAAAATAAAAAGGGGTGTAATACCTTGAAACGAAGAAGGTTTTTTTATTTACTTCTTAGATGACTTATTTAATATATTGATATTTTTATTTTCTTCAGGTTAGAAATAGTGAATGGTGAAAGCAGCGATTTAAAGAAAAAAGTTGAAACGCTAGAGAGCACGAATAGGTAATACTTTTCTTTGGTATGATATTTTAACTTTCCTTGCCGTTTGACTGGTTTTATCAAAGTTTGTTGACTTTATTTTAAAAAGAAATTATGTGTTGACATAGTTGCTAATACCATGGAGCTGTGGATAGGTTAAGACCACGTTCACACGATACCGACACAATTTGAAAACGGCTTAAAAATGCAACGGTACCAAGATCTTTGCTGGTGTTCACACGATAACGGCACATTTCGAAAACGATAGAAAATTCGACAGTACCAATCTGTTTTCAAAGCTCTGCGACAAGAAGCTGGATTTTGACGACAAAGAAACCTAAAGAATCGACCAGCCTCGTTTCCAAAGCGTTGAAAAATGTTCTGTTTTCATCGTTTTCGTGTGTTCACACAATGCCGTTTTTAAGTTGTGCCGGTTAGAGTTCCGTTTTCAAATTCTGCTGTTTTCAAATTGTGCCGGCAAAAAATGTGCCGTTTTCGTGTGAACGGGAGGCTATCCGTAACAATTTTTACCGTTTTCAAATGGCGCCGGTATCGTGTGAACGCAGTCTAAGAATTGTTCAGTTTAACGAAGAGTTCAGTTATCATAAGCGCTGTGTATCATATACTTATCCTATTTATATCATGTTTATCATAAACTGTATTTTTCTTGTTTGTCTTAACATTATCCCAAAGTTTCAATAAGGAGTACATCTAGTGGCTTGAAACATCTCACAGAATGCATTGCTCCTAGTGGGCCTAAATTAACTGTATTATAGCTAGATATCTGTTCAGCGTACTTAAAATAAAGTAATGATGATGGTGATGATAACGAAGAACATGTAAAAAGCCTCCCCCCCCCCCCCGGGTATACTCGATTCACAGTTACACTTTCTTTTGTATAGCTCAACATTGTAAAGAAGCTAATGAAGGACAATTTTTGCTCTTCAGGACATTGATATCACAGCTACACAAACTTCAAGCAATCGTTTCAGCTAAGTCATCAAAAGACTTAACAAATAGGACTACACAAACATCACAGTTAGCGATGGTAAGTGCCTATTGCTACATAGTATGTTTCTGTTACCAGTTTTCCCATTACAGAACAGTACCGGGTGGTTCAAAGAAAATATTGTACATTTTGGAGAGTAAAATTCTATTACCTCTTTCTTTGAATTGAATTGAATTGAATTGAATGGCTTCAAAGAAGCTTAGCGTACTTTGCTATAATCCTACCTTAGAATTTTGTTGATATCTTGATTATTTTCAAAATGGCGGCATTTATTATATATATGAGGCTGTGACGTCATCAAATTTCTAAATCGTAAACCAGATGAGCGACAGATTTCTGCTTGCCACCATATTGTAAACCTTAACAAACTATTGTTTTCTTGAAGATTGTGTCATTTTTTCGCTATTAATTTAGGATTTACGATGATTTTAAATCTTTCAGAACTTTCCATAAATTATTTCAATAAAAAGAAAAACGCCGCTGTTTTAAAATAATCAAGATATCAAAAATTTCCAAGGCAGATGTACAGCAGAGTACCCTATGTTCATTTTCAAGCCATTCAATTCAAAGAAAGCGGTAATAGAGTTTTACACCACCTTTTAAAGATTTGAACCCTATGCTACATTTTAGATGATTATAAACATAGGGAAAAAACGCCTGCTGTTTGATCTGTTCCCTAAATATCAATACAATAATATGTTCAATTAATCTAAGAATTTTTCATGGCTGAAATTGGTCACTCTATTTCGATTTTATAAGGGATTTTCTCGAGAAGGTCCCTTCGAAAAACCCTGAAAGCGGCCTAAAATAACGTCTTTAATAGGTCTACCTTACATCAATGACTTGAATACACTTTGGCATGTACTTGTATTTGTTTTTTGTGTACATTGAGGCAATTTGCCCCAATGTAAGTTTACATTAGGGAACTGTGAGTTAGGCCTAAGTTGCAATACGCTTTGGTATTGCCTCATTCCTTGTCAGGTCATTCCCATGGCAGTCACGGGGATACTCCCCCACAGAAACCATGTGTCATAATTGGTATCCTTTGTATCCTACGCTACGCATTTGGAGTTCCTGGTTTCGTATTTCACATACACCTAAGTATCCTTTAGCCAATCAAATTGGGGAACGTATTCCCTCCTTCCATATTTGGCTCAGTCTGCTAATACTATTTAAGTCTGTGCTCAGGTTTTCTGATCAGTTCTAAAAATTTGTGGAAAAAGTTAGCGCTAACAAATATTTTCCCATCCACCCTTTCCCTCTAATTCCATTCTAATTTGCAGTTAATCCTAAGAATGGGGAAAATATTTCATATTCCTTCAATTTCAATAAACACTATTTAGGTATCTTAATTGTTGTTTTAAAGTAATTAATAATTGTTTGTAATTGTCGTATTTGTACTGTTAGTCTTATGGGAGTATTCTGCAAGTTGTCTCAGAATATGATATTTCAGGATATGTAATTAAAATTTACCAGCAGCCTTTAATCGTTTAATTTTATCTATTTAGATACTTATTTTATTAAATGTCAAATTGTTTTATTCCTCAGAAATGAAATTTCCAAGCAAAGAAAAGGCAGCAAAAGATACTGTGCTAAACGTCAAACAAGAAGAGGATCCAATCTTGGACAAATCAGTCATGTGTTACATTGAACAGTTTTGAACTTGTCCTGTAACCCGTGTAATCGGAGTACCAGTACCTAAAGTCTATTTGAAAACACAAGTTCCCTTGGCAGAAAAATGGAAATCAAATTAATACCAATAGACCTTTTAGCTATTCTGAATCGAGTGATGTTTTTATACATTTTTATAGCAAATGTTCCATCGACGTTATAGCATCTATCGCTGTCGTTCACATTCGAAAATCATGCAAAAGGTATAAAGATATCGTTCGATTCAGACTCTTTTGTAGAATAGCTAAAAGGTCTATTGTTTGTTCGTTTGTTGCTGACGTGGAGTGGATTGAACATTCTTCTGAAGCGCAATTTGGTGGTGTGATAAGTTTCAAAACTTTGGTGAACAACAGAGGTTTTGATCTTACCTCCATTGTCCTGCCAGAGGATATTTGCTTTCAGACAGATTTAGGGTACTTCCTTTATTAGGGCCTGTTCATATAGAGAAAGTTTCCCCAGCATTTCCCCGGTGAAGCGGGATTCCTGGCAAGCCGAGATCCCGCCTCATATAGCTTAACTACATAAAAAAGCTCGAGCGTTCACATGAGAAAACATTTCCCCGGCTAGCCGAGATCTCGCTTGAGCACTACCGGGATCCCGCCTAGCCGAGGANATAGCCTGATAACCAGACCCGATTTCAAATGAAATAGTGGTCTGTTAAACGCCACCAAAAAGCTTGTTCAAGCCTCCTTTGAATATTGCTCAGAATCCAAGGTTTTGGTGGAAATTTATGCGAATAATTTGCTGATTATTTGTAAACAAATCATTTAGCCATTTAGCTCTTTGAATTTTTCTTAAAAAGGAATGTTGCAGATTGAATACGACTTAATAACTGTTTGTTCCGCCTTGCATAGAATTATAATCTCTGACCCAAGGGTCTCCTTTTCAAACAATAATCATACAATCGAACTGTCTGCCGAGATTAAATTTCTATGCAAGGTGGAACAAACAGTAATTAAGTCGTATTCAAACTACAACATTCCATTTTAAGAAAAATTTCAAAGAGCTACATAAACGAGGCTGGAACAAGCTTATTGGCGGCGTTTAACAGACCACTATTTCTATTGAAATTGGGTCTGGTTATCAGGCTAGGGAAGAGCGATTTTCGCGCAAAAATTTGTAACAGCAACAACAACAACAACATACAAGATGGAGTCGAAGAAAAAATGGAAAGACTGGTAGGGGAAGAAGACACACAGTTTTGTAGCTGCCTGTGCTATGAACATGTGAGTAAATGCTACGTAAACTTTAATTATGGTTTCAAGTGTTTGTCAAAATTCTTATGCAGCTGTAGTATGCAAAATTTTGCTCAACAATGACTGACTACGACGTGTCGCGTTTCGTTCGTATTAGTTAGGCCGCCAAGCCACTTTTTTATGTTTTTGTTTTGTTTGGCCTAAACCCAACCCACCTCTTCGTTTGCTCGGCTTCACCATATAACAGCATTTAAGGCTTTATAGAACTAGGCCTTGAAGATGAGCTGCATTGGCTACATAAAGGGTGTCTTGTCGCTCGAAAAGACAAGAAGCCATTTTCTCTTGTTGGTACTGTCTGTTGAGCGAAGTCAAGTCTTCCTTTAAGGGGGTAGGCTGATAGGCCTATGTACAAATATTTTTGTAACACAACAACTCACAGAATAATGTTGCAACAGGAATCAATTTCTGAAAGATTACTTGATATGTTTGGTGAAGATGATGAAGTAAAATCAGCTTAGTTGTTGTGTTACTCGATTGGCACAAAACAGTGATGGGGTGGGGGTAAGATTAAAAAAATTTGAAACCAGGAGGGGGGTAGGTAACAAGGTTTACCCGGACTTTTTCATTGCATTTTCAGTTACAATTTTTGCAAAATTTTTGGAAATGGGCATATTTACCATGTTCCCTGTGCCCCTGTGGTTCTGCCACTCTCTGTATTTAATCATTAACTGTTTACAGAATTCTCTGTGTGACCCAAAGCTTGCATATTTAATTAAAGCATGACAGGTGGAAATGATTTAATCCTTATTACATTTTATTTATTTATTTGCATGTTTGAGACTTGTTTTTAAGCTCGTTTCATTGATTTACTCTTTTAATCATTATTTTATTCCAACAAGCCTTCCGTTGTTTAGCGATCATAATTCTTATTATCTCCACCGTGTTTGTAATGCCATAAAAGAAATTGTGATTTACTTAAATAAACCAGAACTCCAAATGTAAATCTTTTGATAAAGAAAGGATTAATTTTCGTCAACTGTGAGTTTGCTGAGTGCAATTAACAATTTTTGCCTTGTTTATAGGTTAATCTTATTTGTTAAACAACTAATTCTGTTTTTATCCAAAACATGGGAATCCAAAGCTATTTATTGATTTCTTCTCAGTTGAGATTAATCATATAATCCAAAAATGAAATTATTACNGTGCAATTAACAATTTTTGCCTTGTTTATAGGTTAATCTTATTTGTTAAACAACTAATTCTGTTTTTATCCAAAACATGGGAATCCAAAGCTATTTATTGATTTCTTCTCAGTTGAGATTAATCATATAATCCAAAAATGAAATTATTACGAATTCTTTATCAAATAAGTTCAAATTTGTCATGACTTCTTGCTTTATTTAAGTGAAACAAAACTAACCTCAATGAGAGGAAGATTTTGAAATCCTTTTAACTGAGGCCTCACTGGGATTATGGAATAAAGCCTAATAATCATAGATACATACAGGCTTTGTGCACATTAACACTGTTCACATTAAGGCCTTGTGCACATTAACGCCTAAGAATTCTTGAGAAACTTTTTAACTTCCCAAGAAGTCTTGTTTAAAAATGTTTACAGTCTTTCATACCACTCAAGAATTCAGTGCAGGAAAAAATTCTGTTTTCCTGCGTAGCTGCATCAATGTTTAAAATTTCCTGCCTGCGTTGCTAGTGTGGATGTGGCAGCAATTATCTCGCTTCCCCTCTCACCTGACTCCAATTCACTGACATTCTTTCCACTGCATCTGTTAGAAGCTCCTGTCCTTCCTTTACTTCCCTCTCTCCCCCTCCCTCATTTCTCTAATTTTTACCAGTAATAAGAGAAAGTTTTATTTCTTTTTAAATTGAACCTTCCTGCGAAATTTCTTCACGACTTCGCATATGTTTTCCAGCACTGCAAGAATTCTTATAAGAATGTGGAAAATTCTTGAAAATTATCAAGAATTCTTGTGAAGTTGATGTGCACAATGCCTGTACCATAAGTTACCGTCCAAGAAGTCAGGAAAATTTAGCTTCTATTCCGGACTCAAGAGTAGTCCCTTTGATTATGCTGTACAGGCCTTGTGTATGTTATTAACATTGCTTTCTTCACCTTAAAATTCTTAAGAATTCTCAAGGTTTGTCAAGAAAATTTTCAAATTCTTAAGGATTCTTATTTTAGAATTATTGCAGTTTTTTATTTCTCTCAAGAATCCTGGTCATGATGTGAAGAATTTTTGAAAATTACTAAATATTGCTGAAGACTTCATGAGAATCCTTGTGATGTTAATCTACCAATAGCTTTGTATTGTAGGCCATAGGTGACAATATTCTTCTAAAATGGAGGGTTGATACAGTAAAGATCATACTTGTTTGAGATCAAAATTCAATTCTATTTTTCTACGATATTTAATATCATCCACCAAGTATTCAATATTTTACTGCAATTTATTTACATACTATATGTACGATGAATATGCAATATTATAAATTTATTTAATTGCTCCCAACTCATCCCCAGAATAAATATGCTTCCAACTCTAAACTACATATTAAGCTATATCTTTCCCTGTCTCTGGTCGCAGGATATTAACATATATTCACCCCTGTTCCTTAATGGACCCTGAGTCAGCATTCAATTTTCCACGTATATCACCACAATGTCGANTGAGATCAAAATTCAATTCTATTTTTCTACGATATTTAATATCATCCACCAAGTATTCAATATTTTACTGCAATTTATTTACATACTATATGTACGATGAATATGCAATATTATAAATTTATTTAATTGCTCCCAACTCATCCCCAGAATAAATATGCTTCCAACTCTAAACTACATATTAAGCTATATCTTTCCCTGTCTCTGGTCGCAGGATATTAACATATATTCACCCCTGTTCCTTAATGGACCCTGAGTCAGCATTCAATTTTCCACGTATATCACCACAATTTCGAACCCTAGTTTTGAAGCCAATGACTAGCGGCGTGTGTCGGATGTAATCTGTCAGATAATGTAATAATAATCGATAATCTCTAACTGTAAATACTCAAAACGCCATATAATATATACACTAAACGTATCGGGCTGTGCCCTTCGTCAGTAGTAAAGAAACTTAGCAGAAACGAAGATTATAGAAAAGAAAGAATATTTAATAGAATGGTTGGATCGAGCAAGCAACGGAAGAATGTGGCGAGCGAAAATAGAACGCTCAGAAGCAAGAGGAAATGAAATGATAAAAAGGAAAATTGCTTATTAAGATCTTTCGGAACAAGTGTGTCCAGTTTTAAAATACTCTTTTTTCTAATGTCTTTCTTTTCCGCAAATCTATAGGAGCATCTAACAGTCCGATAATGGTCATATCTTGAATGGAATGTCCTGTCGAATTAAAATGTTGCGAAACATTAATGCCACTCTGGTCCTTCTTTCTATCGTCTTTCTATCATCTTTCTATCTTCTTTCTTGTCCTTTTGTCAGATAATGTCCTTGTTTGTTCTGGCTTCGAATCGAGCTCTAAATCCCTTTGAATATCCTTGAGTATTCAAATTTCCAAGTACATTGCGCCATTCCCAACCTGTTGTAAAGTCCCAACCTAGCATAGGTTCCAAATCTTTAAAAAGGTCGGTGTAAAATTCTGTGACCTATTTCTTTGAATGGAATGGCTTGAAAGAAACTTTAGCTACTTTGTAATAATTCTACCGTTGGACTTTTCAGAAATCCTCAATATTTTCAGAATTAGAGTGCTTTTCTTCTTTGCTAAGAATTCAAGAAAAATTTTGAAAAAAACTTAAACCATCGTAATTTCTAAACTTTTTGAGAAAACATCGAATAATTTTCCAGAAAATGAAAATCTACAATATGATATAAAGCAAAAGTCTTTCACTTTTCTGGTTTGCGATTTAGAAATTTGATGACGCCACATCTTCAAATGAGTTGAAATATGAAATACGCTGTAATTTCGAAAATATTCAAGATTTCTGAAAAGTCCAACGGTAGAGTTATAGCAAAGTAGCTAATGTTTCTTTCAAGCCTTTCGATTCAAAGAAATAGGCCACGGAATTTTACACCGACCTTTTTACGCCAATTTAAAAATTTGGAACCTATGCTTCCCAACCTAGCAGTCAGTGTCGGTCAGATTTAAGTCGGTCAGATTTAAGTTGGTCCGATACTGTCCCTACACAACAATTGTTCATTCTAGCCTTCGCTCAAGGTTTTTATTCCTTTAAATGTCCCCGAGTGAACACTCGAATTTTCAAGGTACGTCTCTTCAATTTCATCCCAAGATGAACTTAAGTCGGTCTGATTTAAGTCGGTCCGATTTAAGTTGGTCCGATACTGTCCCTACACAACAATCGTTCATTCTAGCCTTCGCTCGAGGTCTTTATTCCTTTAAATGTCCCCGAGTGAACCAAGATGAACTTAAGTCGGTCTGATTTAAGTCGGTCCGATTTAAGTTGGTCCGATACTGTCCTTACAAAACAATTGTTCACTCTAGCCTTCGCTCAAGGTCTTTATTCCTTTAAATGTCCCCGAGTGAACACTCGAATTTTCAAGGTATGTCTCTTCAATTTCATCCCAAGATGAACTTAAGTCGGTCTGATTTAGTCGGTCTGATTTAGTCGGTCAGACACTATCATTATGCAACAGTAGTTTGTTATGGCCTTTGTTCATATTACTTGCACCTGAAAAGATGCCAGATTCCGTATTCGACTTTCCCAACTCATTCATGTCAATTTGAACTATCTTATATGCTGGATTTGGCGTGTTTTGGGAGGACACGACATCCGTCGAGTCACTGTTTGTCCGTCGGAATACCAGACAAACAGCTTCGAGATTTGAGCATGCTTGACAGCGTAAAATACAGATGAATTCCTTACGAAATTCATTCGACATGGCTGCTAAGACAAGTGGGTTTACCATTGATGTGGAATATGCAGCTAGGGAGACAAATGTCCAAATTAGATCCTTCTGTTCTTCCGTGCCTGCACTGCCAAACTCATACCATTGCCAGAATACATTATTGGGCAGTTTTAATGCTGCATATAATGTCACCATTACTATAAACGTTACTGTGATGTTTTTGTTTTGCCGTAATCTTGATTTGCGTTTTGCTAGATTCAAACCAAGCGAATTTTGTTTCAGTTGTCTTGACTGCCGTGACAAATTGACGCAAATTCGAATTACGAAGCACGTGATCATTAACATTGGAATGAGAAACTCGCAAACTGATAATAACACAGTGTAGAGTTTACGGCCGATTTCGCTTTCCCATACTTCATTGCATGTATCGGCGCCTTTTTCTGTCGAAAATCGTAACCGAAGTCCGTAAGGAATTACGAGAGCTACTGGAATGATCCATGTAAAGGCAGCAAGGATGCGAATTGATTTACGCCGCATTTGCCGTCGCATACTTTTCGTAAACAACGAATTACGCTCTAACATCATGAACATAAATGTCCAGCTTGAAACAATCGGCATACTTGTCTGGAAAGGTGAAATAACGTAACATAACTTCTCCCCGTAGATCCATTTGCCGTTGATGAAAGACCCAACATCCAGCGGTATACATAGTGCAGCAATTATCACATCACAGACTGCGAGATTCATCAACATTATCGAACTTCTACGCTTTCGATACTCGGTCTTTAACAACACAGTAATAGTGAGCGTGTTGCCTACGACACCTACAATGGCCATCAAGATATATAGTATCACCTGCATTTGTGTTAATGGCGATAAACTGTAGCTATGTCCTGCCTTACTCTGACCAATAGTCGTTAAATTTGAAGTAGAATTCCCAATGCTTGAAGTTAGAATCATTGCTATATGTGTTACGTTCACGTCGGAATCCATCGCTGTGATATCTGCACCTGCGACGATTTGAGCGAATGGACTTCTTGACTTTTGGGCTTCCTAGAAGAAGAAAGCAAACTAGAATTGAATGCCGTATGTTTGGGCTCATAGGGCTCGTAGCCAGCTGAGCATTTTATTCTCCCGCACCAGCCTTGGCGTCAAATCTTTTTAAAAGATGAGAATAAAATGGTTATTGAATCTTCCTTTTGATTTAATGACTCGAAGGGAATTTCAGGTACTTTGCTATAATTCTACTTTGGGGATTTTTATATCTTGCTTATTTTCGGAGTTACAGCGTTTTCCCTGTTTCAGCCAGTTTTGAGGTTTTGATATCATCAAATTGCCAATTCATAAACCAGAAAGGCGACAGATTTCTGTTGGCCATATTGTAGACCTTAATAAACTATGGTTTCCTTGAAGATTTTACCGTCTTTCTTCTATCAATTTAAGAGTTACGATGATTTTAATTCTGTTCAAAACTTTTCATGAATTACATTTAGATTTTGGGCTTCTTTGGAGAATAATAACTATAATGCGGGGCGCTTATATTTGTTTTCAAGCGTAAAGAGGGGATCACCTGAATCTCGGTATTCCACAAGGTTCATGTCTTGGCCCACTGCTTTTCTTGAGATACAATAACATCTGATGCTTTGCTAACCAAGTGACCATGCATCGATGTAATAGTGTTTTATGACCTAATAGTTGGATTTTGTATTTATTCGAAGAATAATAACTATATTTTAGGGGCGCTTATTTTTGTTTCAAGCGTAAAGAGGGGATCACCTGAATCTCGGTGTTCCACAAGGTTCAAGTTTGGTCCTTAGTACTCGACCCTTTCGAAATGAGCGTCAAATGGCATTGCAAGTTGTTTTTGGCCACGTTTTGTAAACGTTTGAAATGTTCTGGGGCAAGCCAAACATTTCCTTGCCTTCTTCGCTTTCTTCTTTCTTTAAATTCAAAATCTTTGTAATCATGAAAGGTTTGCCAAAACAAACAATCTATTCTAAAAGTCTCTCTGCGTATCCTTAACTCTTTGTGATCAACAATGTGAAGAATCACAGGTAATAAACTGTAATTCGCAACAAAAAACTTCATTGGACTTTGGAGAAAAAATCTACCGGGTGAGTCGGAAAAAACAATCCCCATTTGAAAGGTCACTGCTCCCTGGATATCAAAACAATACTATTGGAAAGTAGATTCTTTAATGGTTGACATGTTCAAATGTAATTTAAAATCTACCTGACTGAAATCGGCCACTCCGTTCTGAAATTATGAGCGACTTTCTGGAGAAAGCCCCTTCAAGAAGGTGAAGGTGAAGGTGAAGTTGCGTTTTTTATCGCCAAGCGCTGGGATCGCAGAAGTAGAGAAGACCTAATCGAATCCGCGACCCCTTGTCATGATGCTCAAATAGTGGGGCTCTACCTAGATTTCAAAGCAGGCCTAAAATCGCGAGCAAATTTTCTAAATATTTCTGCCTTACAACAATGACTTGCACATGCTTTAGCATGTGTATCCTCTTGGGAGGACAAAATCTCCGAGAATAATGTTGTTATGTTCCTAGGGATGGCACTTTCATCCTCTCAAAGGGATAAAACATACTAAAGCATGTACAAATAATTGCTACTAAGGCAGAAATAAGACGGAAATTTGGTCGTGATTTTACGCCGTTTTTTAAGGTTTCTTGGAGGGGTTTTTTTTAGAAAATCCCTCATAATTTAAGAACGGAGTGGCCGAATTCAGTCCGGTAAAATTTAGAATTTATTTTACCATGTCCACTATTAAATAATATGTTTACAAATATTATTGCCTCGATATTCAGGGAGCAGTGGCCTTCAAACGGGGATTGTTTTTTCTGACTCACCCGGTACATGTAAACACACATAAACTCCAACTGGGAACCAAGCCTTTATGTTGATGAAGTTGAACCTCTATAGACAATCAAGCTTAATCAATACGTTCTACAGCTGCGATTTGTTGGACAGCTGAAAATGTATCTACATAGTGATTCCACTAATGATCCTAAAAAAGCGTGGGTGCATCTTTGCAGCCGTTTTATTCACAGGAAACAGTTGTTATGGTCTGAGTCAGAAAAATGTATCCACTCTTTGAAAGTCGTAACACAAAAACAATAGCACCGATTTGAAAAATTACAGCTCCGATGCCTGACTGAGAGTTTAGTTATAGTTTACAATGCATCGTCTTAGAGCCCGTTTACACTGTACCGGCACAACTTTGGATCCGTAACAAAAGTGTGACGGATCAGCCTCCAGTTTACACTGTTCTTTCTAATCCGTAACACTTTTTTTCCTTTGATCTAAAGAATAAGTTTGTTCTGGAGCAGTGTAAACGCTCTTGAACTGTGACAACTTAGTAACTGATCAAGACTGTACCGGTACTACAGTGTCCACGCGGTGTGAATCTCAGATGAAGAATTCCCGGAAAACTAGCTTCCGTTCGCTTTCCAAAACCTACAAGTGATTGGCTCAGTTTGATCCATGTTTCAATGATTAAAATGGCAAAATCATATTTTTCTACGTCATGCATTGCTTTCTGTTGATATGGAACCTTTTGAAACGTAATTATGCTTTCCCATCAAAAAGTCCAAATCTACATGACAGTGAACAAGCCATTTTAGCTGGTTTTTGGCATATCAAGAAATAGGACTTTTGGCTAATTCCTAATTTCGTAAGAGAATAATGCACCTAAAATTATGAGAGAAATCTTGAAAATTAAGCTGAAGTGTCAGTAAGATAATGGAATTAAAATTTTACAAATTGGTTGCATAGCTTTTCCTGTACGATTTTTGAAACAATTGATACATTTTTCTGACTCACCCGGTAGTTCAACGAGCAAGTGACGCTTTTCTTTTCCATTTATCCTTCATTCCGTCCATCCTCCGCCTATCACCATATCCATTCCATCCGTGGATTATTTTGATATTTGCACTTTTAGTATCCTTGCAATATGAAGTAAATCAATCTTCAATCAATCAATCAATCAATCAATCAATCAATCAATCTTCATATTTTACACGAATATCATATAAGCATTATTGTTTGTTAAACCATATCCTTTGCTTTCGGTTTACACGCAAGTAACAAGAGTAGTTCTGTAACAATCCTTGACTCAGCAGCGATATTTAAAAGAATGACCAAAGAATGGAATGGGAAAAATTGCACATGCAAGATCTGCAGTTAGAAAAAAATAATTGAAAGTGAGGATCCCAAATAGACTTTTCTGTAATTTTTCTTTGTATGTAAATAGTTGGTTTGAATTAGTTTATTACTAGATATTGTACCAACTGTAATAATAATAATGGAAACCTTTCATGATAATTCCAATCTAGATTACAATAATAATAATAATAATAATAATAGTAATAATAATAATAATAATAATAATAATAATAATAATAATAATAATAATAATAATAATAATGATAATAATAATAACAATATCGTCAAATGCTTTTGATTGACACGCCAGTACAAAGCAATTAACAATTGCAAACCTATAGATTTCTACGGCCGATTAGTCAAGCCATGATTATTCATACATGTGTCACGACATGTCACATGACTTTATCAATTCGCGCTCGAAAATCAGACATGGGTAAATAAAGCTATTACAAAACATAGCGTCGCACTGGAATTTTGAGTGTGGCTCGTTTATTTTATCGAAATAAATCAATTCTAAAGGATTGGAGGCTGTTCAAATCATTCTAAAACTTTAGCGGATAGATAACCGAGCGTCGAAAAAGAAGGTTGACTTCAAAGAATCGACGAACAACTTACAACTGATGGAGTTTGTGGAGCTGTTTACAAAATTATCGTTACAAAGGCAAGTTTCTCGCAGCTTTCTTGGACTAAATTTATGGTTTTCTTTCCAGAACAGCTTATTTGTTCAATTATTTCATTGTTTTAGATCTGGCTGACAATTGCTACCTATCCTCCCCCGATCCCGACGCAGTATCGCGAGGGAGAATATAAGAGCAATTTTATGCAACTTTTTGCAAATTTCCTATAGAAACCTACAGAAATTTTCTGAAGATTTATCCTAAAACAAGATGGCGTCGTGTTTTCAACGCTGCTATGACGTCATGCAGTCTGTATGAATATAAAAAAGTTCACAGTAGAATTATAACACAGCACATGAAGTTTCTTTCAAGCAATTCAATCTAGGACGGTGCAATTAGCCATTTACCACCTTTTTAAATAATTGAAGCCTATACTCC
>REGM01000226.1:443269-465530 GCA_004194415.1 Aurelia aurita | reverse complement strand
GACTTTGGGTTATTGTCGGAGGAAATTTTGCAAAATGACGTACGAAAACAGTATTTTTTTGCCATTTTAGCCCCCCCTGTCGGAAGTTCCAGCCCCTCCGTCGGAAGATTCCTGGCGCCACCCCTGCTTTGAACTGAATGGCTTGAAAGAAACTTTAGCTACTTTGCTAACAGTCTACCGTTGGACTTTTCAGAAATCTTCTGTGTCTACCGTTGGACATTTCAGAAACATTCTGTGCTTCAAGAATTTGCTTAGGCCAAAACGCCAAAGCTCTGGTTTGGAGGTGGAGTCAAATTTGAACTTTCAAGAATAATATTTCAACTTTGGAATCACGAATATCAATAAGCAAGGTACCTATGCTCAAGTTAACTTTTAAGATTAACTTAAAAGTGTTTTTCGAATTGATTGGAGCTAAATTGGCATCGCTAGCCCTGATCAAATCTTTTACCATTTATTTGGGACACCCGGTAGTTTCATACTCGTCACTTTGACTGTTAAAGGCATTGAGTCCATATAAATACATGAGCGTATACGCTATCCTGAATTTTTGCTGACAAGCTGCTGATGGCCTTTTGCTATTGCACAATAGTGGTATAGTGTCAATAGCCGTTGGGAACAAAGAGTTCTTAATCCTTCTATTGTTCTTAGTAATTTCTTTGGTTCTATTTCAATAGCGAAGAATTACAACTTTTGCTTGATGATTGAAAAGAAGTTTATATTGGTCATGAGCGGGCTATTTATGCACAGGGAAACCAGGAAATAATTGTTGCTAAAAACAAAATTTCTAAAAAAAATGTATCTTTCTTTGTCCCCTGTCCACTTAGTCATTTTTGTACCTTAGTCCCCTGTGCTCCGCGAAAGAGTGAGAGAAAGAAACGGAAGGAACGGAAGGTTCTTTCTTTCCTTTCTCTTTCTCTTCCCTCCTGCGCAGCCTATCGATACGCAGTCTTTCGCGGAGCACAGAGGACTAAGGTACAATCAAGACTAAGCGCACAGGGGACAAAGAAATACAAATTTTTTTTACAAATTTTATTTTTTGCAACAATTATTTCCTAGTTTCCCTGTGATTTATGCGAGCTCAATGCCTTTAAAATCCTTCAACTCGCCGTATGATAAGTCGTATTTTCAGCAACACGATTCTGTGCACAACTTCATCCTTTCAGCTTGAAACAACCGAATTTCACTCGTTTGAGAAAGACTGGAAAAGATGTGTGCAGGTGTCTGGTTTCCTATCAGTCTTTCACAAATACAAACTTCGTAGTCAATATATCAAAAAGATATAAATTGATAGGTAGAGGAAATTTAAAGGTCATGTACCAGTTGGGCGATAAAACCTAGAAAGGGCGACAAGATAAGTCTGTTTCTCTTCAGCAATATTTATGTAGGGGAAAGGTGTTATTTTTTGAAGGAGAGCCAATTTAAGACGTAGATTTATCTAGCAGCACAAAGCTTTCATACAATTTCGGCTCGAAAGAGCGTAGATACACGCCACTAAAGAGATATGGAAACAAGAGGCGGCATTTATCATATTTGAGGCTGTGACGTCACCAAATTTCTAAATCCTAAACCAGCAGAGCGACAGATTTTTGGTAGCCACCATATTGTAGACCTTCATAAACTATAGTTTCCTTGGGGATTGTATCATTTTTCCTTTATTGATTTAGGATTTATGATGATTTCAATTTTTCAAAATTTTACATGTATTCTTTCAAAAATAATATAAACGCCGCCATTTTGAAAATATCAAGATATCAACAAATTTCTGCAGTAGATTTACAGGAAAGTACCCTTAGTTCCTTTTAAGGCATTTAATTCAAAGAAAAATGTGATGAATTCTACACCCACCTTTTTAAAGATTTGATAGATTTGAGCCATAGCTGGAAACAAGCACCGGGTTACCGGATGTACCAAAAGCTTAACGAGCTACAGCGCATCTTGCTTACTGAGACATCTTCAATACCAGTGTTGGCATCACGTTCACCCTAAATGTGTTGTGTTTGTCTATCTATGTACTGTTTCTATATTGGCTGCAGAGGAGATGTGCCCGAACACACCCTCTGTGGTATCATCCTGTCTTGTTCTATGTTCTTGTAGTAATGCTGTAACATCGTAATATCGTAGTATTGTAGTAATTCAGTAGTGTCCCAAAAAAAAGTATAAGCGTTTGAACTGTTCCTGCGGGGGAGCCTCATTTCGGAAATTTTTTATTTTAATGTAATGATATAGATGAGATCTTAACTTGCAATTTGCGACCTCGGATGCTTAAATCGGTTGAGTCCTGGCGGAGTAATTCACTTAAACACGCAAAATTTCTGAGACAGCCTAAGACAGATGACTATGCATGTTGCAACTACAATCTATGCGTAATTTGAAAGTGTTTTTGAGGCAGATCAACCATTAAGCTTTCTATTCTTATAAGTTTGTTGATCTAGTGAACTATAATATTAATTAGAAAAAAATGACAAGAAAAGATGCAGTCACACTTTAACAGTTCACGGAGTAACTTTTAGGACTGAAGGAACTTTCTCAAGTAGTGTGTTCTACCACCAACGGAACTTCTCACTCAAGTTTCTTTTCAGTTGTGATTATTCAGTCATAAAAACGCATTAGTCAGGCCTTTGAATGAGAGAAAACATATTTCATTTTGATAGCTTAACAACCTTCCAAAAAATAATTTATTGTTGAGCGGCCCCAAAGACGCTTTCAAATTTCGCATAGATAGTAGTAGCATAATTAAATAACCATCTGTCTTAGGCTGCCTCAGAAATTTTGCCTGTTTAAGTGAATTACTCTACAAATACAAATCCGATTTGGTCATGCAAGGTCGCAAATTCCAAGTTACGATCTTATCTATATCATAAAGGTTGAATAACAGTTTTGGAAAATAAGGCTCCTCCGCAGGCACTGTTCAAACGCTTATACTTTTTTTGGGACACCCCGTAGTATTTGTAATATTGTGGCATCTTTTCTTGTCTTTTAGTATTGTATAGTGTGTTTAATACAGTAATTAGCATTGGTTTATAAAAAAAGATCAAACATTATCAACAAAACGCTTCTATCAGCATTTAGTTCGGAAGTCCAGCTACCTTTAGAGGTGTTATGTTGCTTGGTCAAAACAAAGCATGTGACAACAGGTTTTGATTTCAAAAAGCCAAGTGCGATCTCGCTTGTGAAGTTTTTTTGGGTCCTCCGGTACTGGATCCTGTTTGAAAATCTCCTTGCTCGGGTTTAAAGTTTCGACTTGGTTGGAAATTGTGGCAGAGTATTGTGGCTTGTTGCAAAGTCTTGCAAACAAAAACCGGATTCCTTTTTGTTGCAAAGTGTCGCCAGGATTTAGGTGGGAAAGGGGGGAACAGTAGAAAATAAAGAATTAAACCTTTTCACTCATTAAGGTTTTAAACAGTGAAACTTCTTGAAAAATCATCAAAATTTGATTGCTTCATCGATAATTAAATTTTCTTTTTCGTTATATGCGGAGTTTTATTATATTTCAGTCCTTGTCGTCTAGAGCATGTTTCTTTGCAAATATCTAATGATCAGGAGTTTTTCTTGACAGGTTTATATCTTCTTGTAGGGGTGAAAGCAAATCTTTTTGGCGAGCAAAGTTTGCACCGGCGATGATTTTGGATGCTGCTTGCCTCAATCCTCAATCTTTTCTCCAGTTCACAAAGATTCATCGAAAAAACGCTCGTTTGTAAAAGTGAGTAACATCTAAATAGATAGGATTTGAAAAGCTCTCTTTCTTTTAAGCTACACGAAATAACCTTTCTAAGTGTCTTGTAAATTTTTACTTGATTTGGTTCAATAAGCAATGGTTTTATTATTTTTTGTTTATTTGTCAACTTCTTTTATTTCGATTTTTACCTAGCTATACATATTTACATATATACAACTAATCTAAATCGAATAAAAGTTGACACATGCTGTGCTCTAAGCAAGCTGGAAATTCTTGTATAAAAGTTAGTAAGTTTATTTTCTTGCGAGATTGCTACATCTAATTGCAGATCATTTAAAAAGCTACTTTTCTTCGGCTGCAACAAATGAAAAAATTATGTTGAGTTTCTTCTCAATTTTAAATCTTTCGTCTGAAATTATAAGCATTATTTTGATTATTCTTAACGTTGTCTATGTTTTCCTCTTAAAAATTCAAGGAAACTTCTAAAAATGTTATGTCTCCTTGTCAGTCGAAAAACAGATATATTTTATAGCAGACAAAGGCTTACATTTAGTGCTTATCTAGTAGCTGTATTTTGAAAAGATTTAGTCGATACCAGCTTTTATTGATTGCAGTCCTTGGGCAGTCGTTATTTCCATGTAGCTGTTTGGAATCTATTTATGAAAAAGCAAGAAAACCTGTGTTTCGTAGTCAGAGAATGCTCATGTTTTCATTTTTAGCTGGAATTTTTACGTTATTCTTGCTGCATTGGTCCGCCGCGCTAATTTTAAAGACCCATTGCTAACCGTGATCCTTTTTGTGCTCAAAGTCGACTTTCATATGATACGAAAGTCATTTCTGGCCTAGGTTCTATTGTTTTGCTTTTCATTCAGCGTGCAAAGGATCATGGGTCTTTAAGCGGCTCTCCTTTTTAGAGGAGATTTAGAACCTGATATGAGATCTCATAGATTTATAAATAGCCTGTTGTATTTGATAATCTCGACGCGTGCACTAACAAAAGAAAGCCAGAGAACCAATGGCGTGTGTTGGTTTTTCTTTGCCCTATTTATGGATCACACCATTCAGCTCAGGTCATTCACTTTAAACACCCATTGCTAACCATGATCCTTTGCGGCCCAAAAATCGTCTTTCGTATGATCTGAAAGTCATTTCTGACCTAGGTTATTTTTCTTTTGTTTTTCATTCGGCGCGCAAAAGATCATGGTTAGCAATGGATCTTTAAGAGGAATGGTAATGATGAACACTGCTAAACATAACAATTAAACTATACCCAAACCATGAAACGCATGTTACAGGTTTTGCTGCATGCTAAAAGTCAAAACCGCAACAGAGGTATTGAATTCAAATTATTAATGATCCAAAACAGGTACAGTATTCAAAGCGATAACCTTATGTCACATACAACGAGAATCAATTATGCATTTTTTTTTCGTTTTAAATATATTTACCCTGGGGTACAGTTCAGTTAAATAAAACCAACAACTGCTTTCCAATTGTCCCAGCAAAAAGAAAGAAACAAAATTATATTAAGCCTAAAAATTTCCAGATATAAACCTAATTACAATTTTCATATTAAAGTTAAAAAAGAAAAGAAAAAGGAAAGATTTTAATCGCGATGCAGATCAGATTTCCTAGAATATTGTCAATTGAAAGCTTTTAGTTTTGTTTTGAATGACTGGATCGATGGGGCTAATTTCATTTCCGAATCGAGTTTATTCCATTTGTCGGCTCCACGAAACGCAAATGACTTTGGCCATAAGATGTCTTCATTTTTGCAAGACCATAGAGGTGAAACATCGTACCTATGCAAATTTGCAAGACCATAGAGGTGAAACATCGTACCTAACATTTCTCGCATCTCCCTTTACATCACTTCAATAGACGATTGCGCTAAAGATGACGTCGAGGAATTTTTTACTAAGATCCTTTGCAGTATTGAAGAAATTAACCCACTCTCCGTCGCAGAGGCTGTTGTTTGCAAACGAGCAGAACGTGAAGCTCCGAAGGAGCAAAGAGCATTTCATCCGTCCTCCGGTAATACAGCCTCTGCGAAGGAGAGTGAAATTAACCGATCAAATCAATCAAGATTCAATGCGACAGCATTTTGGTAAAAAGTTCCTGTCCGCCATCTTTAGCGCAATCGTCTATCAAGATCCTCATATATTTCACTTTTATATATTTCATATTTTTAACCACGGGGAGGATAGCCTTTCAGTAAAAGTGCTGATTTTCAAGGGGCCCATGAAATACTATAAAACTAAGCTAAATTAGAATGTATAAAAACCCTAAATCTTAAAAATGAAAAAAAAGCAATAGTAAAACCCATAATGCCAGAAGCCTATTTACAAATGCTAATAAAATTACCATTGAAAGTAAGTTTAATGCCCAAATAGATTAGGGAAGATACCTGCTTTAACTCAGCTAATGCCTCACATTGGAAAGTTTCGAAATTTCTTGCTATTTTTCACACGAAATTCTTGATCCCTGATTAAGATTTAAAAACTAGTAGGTACCGTAGCATTTCGTGTCAGCTTTTTTCTTGTTTCAATGAAATTTTTAATAATTCAGAAAATCTAATCTAAGCAGAGACGTAGGAACCGGGGGCACTGGGGGCACGTGCCCCCCCCCCAAGATTTTGCAATAAATAAAGAAGTGCCCTTTTCGTTTCAGGAAATGCCCCTTTAACTTACTGAAAAAGTGCCCCTTGAAGTGCCGTGCCCCTCCAAGTTTAAGATGCTTCCTACGGCCCTGAATCTAACCTAATGGTTTTTAAACGTTGTGGTTCTTATTGCGGGTTTTTATTGTGCATATTTTAGTCCTCATCGTCTAGCGCATGTTTCCTTGCAAGTTACTCGGGGGGGTATATCCCCGCATTCCCCCTTGGAGCTCTCTTCGTTTTTCTCATAGCCCCTATAACGTGACTTCTTGACAGTCACTGCATAAGGGCCCCACTTACACCACGTTCCTTAAGGCCCCGAGTGTCTTCGTTACGCCACTGCCCTGGACAGTAGTGCAGCCGCCTGGATTGCTAGGACGAACAGACAACAACAACTTTAAGGTCGGTTATTGGACTGAAAATACTTTATTGTTTCGCCCAACCTGAAGTACCCTACCAAATCACCACGTGACAGACCATGCAGGGCCGATACCAGCCATGAATTCGTAGGGGTGCAAAGAACAAACATTTTCCGACGACGACAAAAGCAGCAACAACAACAGCAAGAACGCCAGTTGTAGGGACATACGTTAAAATCATGCGTGAAATGACTGATGTACTCCTTCAATAACGAAAATTTGGAATTATTTTGCAATCCAACCTTGAACCCTTCAAATATAGTGAATATGAAGCAACAAGATTCTGCAGATTCGAAATTCATGTCGTTATTTATCCTCGAACGTTAATAAATTCGTCTCCAATGCATCATTTCTCCGACAAAATCTTTTAAAGGTGGACCTGTAAATCACGAAAAAATCCGAAAGGTAGAGTGAAACTTCCGACAAACGGCCTGCTGGGGGGCGCTCCGCCCCCCGGCCCCCCACTGAATTCGGCCCTGCCNCAGATGCACATAAAAGACCATCTGCATCGTATCATATTGTTAATTTTTCCAAAAGTGAAGCTTAACATGGTTTTTCGCAAGTACGCATGCGCATCAACGAATTATTGATGACGTCATCAAAAGTAAAAAACTGTATATCATACGAAAGCCCTTCTCAAGAGGAGATCAGCAAAGTTTGTTTCGTTGCTATAGAACAAGTGGTTCAAAAGTTATGGCTGAAGAGGTATTTTTTTTCCTAGCACTCAATTAAAAATTATGTGTTGACCCCCTGAAAGAGCGTCACAATTTTTGAAATTGACATGAAAGGATGTAGAAAGAACTCAAGGATCTGCGTGGAAAAACTCCTAGTCTGGATAGGGTTAAATCAAAGGGGAGTCTCAATAACCATTTTTCCAATATTTTTGAAACAGTTAACGCTACTGCTCAGGGCTGTTTCCAGCCATGAATTCATAGGGAAGCAAAGAACCAAAATTTTCCGACGACAAAAGCAACAACAACAACAGCAACAACACCAGTTGTAGGGACATACGTTAAAATCATGCGTGAAATGACTGATGTACTCCTTCAATAACGAAAATTTGGAATTATTTTGCAATCCAACCTTGAACCCTTCAAATATAGTGAATATGATTATGAAGCAACAAGATTCTGCATATTCAAAATTCAGGTATTCATTTATCGTCGAACGTTAATAAATTCGTGTCCAATTAATCATTTCTCCGATAAAATCTTTTAAAGGTGGACATCTAAATCACGAAAAAATCCGACAGGTAGAGTGAAATTTCCGACAAACGGCCTGCTGGGGGGGGGGGCGCTCCGCCCCCGGCCCCCAATTGGCTTCGGCCCTGCTGTTGATAGTACACGAGGGTTGGGAAAATTAGGTAAGAGTGGGGCAAATTGGTCATTGACAAATTCAAGGACTTATGAACATTTTATAAATTTGGTCAAAATCCAAAAAGTTATATATAACTCGAAATGTCTCATCAAATGCAGTCTAACTGCAGTAGTTTAAAACACATTAGGCTTACCTGCAACAAAGTGTGGCCACAATAGTTCCCAAAAGTGTCAGTTATTGACGTCGTCAAAATTGACACTTCCAGTGAAAATTGAAAATGTTTCAAAGTGAAATTTGAATCTCCAAGGTCAATTTAGTAGAAAATGCGTAAAATCAAAGGTTAGGCAGATCTTTAAATTGTTAGAGAAAATTATCTGTCTATATTGCAAAAAATGTGAATTTGTGTCAACATGAAATGAATGATGAACTGACTTTCTTTTATCTCAGGGGATTACTTTTGTAAAAATTCAAAGAGAACTTAAACATTTACTAAGACAAACATCACTATTCATTCATTCTAGTACCTTGTCGTATTTTAAAATATTTATCAGTTTACATATCACTATGTTTCCTTTGCATGAGAATCAGAAGTTAAACAAATTTTAGAAAAACGATTTGATATAACGATAGCAGACAGAACTGTGAAGAGATGCAAGAGCACATGAAGATCCTACACTGGTCTTGCATTAGAAACTTAGTAAGTTTTTCTAGAAGCAAAGGCGGTGAAATGCAACATATTAAAAATACTACTTCACACATTCGTTGAATGTTTACTATATTCGTTGAATGCTTACTATATAGACTAAGCAAACGTCCTTAGAGACAGTGCAAAATTTATTATATTACATGGCCGGTGGAGAAGAAAAATTCTTGCAAAAAAATCTGCTTACCTCGTATAAAATTACTGCAAAGAAACTAACTGCCCCGTCACCTTTTCCTTAAAAAATGTATCTGCCCAATATTCGTGAGTATTAGATGTTATATAGCACTATAGTACGACAGATGAATTTGCTAGTGACCATTTCAAAATCCATTTTGGTTCTTACAAGTCTTTTTCAACAAAATATTGATTTTGAAGACGACAAGATTTGACTGATGGACCGTTCTTGCAGGCAATTGACATGGAAATTCTACATCATTTTACACACATCTCTAAGCATTTCTCATCTTGCATGATTTGCAATTTCGTCTTCAAAATTAACAATTTTATGTTTCAAATTGCACCTTGAGCTCATAAAAAGTTACTGCCCCATACTTATTTGACCAATAAAAAGTGCTGATCCCGTTCTGCACAAGCTCAAAAAAAAGTAGTTGCCCTGTTGCGTTTTGCACCGGCCATGTTATAAACCCAGGGGGGGGGGTACTCATATATATTTAGGATAGGGCTGCTCAGGTTATTTTTTTGGGTCAGTCAATTCTACAGTTATTTTTTTGCGTTCATGAAATTCTGGATTATTTTTTTGGGTCTCAAATACGAGAACAGTTTAAAAAATATTGAAAAGCATGATTTACAAACGATTTGTTACTTTGTTGGGTGTGTAGCGTAAGAAAAATTATTCACAAAATTATGTGCAATGTAAATTCCATTCGCAGTGGGAACCAGATGACCGTCTGTCTTTTCCCGCTGTGAATGGCATAGAGTATTGTATTGTCTTGTATTTTAGGTAAATATGTTTTGCTTATATAAAAAAACAATTCTTTTTAACGAGTTTTAGTTTGCTGCATCTGACTTTGATTCTGAAACTTTCCAAGATTCTTAGATAAAAATTTCCAGCAAATTGAAATACACTCTGCAGCTTTGTCTGTCTTCTTTGTATCAGTTTTTCTTATAATTGGCTTAACTTCTGATTCGCGTGCACAAGAAAGATAATGTTCGTCTTAGTACATGTTTCAGTCTTCTTTGAATGAACATAAGGCCATAAGCAGTACGTTGAGATATACAATAAAGTCAATTCACCATTCAATTTATGTTTACACAAATTAACTTTACTTGCAATAATTTTCCATTTGTCAAGCATTTTTTTTATACATGCCAATAAAAATTTTACAACACATATTACTAGCTACGCTACTTACAAATTACAATACGATACTACTAAAACGATACCACGAGGAGCAAAAGGCAATATCTACCCCGCGGCCATTACATCGAAGTAAACAACAGCATGGTACACCACTTTACCGAACATCCGCCAGCCACTAAGGGACAGTGCAAAATTTATTTTATAACCCCAGCGGGGTACCCATATATATTTAGGATAGGNCTTACAAAACATTTTGTAGCCAGATAATGAGAGTTTTGAGAAACTTTCGATGCTTGATAAAAGTTTTAGTATCTTAAAAAGATACGTGTATGCTTCCATAAGTTTGCAAAGTGCTAAACAAATGTTCAGCTTTGCTCTGATTCTGCTGTGTTGTTTAACTGTAAAGGGGTGATTTCCTAACCGAGGACTTCTAAAAGATAAGATATTTTTCTGCGATATCCGGACAGAATGTGAAATTGATTTCAAGGAGCTTTTAAAATAGTATTTCAAATGTTGACTTGTCAAAATGACCAATCAATTTTTTCACAATGAAAACAAAATGTATATTTCTTCCATTTGTTGTTATTCGTACGTACATTAAACCCAGCATTTTATTCCTATTTCATGTACCTGCACAGTGTAAGACAATAGTCATTTCTCTTGCGCTAAAAGTAAGGGATGTTATTCATAAATTCGTACGACGTTTTGGTTGATGTTATTGCTGGTAAACTTGCAAGGATGGCCCAAGTTGGATACAGGAATGAGAGCAAGGTTTATTGGAGAGCGAAGAGCATATCACGAAATCGTTCTTTCTGGCCACATTGTATGTACAGCTCTTCCCATGCTTGAATGTGGCAATTTCATATATTTGCTATTTACTGTCGATCCATATTACAGTTCATTGGACTGGTATGTTATTCGATGATGGCATGGAGCTGATCATCGAAGTTTTCGCGCCTTTTTTTGTTGACTAAATTATGTTGTCGCGAAAGAAGCGATGTGAACGATTTGTTGGTGAAACTGCAGTAGATTGCGGCGGAAAAAGTGAATATTTGTTATCAAAACCAGTTGAGGTGAGTTTATGCACTAGTGCTGCTTCACATTTTCAGTTCGTGCTCCTCTTTTTGGTAACTTTTGTGGAATCTGTTACCCATAAAGGCCCATGAATGGCTGCAATGAGTTTCAAAATGCCACAGATCGGCTATTTGTTGCGATCGCACGGCGATGCTGAAAACACTTATGGTCCAAAGCATGGAAAATCTTCTCCAGTTGAAATTTTGACGAAAATCGGTTTACCCGAGCGTGCAATCTTTTTTTTGGGATGGTGGTCAAAACGGTCAAAAAAGGCCTAAGCCTTGCTGCGAAACACGGAAGTAAATACAATGACGGCACCTGATTGGTCAATTTTAGGAGAAAATGTGATCTGATCAGAGCATGGAGCAGAACCCCAGGGGAGATTTGGACAAAAGAAAAGATTTGGAGGCTATGCTTCCCTTGGGTGTGAAAATAAATTATTTCGTGCAATCTTCATTGCTTGAATGAAATGCATTTTGTATCATATTATCTTGGAATTATTACGAAACAAGCAATCGTATACACTCAAGGGAACTAATGTCCACGGATAAGATCTTTAAAAAATATCACGCACTCGTTCTTGGATAGCATTTTTGTAGGTGCATTTTGATTGAAGAAAGCTATTCCTTGGTGACTGTATGCATCGACATGTTTTTTCAATTCTTAGCTTTCAAATTTCTATTCGAATGTGTGCCTAAGCACGGGTCCTTGTTCACAACTACTATGCTATGTCTATGATCGAGGAGATTCCCCTAAACAGCGCGTTTGCAGTATAGGCCAAAACCTAAAGGCTCTGGTTTGGAGGTGGAGGCAAATTTGAACTTTCAAGATTAATATTGCAGCTCTCAATGCACTAATGTCAACAAACAAGGCATTTATCTTCAAGTTAACAATCGAGGATTACTTCAAAAATTATTAGGAATTGATTCGACCTAAACTCTTGTCGCTAGCCCCGATCAAATCTGTTGCGTTTTTTTCTGGGACACCCGGTATTTAGTTGTATTTTAGGTTTATGTTCTTCGTGTGAAGGCCTTGGGGTAGTCATGATCTATTGCTCCCCTTGGTATCGTTATTGTAGTGTTGTATGGTAGCTCATTCGTAGTTAGGTAATTCGTAATTGTCAATTTTTTACATTGAATTAATATAAAAAATAAAATAAAAAATAAAAATGTTCTTAAATTGAATGGAAAGAGAGTTTCCTCCTATGACAGTTGATGTCGTATTATATCAACACCTGAATTTGAAACCTTAAAATTATTCTTACGTCACCCTACGTCGTCCGGTTTGGATTGAAGTACAACAGAACATCAATTGCTCTGTGTCTTATGTCACAAAGATAGACCCAATTCATTCAAGGTAGGCACCCTTGTATGAAAATATCAAAAGTTCCCAAAGTGGAAATTATAGCAAAATACCTGAAGTCCCCTTCGAGCAATTAAATTAAAAGGATTATTCAATAACAATTTTGTTTATCTTTTCTAAAGTGTTGACGCCTCTGCTATCTGCAGATCCTTGTCTCTGTCTTCTTCGTCTTTAGTGACATGAAACGTTGAGGGAAAAGTGATTTGTGTTGTGTTACTCCTCGTCATGCCAGCCTCTTGATTTCTTGGTAGAATGCCACAAAGAGTACGAAGTTTATTCAAGGCCGTGCGACGAACTCTTGGCATCATCAAAAAGATGTAGATAAATGGATCCACGAGCATATTCGAGTTCCAACAGAGTTCGAAAATATGCTGAAAGACGTCTCGAGTTTCTAAGCTCACCACTGTTAAACAGGCACTCACAATTACTGGGATCGTTTCTAAAAACAGGAAGGCACTAAGCATTGCTGCTATTAATGCAAAGAACTTCTGATTTCCCGGCGGTCCTCTAGTGTTTCTTCTGCATATTTTCTTAGTGCTCCTTTGCTTTTGGTAGAAAACTGAGCTGNAGTGACATGAAACGTTGAGGGAAAAGTGATTTGTGTTGTGTTACTCCTCGTCATGCCAGCCTCTTGATTTCTTGGTAGAATGCCACAAAGAGTACGAAGTTTATTCAAGGCCGTGCGACGAACTCTTGGCATCATCAAAAAGATGTAGATAAATGGATCCACGAGCATATTCGAGTTCCAACAGAGTTCGAAAATATGCTGAAAGACGTCTCGAGTTTCTAAGCTCACCACTGTTAAACAGGCACTCACAATTACTGGGATCGTTTCTAAAAACAGGAAGGCACTAAGCATTGCTGCTATTAATGCAAAGAACTTCTGATTTCCCGGCGGTCCTCTAGTGTTTCTTCTGCATATTTTCTTAGTGCTCCTTTGCTTTTGGTAGAAAACTGAGCTGTATGTGACAATGAAGAAAAGTAGAAAAATGCCATCGTAAATCGGCCACAAGTATTTATTGAAGTATACTCTCACTGCCATTGTGTCGAGGACACTAAAAATTGGGCCAAGAATTATAGGCATCACCCAGGCAACACCCAAAATGATTTTGTATTTCTTTGGAGATGTAAGGGCTCGATATCGGAACGGGAAATTGCATCCAAGAAATCGGTCAGCGGTCAGCAAATAAAACATACAGAACCAGGTATGATAGACCGCTGTTCTGTGTGCCCACATAATTTGTGCCGCTTTGCTTGTCCCTAATGGGTGCCCATTGAAATGCAATGCCATGACAACAATGGTTGCAGTTGAGATGAGAATGTCACAACGACTCAAATTCACGATGACTTGGATTTGAAATGAATTCCCAAGGCGAGACACTTTCAATAAATAGAGGCCTGCGATATTAAAAATGAATGCGAGTATGCAGAGTGTCATTGTTATGATATTAAAAACGTTAGTCGTGTCGGCAGACATTTTGTCGCAGTTTTTACACTGACTATCAAATAAGGTTCTGTTCAATTTTTCCAATATTTTTTTACCTCGTTTTGTGTAGGCTCTGCAACTGTTATTCTCAAAATTGCCTTCTCCTCTTGTTACTTGAATGATCGATTATTCCAATGACTTTTCTTTCCTGTTTGTTTACTACTTCGTTTCAGGAATCTATTTCAAAACAATCATGCTTTTCGAAGAAGCAACACTCTCGTGTCTAACTGTTACTCAAATAAATGGCTTAGGTCTCATCCTGGTCGTTGATATATAAAAAAAAATCTTGCAATTCATGCAGCTATATGGTGATACTCTCTGTTAGTTTGCAAATGTTTAGATTTTCTTCACATCTGCAAGAATAATACAAGTACCCCGCGATGCAATAAACTCTATTCTGCGTGCAGTACAATTATTGTTTATATAACAACCTCTTTTTGCTTGCACCAGTCTTGCAAATTTGCTTCAGGTGAATAAATATTGTGATATGTTTTAAAGAATCCTCGCTTCGCTCTCTTGAAAAGATTTGAACTGATAATGCCATGTGGCAACCAGAGAGACCTCGATGGCTCCGACAACAAGGCTGTTTTACTCCAGTATGATTGCTCAGGATTATCTAATCAAGGAGATATGTTCCTTTCCAGTGGCTCCTTTGGTCATTATTTGTTTGTAGATGCTCAAACAATATGAAAATCTATAATAATTTTAACCAAACAATGTTTCACTACTACGAAATGTCTTTATTGTTCTGTTATTCGGGATATCTTGTGGCCGATGAGAGTATCTAACAAACAAATATCTTCTCATGTGTTTTATTGTTTTGACAATTCGTGTTTGCAGATAACAGAAACAATAAAAAAACATTTGATCTCCTGTAACCAAACAACGTTTTCCAAACAAAGAATTTCTTGCTAGCTCGGTTGTCCGATCTATCTCCTGAGTAGCGCCTCTAGAGTATTACAATCTTTTGAATAATGGAAATCCATATTTTGACGTTATTGATAAATACATAAATCTTCTTCGTTTTCTGGTCAAATAACTACCAAACGATGTTTTACTGTAATGAAAACGTCTTTATTATTTTGCTCGTTCTGCTGTCAGATTTATTCTTTGAGTTCAGTCTCTAGAGTATTCAAGACTTGTGAAAAGCAAAATCCATATTTGGAAGTCAAGTGATAGATATTCTTCGTTTCACCGGTCAAATTACTTCCAACATGAGTTTTCGTTAATTTCCTCACTTCCGTAAACAGAAAGTGGTTGCCGTCTTTCACTACAAGATGCTATCGACTTGAATCTGAAATTTGAGCAATTTATTCTGTTTTCGATAAATAATTAATTTGTATAGAAACAGACCATCATCATCTCTAGGGTTTAATTATCCTCAATACTGCCGGATGCAAATGCAAATTGCGAATTACGTATCGATTATTGCCTATCTATTTCAGGGGTGGCGCCAGAAATCTTCCGACAGAGGGGCTAGAACTTCCGACAGGGGGCTAAAATGACTAAAAAATGCAATTTTCGTACGTCATCTTGCCAAATTCCCTCCGAAAATAATCAAAAATTTCTTCCGACGGAGGGGCTAGATGCTCTCGACGGAGGGGCTGCAGCCCCCCCCCAAGCCCTCCCTTGGCGCAACCCCAAATATCTATTTATCAAAAACAAATTTAGATACGCCGATAATGGTTATTTTCCATCAAAAATCCCGCCAAATTGTGGGATACAAATGCCGACAATATGGCAGACGTATTGAGATATTGTTTCTAAGGAACAATTCATGTGTTTAAAAATTTGGATATGTGGATAAAAAACGTTGAATCTCCCGCAAATTCACGGGATGCAAATGTTAAAAGTGTGATTTAAAAAACGAGGCGCTGTGTTTTCATCGCAGATTTATAGCCATTGGCGAAAATAAAGATGCGAGAATCGGGAGGCTATTATTTTGAAGCATTAAGTTAAAAAGCTGTGTTTAATAAAGAGCTTTTGAGAGCTTTTGAAATCAAATATGGGGAGGTTAATATGGATGCAGATGACACCAGTATTTCCTACTCGTCGGACTGCATTACTATTACTAATATCAACGATGCCGTTAATGAAGATTTAGATCTCCTATAGAACTGGTTGGAGAGTAACAAGTTATCGCTAAATGTATCTGAAACACAGAGCTTGCTATTTGGTAGCCGTAATCGACTCAAAAAGATCTGCCAGTCTGGAAAGTCGAAACCAGCCCTAAAGATTAGAGAGGAACCAGCAATCTCCATGGTTAAACACGTGGACTACTTGGGTGTTCAGGTTGATCAGCACTTGCTCTGGGACGAGCATTTAAACGTTATTACCAAAAAATTTCTCGAGGAATAGGAACGCTGAAATTCGCAAAAAGATACCTCCCATTACAGACTATACAAACGATGTACAAGAGTCTTGCAGAGCCGTACTTTAAATATTGCTGAAAGGCCAGTATTTATTTACGTGAAACGTGAAAAGCAAAAAAATTCTTCCCCTGATTCGTGATCCTGACCGCCCCTTTACCACCCTCATAATGGACTTTGAAAAACAAAAATTGTTCATGAGTCACTGCACAATGAAGTGCCTGTTTATCTGCAAGGTCTGTTCAAAAGAATCTCTGATAAATTCGTCGGAAATTATGCAATTCCAAATTGAATTTGCACCTTCCGCTGTTGAAAACATCCCTTGGTCGAACGACCTTTTCTTTCAGGGAAGCCAAAAACAAATTGCGATCTGAAGCCAAAACTACAAGTAGCGTCTCTGCTTTTAAGAAAGCTGTTAACTGATCCACGATAATATTTCGACTTTACGTTTGTTTGCTTATGAATGAAGCATTATTTGTAACNATCGAGGGGCGGATTGCAGTCGAAGGCTTCGAAGACAGTATGAACTATGGTTAACAACTGATTAATAGTTGAATCTCCAGGACGGAATCCCGATTGATTTGGATCAAGTAAACCATGCATGTTTAGATGCTCGTAAAGGGAATCAAATATTAACTTCTCAAGCATTTTTCCAAAAAGTGGCAATAGTGAAATGGGGCGATAATTTTTCTTTAAATTTTTACTACCTTTTTTATGTACGGGAACTACGCTAGCTTGTTTCCAAACTTGAGGGAAGATGCCTGTAACCAAAACTTTGTACTAAGTACTTTGTACTTTGTACTAACTTTGTACTAACTTTGTACTAACTTTGTAAACTTTGTACTAACTTTGTACTAGTCAAAAATGCAATCAATTCTCTGTGCTTTAGGGCAGGATTTCTCAACGAAGTCAAGGGCATTCTTGCAATATCCATCAAAGTCAGAGATTTCGTTTGTTTTCAGTTCTCTGATGGTTGACATAATATCAACAATATATGCTGTATTCATTGGGTAGTCTTGCAGAGACAGTTTAGCTTCATCTTCAGGAAGATATTTCTTGAGTTCTCACAGTAAATCACTCTTGGTTGATTTCTTCATCATTTCATCTTCGGTAAACAGACTAGGCACAGTCGTGACATCATATTCTAGCATATCCTCCATTGCAGTTCCTCTTGCACTAGCCTGTGTGCAGCCTCAACGCTCCTCACCCAAAGAGTAGAGTCTGCGCAACTAAGTTGATTTAGCCTTTCTCGCCTCGATATGAAAAACGACCGCATGAAGTTTCTTTTGTCAAGCCTATTGTTTCTGGACCAATCACAGTAACTACTCAAGAAAGTTTGTGAAGTCGATGAGCATTTTGATTGGATAAAAAAGTCCGCTAGTCCGCTGTAGAGCAGGAGTTTCATGGCAGCGCGCGGCATATTGTTATTTCAAGATGGCGAAGTCAAAATGCGAAGCTTTGAGAGATCTCGTTTGGAGCGAGGAGACGTTCAAGGAAGGATTGTAGTAAGCGAATATGTACTTTTGCATTAAAAACATGTTTGAATATCAAGTCAAGGCCCTCAGATGTTTCTTTCAAGGAAAGAATATTTACTTTAGTGCACCGAAAGGCTATGGAAAGTCGCTGATTTTTCAGGCCATACCGTTGATTGCCGACATTTTGAGGGATTCCCTTCCATCGTCAAGCTCAACGGTTGTTATTTCAACACTGCAGTCGTTGATGCTAGACCAGGTTACGAAGCTGAAAAAGATTGGTATCAGTGCAGCTACATTATATGCTGGTCAGTCTGAGGATGTTTTGAAAAACATAGAAGAAGGAGGGATATTCAGCATCATCCTTACATCCCCTGAGTCAATATTGGCAACTGATCGATGGCGAAAATTTCTCCTGTCTTCTACATTTACCATTAACTGTGTTTGTGTTGCTTTCGATGAAGCTCACTGTATAGCTCATTGGTTAGTATTGCCTCGTACTCATAGCTTCTTTAAGTTTATTTCAGGTTCCAGGTAACATAAATAAACACAGGCCTCAACAAAGACTTGGTTGAAATTGTAATGTAGAATAATGACACAGGAGTTTTCATTTTATTGTCTCAACTATTTGATCTATTCTGGAAATCAGGGTTGCTTAACATGGCATTATTTTGTGCAGTTCAAATATGTCTTTTTATCACAATATGTTAGGGTCTACAGGGGTAAAATGGGCAAGCTTGGGTAAAATGGGTTAGGCAAAAATGTGAATAAATTTCATTGGTGAAAATCTTGATTCAGAGATTTTGTCTGGCTACAACTGCTTGAAAAGCCCTCCTTGAAGCTGTGGATATTTATTTAATGACTCATCATTTACTAGTTTTAAGCCATCAATGCCATCATTTTACCCATGCAGACTCTTTGCTAGGTAATATTATGTCACTTCTATGCATTTACTTCTTTACAAGGGACAAGGCTGTGGACAAAAGCCAGCTTTCAGACAATGGTATGGGGAAGTTGGTGAAGTACGTTCATTTCTGGATTCTTCTGTGAAACTTGTGTATTCACCGCAACTGATTCAAGAGCAACAAAGGCAGCCTTATTTTCTGTCTTGAACCTGGCTCCAGTGTCCACCTATGTCATCGAGAAGAGCCCTGTGAAGAATAATTTGTCATTCTTCTGCAAGTATGTTGGCAATGATATAAAACTGGATGTTACTTTCTCTGAAGTGATAGATGAGCTGAAAGAGGTGGGTGTAACTGCACAAAGAACAATGATTTTTTGTCAAACAAGAAACCAGTGTGCATTGATATGGAAGGTGTTTGAGCTAAGTCTTGGAAAAGAGTTTTATGCAAATGGCTGTGAGGATGACCCTAAATTCAGGCTGGTGGAGATGTTTCATGCTGGCACCCCTCAGTCAGTAAAAGATCATCTTCTTGCTGAAATCGGTAAGGAAGATAGCTGCCTGCATACCCAAGTGGTCACTACAGCCTTTGGAATGGGTGTCGACTGTAGAATTGTGCGCAGAGCTATACACTTTGGACCTTCACAAACGATTGAAGCATATCTCCAAGAATGTGGTAGAGCTGGTCGTGACAAAAATAATAGTCATTGTTATCTACTGTTTAATGGTTTTCTTGCAAACCATTCTCAAATTGATATGAAGCAATATGTAACTGGTGATTCATGTAGAAGAAAGTGCATCGAAAACAATTTCCCTGGAGTTCACCCAGTTGCGGCCCTTGGATGCTTCTGCTGTGATGTGTGTCTTGCCAAATGTCAGTGTTTAGCACCATTTTCATCTGAGATCCTGCAGCTTTCAAAAGAGGAGAAAGACCCTTTCCCATCAAGAATTAGAAATGTCACAAAGGAACAGCGAGAAAATCTTCAGACATAGCTGCAATCTCTCAAGGATACATTCAAGCAGACTCATATTGCAAACCATGATATTGCTCCTACAATCATAATGGAATTCACTGGTTTCCACGTCAATCAAATCATAAAGTGTTGCAATATATATATATAAATATATATATAATATAAATAAATAATAATATAACGAATTTTTATACAGGATATACATTTCAACAAAAAATGCTGTTATCAACATGTGTCCTGTAAAGGAAAAGAAAGAAAGAAAAAAACCTATACAAACTCTTATAAAACCTAGCAGTAATTACAAAGATAATTTAAAATTTCCATACATGTCTAAAGTTTTAACTAAAATGTCTCTTTAATAGTTCTTCGTATTGCTTAAAAGAATCAGTTTTTCTAAGGTCAATTGGCAGTTCGTTGTAAGTCCTTGCACCCATAAAATGGAAGGACTTCCTCGCGTATTCTGTTTTGATGCCCGGAAGCCTTATCAAACATTCGTTGTTTCTTGTTTGTGTTTTGTGCTTTTGCAACTCAAAATAGCCTTGAAAGGTCTCACAAATGTCATTGTCTAAACATTTACGCACGAGTTTACATGCCCTGGTACTTTTGGCATTGACGACTGATTGAATTGCAGTGGGATTTTGCGTGTTTCCATTGATTATTTTCAAACAGCGATCATGAAATGACGATAGTCTCTTTGCTTGAGTTGAAGTCAACTTGAGTTGCAGTACTCCGCAATACGTAAAGGTTGGGAGAATCATTGCGTCATACACAGCTTTTGCAGAGGTGAGATCGAGGGAATCCCTTATCTTTGCCAGTAACCTTAATCTTGACGATGCACGTTTGAAGCACTTCTCGAAGTGGGTATTCAGATTCAGGGTACTATCTATTTCAATACCAAGATATTTGTACTGTTTGGTATTCAGGATTTTAGAGCCTCGGTACATTATATCGAGTGACTCACTCTGTTTTGCGATCCTTTGCGAAGTCCCAAAAAGAAGAGATTCAGTCTTGCCTTTTTTCAAATTTATTATCAAACCATTTTCATCAAACCAGTCAGCAATGGAATCCATATCTTTTGAAAGCTTGGTTTTGATAACTTTCATATCTTTATCAGCAACGTAGATCACTGTGTCATCAGCATATTTAACTATCCTGGCACCTTCAATTACATCAGTTACATCATTGAAGAATAAAATGAATAGCAACGGACCCAAGATGGAACCTTGAGGTACTCCTGTTTGGATGTCCGCTGCCTTTGATGACGATTTTCCGTAACTTACAGCTGCTGAGTCAGCTGTTCAACCTCGATGATGCGCTCTACAAAGTTGAAACGTGGAGAATGAAGCATGCAATAATGATTCTTCATATTCTTAATGAACTTTTTGATGATATTGATACAAGTGATGATGCTGATGTTAATGCGCCAGCGGAAGAGCTATATGAAGATGAATTTGAAGATCATTGACTACAAGTAAGAGATGATTCAAAAATCAGTAATCTTGGGAGTTTTGCTAACAGTGATATTAGCCAAGAAATGGAGGAATTAGACAGGTCAGGTACAGAGAATGAATCATTGGGTGCTGTCATAGATTACCGTTTGATCAAAACTCACATAGAGGAAGAGGATGAGCCTATGGACATGTGAAGTAGCAGACCTGAACGATGATCTGCTGTCTACCACATCCAGTCAAGGAAAGAACATTGTTTGCGTCAAGCTCTGCGGAGCTACATAGTCCTGCATGTTATTGCAAGGAGCTGAACCGATGACCTGCTGTCTTCGTTACTTTTAGTAGACCACATTCAGTCAGGGAAAGAACATCGTTTGCGTCAAGCTCTGAGGAGCTACATAGTCATGCCTGTCATTGCAAGGAGCTGAAACGATGACCTGCTGTCTACCACATTCAGTAAAGGAAAGAACATTGTGCAAATTGCCAATTTCAAAAATTTCAGATATGAACTAATTTGAAACTATTACTTTTGATTGAAGACAGATGTTAAACATGTCTAAATCAGATTTGTGTTAGAAAGGAGACAGTTTTGGGAATAGGATGAATTCTCATAACACACAAAACAATTATCTAAACCTAAAACATATAAGATACAGTAAACAGTCCTTTAACATATTATTTAATAATTATTACAGCATAGTAATAATCTGCGTTAATATACTATGTAATATGTGTTATGTGGAGTGGAGGGTGGGGAAAAACTTGAGATGTCTATATGTCCATGAAGATTTGCAAGTAAAGAGAACTGAGAGAGACCCCTATAAATACTGTACCCTACCATTGATGTCCCCAAATATGGCAAGGGAGTTGAACTACGTAGATTGCCATTCACTGATAGGCTACCAAGTTATGGCATCATACCTGACTCACACTGACTAATACAGGTATGAGGAACTAGGCCCTATTGACGTCAAGGCAATATTGCCAAATCTGAAAAGGTAGACCTAGAATGAATGAACCCCTAGGCCCTCCGGAATTCAACCTATAACCAACACTTGCTGATTTAGACTAACATTTAATTTT
>REGM01000226.1:429832-442868 GCA_004194415.1 Aurelia aurita | reverse complement strand
AAAACATTCTAAATGCATACAGCTCCTGTGCAATATCAATAACTTGGAACAAGGCTGCTCAATATCCTGTCTGAAGGAAATAATAGGATATGTGCTACATCAAAGTCTTCAAATGGAAACTCCTCAAATCGCTTCTTTCTGTTCTGTGCACTGCTAGCTTTCAAGACATTTCAGACCGAATTAATTTATGTCCATGACAAAGTGTTTCCATTTTATGATACTGAAACAAATAGTAGGAAAAGCAAACCAAAGGCAATTGTAAACAAACCTGTCTCCTTGCTTTGCAATAAGAACTTGACAGGAGCTTGGAGGAGGTAAAAAGAACAGTTCATTTGTAACTAATTCAAGAATTTCAACAAATTGAAATAAAGATGATACTTGCATGGTTGAAAACAAATTGCTAAATGCTGTCCACTTGGACAAGCTCGTGCATTCAAGACGCATAGCTGTCACACATAATTTCAAAACTAGGATTAGAAATTGAAAGTATGCTGGTCTCGCACTCCACTCTTTGACTCAACCACGAAAAGAAATTTAAGTTGAAGCAGTTTAGTTTGGAATTATGATCTTACCCGCTTTTCTCCTCCCTCCTCTTGACTCTTCCTGATGCCACTAATCAGGCTGGAGTGCTATGATGAAAGAGATTGAGTTAGATAGAAACACACATTTCTACAGTAAATATACAATGAAATTAAAAACATTCTAAATGCATACAGCTCCTGTGCAATATCAATAACTTGGAACAAGGCTGCTCAATATCCTGTCTGAAGGAAATAATAGGATATGTGCTACATCAAAGTCTTCAAATGGAAACTCCTCAAATCGCTTCTTTCTGTTCTGTGCACTGCTAGCTTTCAAGACATTTCAGACCAAATTAATTTATGTAATAATTTATCCCAAGTGCATTCTTTCAGACATTTAAACCATTTTTGTCTACGAAAAGAGAGCAACATAACAAGAACATTTTGCGTATGGAAATCAAAGGTAAAATACAGGACGACCAACAAACTGTTGCAGACCATTTAGTTTCTTATTTTAGTACGATGGGAGACAATGGAAAAGGTAGTGTTACAGTCACTAAGGCAGATATAGAGAGAAACAACAGCATTAAACGGATGAAAGAAAGTGTTGATGGGGCAGAATGCTTTGACTACAGGGAGGTTGAAGAAAGTGAGGTACAGGAGATCTTGAAAGCCATGAATGCAAAGAAATCAGCAGGATGGGATCAACTATCTCCAGGGATACTGAAATTGAGTGCAACTGCTATCGCCCCATCTCTCACAAGGATATTTAATGAATGCATACGTAAAAAATCATGGCCTTTTGATTGGAAAAGAGGACAGTGGACCCCTGTTTTTAAGAAGGATAACAGATTTGTTGATAAGAATTATAGGCCAATTACAACATTACCAGTGGTAGACAAGATATTTGAAAAGCTGATTGCGGTACAGAAAGAATTAGGGATCAAACCCTACCTAAGTGACAGTCTCACAGCCTACAGGAAAGGCCACAGTACAGAAACGACACTCCTCACATTGGTAGAGAACTGGAAAGAGGCAGTTGATCGGAAGCAGATAGTTGGAGTATTGTCTACTGATATGAGTAAAGCATTTGACTCTCTTTACCCTCCACTACTGCTAAAGAAAATGGAAATATATGGCTTTAGTAAAGATGCCATAGATATGATGGAATCATATTTTGAGAATCGCAAAAACAGGGTGAAAATTGGTGAAACAAGAAGTCAATGGATGGAATCAACGAGGGGGTGTCCACAGGGATCTTCATTAGGCCCATTATTATGGAACATTTATCAAAATGATCTATGTTATAACACCTTGAACTGTAACTTGTCAATGTATGCAGACGACCATCAATTATATATTGCAAAAGAAACACCTATTGATGTACAGAATGCTATCAACAACAACATGGTAGATGTATGTAAGTGGTATGGAGAAAATTTCTTACATGCTAACCCCGAGAAATACCAGGTGTTAACTCTTTCCAGTGTAAAAACGCAGGTGAAAGACATAGAAGTAAAGATAGATGGAGTTGATATAGAACAGTCAAGATCACTCTCACTCTTAGGAGTTACAATAGATGACCAGTTATCATTCAGTGAGCATATCGCTAATGCGTGTAAGAAAGCAAGCCAGAAAGTAGGTGTTTTGGTGAGGCTCCGTAATCTCATACCTAAGGAAGCAAAACTAACATTGTATAAAACGTCGATATTGCCAAACTTGACATACTGTGGAATGGTGTTTCATTTTTGTAAACAATCTGACAGACGGAAATTAGAAAGAGTGCAAGAAAGGGCACTGAGAGCTGTATTTCAAGACAAAATAAGTTCCTATGAAGAACTCCTTGCAAAAGCCAATCTACACACTCTGAATAATAAACGCCTGCAAGACATTGCTATTCTGATGTACAAAGTGATGAATGACCTTGCACCAAAGTCACTGCAAGACATGTTCGAAAGATCGATGACAGGATACAATTTGCGAAATTCAGACTTTAAACTACCAAATTATAAGACAGTCAAATTTGGAAAACACTGTATCAAATATTTGGGGCCAATGTTATGGTCAAAGCTAGGTCAAGACATTAGAAACAGCCAAAGTTTGGAAATATTTAAAAATCAAATTAGAAAAATAAAAGACATTTCATCGTTAATTACTTTTAGCTGCAGAAATTGTAAATTATGTGAATGACTTTTTAAAGTAATTTTAGCTAACTTATTTTATTGTATGTAATCTTTTCTTTGTTATTTTGGTTTAGTTAGAGTGTCCTCAATTAGCAGCTTGTTGCTAAAAATTTTGACACTGAAATAAAGTATATAATGCAGGACTATGTAGCTCCTCAGAGCTTGATGCAAACAATGTTCTTTTACTAGATGCCCCAGGTAGTAACTGTGCTAGAAAACGTTAAGGGTAGACATTTTTTCATGAACTGGTATCTGCGGTATGCTGTAATTATCTACCAGCCTTGTGCAGTCCCCGGCGCCTGCACTCCTATTACCTGCTATACCTCATCCTTCCTACCCCCTATCTCTGACAGAACCTTTCAAATGACCCCCGTTTCTCTGATTTTCTGAGAAAATATCACCCCTTTTTCTGGACATTCACTGACATCCCTGAAATAGTGATTTTGTAATACATTCCAAATTTAAAATGGTATGGTGTGCATGAGACGAATCAGTAAATAAGATGAGGAAATATAAACAAAAAATGAATCTGAAATGAATGGAACTGAACATCATTATTGTTTCAAAATACAATATATTACATACTGTAGATTTGGTTGTATTATCTGCAGCTGAATAAAAACAGCAATAAAACCAAACATAATTGTGTTATAATAAACCTTTTAAATTACCATACCACATTACTACATAAAAACAAAACCACTTATTGCTGTTACTATCAGGGTTTTATCATAGTTATGACACAAACCCCTGTGTTTTCAAAAATTAAGGCCAAAATGAGTGTAGCTAGTTAGTACAGTACAGTAGGCCCTTTTTGCTTATCTTATCAAACTGTCACTGAGCTATTTTAATAACACACCGGTCTTTCCACTACAGAGAACTGGGCCTAGCCTTCGATCATGCACCTTAGAACCCTTTATGTTACAATGTGTGTAAGGTAACACCTTACCTCCTTTCTCAGCTTGCAAATAGAAAACATATTCCAATTTGTGTCCTCATCAACATCGCACGCCATCTTTTCCTATAAATCTTTTTGAGAACGCAGGGATACATGGGTTCAACAAATTGGTGTAAAGTGGTAAAGTTCTCACAATGCGGGGGAGGGGGCAATAAAACGTATCTTACAAAATAATACGTATATATCTATATTCAGTGCAAATCTTGGAACTGAACGGTAAATCAACGAGAGTCTAACTGGGTCCAGAATTAAAATTATCACAAACAAGACCTACATTTCTTAAAGGTAATGTGTCCATATATAAGGCCAGCGTATACCCACCTGTCAATATACATCAAATTATCGGCAAATGACTGGTTGATATTAGAACTGATCACATGAATAGAGAAAATTGCTGTGATGCGTGATTGAAAAGAAATTTTAGTTGATCACATGCCTTGCTCTGGGAGGTCTACTTGTATGGACACATTACCTTTAAGTGGCCTCATAAACGATAACTCCTCGCTTTCTTCCAGATCTACGATGATTTTCTTGTCCTGTGGCTGACGCTTGGCTCTCGATGTGGACTACTACCCTTCCTTCTGCGCTTCCCGGTTGTTGTTGATTCGTACTTGCGTACAAACAAACATTGCTTCGTTTGTTCCTTTTTTGTGAAACATTTTGCAAGAACTCTTTCAGTGAATGTTTGTCTCGTGCATCCAAAGAATATTTTTCATCATCTTGAATCGACAAGTTCACTTTCATAATTATGTCCTCCACTTTGTACTCAAAGGATTGGTCCACTGCTGCAGCATACACGTAAGAATCCTCATCAGGGGAATACAAACGCAATAGCAATACCACATTTGAATATTTCTTTGCTTCAGCAAGACTAATCGGCTTTCTGAATTCCAATAACCTCTTGTGTGATTTCTCATTCTAATTACGCGCCCGATCTTATAGCATGGTGGCTTCCCTTTAATTTTGACATGGACGGCTACGTCATCAAATAAACTCAAACTCTCTGGCCCAAGGCCCTCTGATTTCTGATTAGCTGTAAATTTGCTTTTTACCTTTGTGAGGCGATCTTTAGAGATAGAACTAGGGTTGGTGTTTAAGACCGAGAATAGCGTTGATTTGTGCACCGCACCCACGCTAGGTACATTGATTGTGAGGCAAACATTTATATCTTGGGGTTCTCTCTCTGCCACTAATGCACAGTTTCCTCTGGGAGCCTGTCTTAGATCATTTGTTATATCCTGGTCGGCTGTCATTCGTAAATGCTGTGCAAGTTCAGAGTAATTTGCTTCAAAATCACATTCTTCAATACCTTGTACCGTGGCTACTTCAGCATCGTCCTTTTCTTCCCACATTTGGCAAAGTAGATCAGATTCTTCATGGGAACTTTTCGAAATAGATGTAAATTCATCTGAAACAACTCCGATTTTTTCCAAAGCATTGCAACTTTCCATAAACCCATTCTCCCAGGCATCCTGCAAGTCTTTATCCGATGGGAAATCACGCAAATCTGGCTTTACATTTGGTTTTGAATGTCCTTTCCTCCATATATTTTCCCCTTTTCGATGCCTTTTGGGGTTGTCCGGTCCATCTTCTGAAACATATGTTTCTTGCAGCCATTGCATGCTCCCGAGGTTCCTAAACATGTCTGTCAAAGTATAGTTATGTTTGTTAACTGTGAAGGAGCCATTTGCCGAAAAATACTCTTCGCAGACATCACTACCGAGTCGTTCAAAGCAAATCGGATGATTTGGTGCAAAGTCTCTTGAAGCCTTGATGAAGAGTGCAACATGATGACATGATAGTACCACATCCTGATAACATTCTCTTGATACAAAATTGCTTTTCAAAGAAACCTTCTTACTTTCATGTACCTTTTTTCTCCAAGCTCTAAGGAAATTGCTTACATATGCAGCATTCTTTACCCTTTCTGCGAGAGAAGCCGAAAGTGAGTAGAATATTTCTACATACTTCCAAACCATATCCAGATACAGCATTGTACCAGTGACATTTTCTTTTGGTTGAACCTCTCCTGATTGGATCTTTTCAAGACATTTTCTGACTTTTGGGAAGAGAATCTTCTGGGCACTTCCCCAGTTCATTCTGTCTGCTCGTTCAACGTCAGTCTGATATAGGCCATGATCATAAACCTGCAAGCTTGTACTATCTACCAGTAGCTGGAGATGATTCATATGGCACACATTAGATCCGAGCATCAAGACCCTAGAAGGATGTAATAGATGATTTACTAGTTTTTTCCCATTGTGAATAAAATCTTGGTCAGCCAATCCATCAACGTGCTTCTTTCCATTCACTTCACATACTCTAGCACTGTGCAGAAATCTTGGGTGGTCTATTAGGTACCTTTCCCCCTCTTTAGACTCTGCATCCTCCAGGTGGAGCTTCCTTCTACGTGAGTCTCCGTCGGATGCATGCCCAACGAGAGGACCAAGGACATCAGCAAGATGATTTTGGTATAGGCTCTGTATCAAATCCCACTGATCACGGACAAAGGTGTTGTCAAACTTGTTGCAGACTGCTTGTAGTAGAATGACAAATGGGGGCAAGTCTTGGTGTATGGGGTTCAGTATTATTGCTCTTGCAAGAGTACCAACTCTGTTCCCCTGGAAGGCCTCAACAAGCTTTTCATATGCATCATCTGTGGACCCAACGGTATGAACAAAGCCAGGATTGCAAACATGGTTTATTTCTTCCTTCCCGCACCATCCCCAACCCTCGTCTCGACGATTGTCCCATTCACATTTGCTGATAATGGCTGTTTCGTCTTCAGCTGTTTCAACCAAGACATCCCCTTGAATAGCTTTCTTCTTTTTGCAAGAACTGTATACTCCTGCCAAATGCTTGAAAACCAGCTCTGATGGTGCCTCAGGGTAGTATTGAAACATGTGTGTTCTCTTTGTACGGCGCTGCGTATCGTCTGAAGGACCTCCAAGGATATGGGCAATAAACTTTGCTGCTCTGGGGCCTCCAATTGCTCTGACAGCACAATAAATTTGTTTGGTAAATTCACTATACCTTGGGGACTTTCTCGTAAAATTCTTGGTTATATCCTTAATGAATTATATGTACCGGGTGTCCCAAAAAAAAAGTATATAGATTTGGTCAACCCTAACAATCAGAATTTAGCATGAATCAATCTGAAATCATTTTTAAAACATTACTCGATAGTTAACTTGAACACAGATACCTTGTTTGTCGACATTGGTGCTTTGAGAGTAGAGATATAAATCTTCAAAGGACAAATTTGCCTCCACCTCCAAGCCAGAGCTTTGGCGTTTTGGCCTAAGCAAATGCTAAAAGCACAGTGAATAAGTCAACAATAGACTTGGAAAAATTTGAACCAGGACTAGAAAAATTAAAAGCTGCACAAAAAAAGCGTTTCACAAAATATAATTTACGTGACGCTTATCATCAAGGGAGCTCCGAAGTAAACTTTAGTCATTTTAAGTGAAACAAATTGTGGATATTGCTTAGGCCAAAACGCCAAAGCTCTGGTTTGGAGGTGGAGGCAAATTTGTCCTTTGAAGATTTATATCTCTACTCTCAAAGCACCAATGTCGACAAACAAGGTATCTATGTGCAAGTTAACTATCGAGTAATGTTTTAAAAATGATTTTGGATTAATTCATGCTAAATTCAGATCGTGAGGGTTGACCAAATCTGTATACTTTTTTTTGGGACACCCGGTATAAATATTGAAAGTCTTAAGATTATTCTGGTGTACTGTTACAATGAAATCATGTTTGAAATTTACCTCATTAAATATGTCACAAACTAAATTTGGTACCCTATTTCTGGGAATCTCTGATTAGTTTTCCAAAAAATGACCCCTATTTTCAGGTTCTATGTCCTAGATAGGATTTGAATTTATACCCCTTTCTCAGAGAAGTAGCGGACAAGCATGAGGTCAAAAAAATAACCAAAGTGCAGGCGCTGGGGTGCAGTCTCACATAATCTTTATGGTCCTGAATCCATTTGAACATTGCATGCACATCAAAATCATGAAGTAAGCTCCCATTTACATTGTTGAAGAAATCATACTTTCTTCCAGTTGTTGGTTGCAAGGCATTATTTTTTAGCAGCTCTGCAACAATTCTTTTGAGGTCACATGATATGTTTGCTTTAACATGCTTGCCAGATCTTTTGATTATTTTGCAGCTCCTATCAAAGTTTTCCAAGAGACATTTGTTGACTGTCAGTGCCTTGCAGTATCTGTCAATGGCGGCTGTGTTTGTAGCATTCATATATCACCGTAGCGCGAGCCTGTAAATCTGATGTACCAGTATATCTGAGGTTTGCCTGTAAATATGAGGTGTCATGAGAGTAATCAAACACCTTGGCTATTATTTACAGAGCCTTTCAAATTAAACAAGGCTGTATATAAATTGTTCATTGTACAAAACACAATACTTTTTTGTGCTCACCGCTACTAACAGCTATTTGTGAGGGGGTAAGGGAGCTAACAGATTTTCGCAGTCTTTTCCTTTGAATCGTGACCTCGTGTTTCACCTTTGTTTGCGCCACAATAGATTATTACTGCTTGTCACCTACGAATAATACATTTGATCTTACCGACCTCATATTTACAGGCAAACCTCATATTTACTGGCGCCTCAGATTTACAGGCTCGCGCTACGGTGGACTCTCGTAGCATTTGGTCCAAGATTTCTGATTATATTTTTCAACAGGTTGTTGTAGTGCTCAAGAGCCAGATCTAGGGGTATGTTGCCTCCATGTCCAAGTTTGCTTTTGCTGAATCTGTTCCATATCAGATCATGAGCACCAGTTTCTGGCAAGATAGCATAGATTTGGAAGAGCAAATACAGAGCTTCAAGTGCATACTTTCTGCTACTGACACCATCTTGTCGCAAATATTGGAGCATATACTTCCAACACCTAACAACCCGTAAACCATCACCTTCAGAAACTGCATCAAAGAAATTCTTGATAACCATGCCAATCTCTAAAAGCGAGCACTGGTAATTGAACATGTCATCTTGGATCTGATCACTTTGATTGATAACTGCCTTGTGAAGCCCATGTGCCTTCTCATGCTCAAGCCTTTTCTTACCATCAAATCTGAATGTTTTTGTGCAGCCTTCCCCTCTACAAATGAACTGACCATCACCATTTTTCACATTTGTTGCCATCAACCAATCTTCATGCATCTGTCTTTTGACAATGTTTTTATGTTGTTCCTTCCTGACAATGAACCTGTCAACCACTTCAGCAGACACTGTTTCCAGGTATTCTCTCTTCTCCTGTATCGACATAGAGGGAAGCTTTGCCAACATTCTGTTTTTTGCAGGTTCATCATCTGTATTCTTGATGTCAAGTACCTTGCAAAAAGCAACAGTAATTCGGGCATCAACTTCTAGCATGAAGAACTTCTTGCAGCCATCAACCTTTCTGCTTACATCTGTGTTAATATTTCTTCTGTTTATCAACACCTTGTCAGCAAACATGGTACACTTGTCTGAGGCAGACTTTACAGAGTAGAGGTGATCAAATGCAAGCTGTAAAGGAAAATTAAACAATTTAATAAACCTGCTACTCATAAGCTGCAAATACTGTTTACACTGTAGTTGCCAAGCATGTGCACATGAAGTACAGTATATACCTGTGAACAAAGGAATACAATGTATAATGTTAAACACAAAATTATCATATCTTGATTTTTTTATTGGTCTGAGCAGTAAATGAGCAAAACCTACAAGAAATGGAAAATGGTAATAATAAAACATAAAAGATGCCTACACATGACTGTCTATTTGGTACAAATATTCAATGGAAATGTGCAGGTGGTTGAGGTAGGCCATATGGCAAAAAGACCTGTTAAGATGATTTGGCTTTCTGAAAAGCATGGAGTAAACATTGAGAGCAAGGAACGTTTTACTAGCGTTTGAATTACCATTGCCATAAAGTATACTGAAATCTGTTCAGAACCACAAAGAATCTTTATATGCCTGCATCTCATGTTCAGGTTCTAATTTGTTTTTATTGAGTACATACCTGTAAAAACTTCATTCCTCCATGGAAATCAGCCACTTCTAGATGTAGACCATCCAATCTTTCTTTGGGAGTGAATCCATTGGAAAGTTGCAGAAGACAGCTGACACCCCTTTCAACAGTAAGTTGGTTTCCAACAACACCCTGGGTACTAAACTGTGATGGGTTTTCCACACTATCACAAGGAACATAGGTGTGAAGATGGGTCATTACTTCTTGCATGCCGCTAGAATCATTTTCATCCTCATAGATCATTTCTGCAAATATCTGCAAGATTACAAGCAAAGCATTAGGGAATTGAAAATAAATTATACAGTAAGGCCCCGCATTTAAGAAACCAATTTTTCACACCTTAGCCTAAAGTGTTTCTTGTGTCTGTGGTACTTTTTCATTTTTTAGGCTAAAAATTTCTTAAGTTTCTTATTTCTTTTCTGGAAAGTCCTGGAAAAATAGGCTACAACAGAATGGGATTATTTATAGATATATTAGTCCTATGTGTTCATCAATGATTGTCAAGAAAATCAGTTAAAATTTAGGTAAAAATATTTTAAATCTAAGATATTTTGGTAGCAATTTCTTATGAACTGGTTTTTCTGGATAACTGGTGATGACCACGCAGATTTAGATGGTTTTTAAAGATCTCTTAAGAATTTTGTTCCATTTCTATTTTATCAACCAAAATACAAGAAACTTTATATTTGGTGTGAGCCTCAAGTGTTTCTTATAAGTAGGGGGACTAATTATTTGTCAGTAGCCTAAAAGTTTCTTTTAAGTGGTTTCTTAAATGCGGTGCCTTACTGTAATACACTGTTAGGCTTACAACAAAATGTTTAACCAAATGTGTTTTTTCTGAGTACTTAACATACATCTTTCCTCTTTCGCATTGAAAATGCTCTTGTTACATTATATATGGCTCATTCTCAACATGTTTAGATAAGAGATAGATAAATACTCAAAGAAAACATATTCTGCTGTATCATATTATATTATTATCATATTATACATATCATATTGTATTATATTAACTGACTAAGTATATTATATACAACTTGGGATTGGAAATATTTGAGGTGCACTGACTATTTTAATATTTAAACTCAAGACTACAAAGTAAGGAAAAATTTATTTAAAGTTGCACAAAAAGTTTCTGAATAGCCTGCGTGCAGCCTTAAAACTCCTCTGGTGCTTTGCTGCGCTGTTGAGGCTGTGCACAGGCTACTTTTGAAGTGACTATACCAATGTCACATACAGCAATTAGAACAGTATTGTGGTACCTGAGATACAGGTGTAGAGTGATCTCAGATGACTAGTTCAGATGTTGTGTAGACTGCTTATGATCTTTTGACAAACTAAAATCTATAAACAATATAGTATGCAACATGTCAAAGATCATAGTCACTTGATGATTAAAGCACTAAGCCACTTACGGTTTCTGTTGGTTCTCTCGTAGCTGATGAGTATCGGTGCTGGATGTGGTCTGATGAAACATCCTTCAAACCTTCTAGGCATTTGATGTTTTCAACTGCTACGCGGCCACAAAGTGCAATGTAATTTTTACGCTGCCGGATACGTTCTGCATTGTTTGGTAGGCACATGCTGTTCTCAAGTTTCAGGAGTTTTTCTAGAGGGGGTCTTTCTGTTTTCAAATTGCTTGCCAAGATTCTGTTGTCAGCGATCATCAGGCCAACCCAATTGACAACCTTGTGTTGGTGTTCAGATGTCATGTCATGAGGTTCTGATGTGTAGTTGAAGTTGTCGATGATCAGCTTGCGTCCAGAAACTTTGCGTACAACTGGTCCAGATGCTGTCAATCCTTGACCTTCTTTCAGAAGTTTTGCCTGAATGTCATGCAAATTATCATGGCCATACTCATCAAGCTTCTTGTACAGAAAAGTGTGTGACACAGCTAATCGTAAGGAGCTCATTCGCAAAAGTGTCGACTGTGTAAAGAAGAAAGAATGTGTTTAGAATAGAAACAAATGTACAGTAGATTGCTCACTATCAGAAAGTTATATATTTAAAGTTTGGATTTACTTGGAAAACAGCTTCCGTGTTGCTCCATAATTGTCAAATGAACAAAGCATACTGCTGTGTAAACCAACAGCTCCTTAAATTTTTCACCAACATTCTTCTATTAAAGCACATCAAGCCTTGACAGAATTACACAATAATTTCATAGACTGCATGCAGCCAAAACACTCAAAATCTGTCTTATAACTGTTGACGCATAGGTTTGTAAAATTTGCAGAAATGATGCTTTTAACCACAGGCGTAGGGGAAAATAAAATCTGGGGGGCTGCCCGATAAAATTTCTATTGTTTACCAAATTTTTTGCCCGACTTAGGGTGGATTTTTGCCCGAAAAAAGGCTGATTTTGGTAAATTTTCCAACGTTTGGGGGGGGCTACAGCCCCCAACCCCCCTGGCTCCCACGCCTATGCTTTTAAGTGCTTGGTTTTTCTGTTTTTCAGTTTTGGGCTACACGCAGTGTGCAAATATACTGTATTGAAAAAATCACAATCGGTTTGCAGTTTTATAGATTGGTTTCTTCATTGGTTTTCAGCTTTACCAAATAAGACATTCCTTTTCTATTTTGTTGCAGGTTTTGGGACCCCAAAAGCCCCTGTCGTTTGGGTTGCATACAGGATAATTTAATAAAATAGAAAGCTCACCATGAAGCCAGAATGCTGCATCATTAATGATAGAATGAGCTGAACTGCTGTCATATGTCTGGACCTATTTTTGAGGCACACTGCTGCTGCCATGCACACTGCTGGTGTGAAAAACAAATCATCATCTTTCCTTTTGCTACTGCGCCAGCACATCGTCATCAGGACTGATTTTGACAAAGGCATTCTCATCTTCAGCTCCTCAAAAATTTGTCAAATGTGAACTGCAGAATATCTTCTTTCCCAGTAAGGCGGAGACAGCTTGCCGGTAACTCATCTGGTTGATTCTTCTTCAGTTTAGCAGGGCTGTTCTTCATTATCTTTGCTGCTCGAAGTGAATCTCTTGGTTTTGATTTGGATGGAAGACAATACTGGGCACATTCTCTTTCAATCTCTTTACAAAATGCCTCTATGATGTGTGGACGTAAGGATGCATTTCTCCAAACAGCAAAGGCCAGTTGTTTGCTAGTGCCTCGACAAAGCATTGATCCAACTTGGACAAGGTGATCTGGCAGCTTTCTCTCCCTTGATTTGGACTTCCATAAAACTTTCACTGACACACTTGTTTTCTCCACAGGACCTTTCTCTTCAATACTTTTAACAACAAGCACCTCCTTGTCAGGCAATCTGTTGCCACCCTCAATTACTCTCTGATTCCGCTGTTGAGTCAAAGAAACTG
>REGM01000226.1:373036-388186 GCA_004194415.1 Aurelia aurita | reverse complement strand
CGGACAGTTGAAATGTCCATTTAGGCCCTTTCTTCCTTGGCTAGCAACTGGGCAAAAAGTGCCCAAAAGTGACCATTTTCTTTTTATAAGATATAAACTTTTAATTACTTCCATCGAATTCAGAACTATTTCAATAGAATAAAAGTTGAAAGGCCCTCTCGAAAAAAGTTCATAATTTTCTAAAGCGGACAGTTGAAATGTCCATTTAGGCCCTTTCTTCCTTGGCTAGCAACTGGGCAAAAAGTGCCCAAAAGTGACCATTTTCTTTTTATAAGATATAAACTTTTAATTGCTGCCATCGAATTCAGAACTATTTCAATAGAATAAAAGTTGAAAGGCCCTCTCGAAAAAAGTTCAGGATTTTCTAAATCGGACAGCAGTTGGAAGTGCTACTTAGGCCCGTTTTCCTAAAAGTTTCAAAAAGTGACCATTTTCTTTTTATAAGATAGAAACTTTTAATTGCTTCCATTGGACTCAGAACCATTTCGATAGTATAAAACTAGGAAAAAAGTTCATAATTTCCTAAAACGGACAATTGGAAGTGCTACTTAAACTTGTGAAATCAAGTAGTCAATCAGTCAATCAATCAATCAACCACGTTTTTCTTTGGCCAGCAATCCTACACTTGCTTGGCTAAAAGTTTCAAATTAATTAAAACCATTACCAATTACTATAAGGTCACAGACGTCCATGCTCATGCTCAACCCAACCTCGTGTCTAGTTTTAGTGCTAACAACTAAAACGTCGTGACCAAATTTTAGTTGTCTCTCCTAAAATTGTGTGCTAAAGTTTTTTATTGAATTGTTCTGTCTCGCAAGCGAGGCTGATCGTGGTTGGCTGTTGTTGCTACCGTGGTCTTGGTGGACGGACAGCATGGATGCTTTGATCAGTTCACAGCAGCGATGAGAAAGGAATTGTCTCTTGGATCATAGAGAAGTGATGGCTTCGAATAGGAAAGGTAATTACATGCGTGATAATGCTTGATTTATTTAGATTATGAACGAAACAGAAAAGTCTCGGGCTTGGCAAAATTCGTATTTTTATTATAGGCCAAACTTGTTTTGTCCTTGCTGATCCTCCTCCTTGCCTTGCCCTTGGTCCATAAAAATATATGTTTAAGATATTTACATAGAACGGGATAGAACTTAAAGATGACTTAGAAAATTCCGTTTATAGTTCTTAATTTATCAAAAACTAAAGAGAAAACAGTTGTTGGCAGGAAGATTGAGCAAATTAAAACAAGGTGTAAGGCCTACCCCTTTAATCAATTAGGTGACTACCCCTTTAATCAATTAGGTGATTTTCTTTGCAGTTTGTTGGATACTGTTCTGCAATAATGTTGATAGCATTGGCTTACCAGAGATTTCAATTGTAAATCAGAATAGTGCACCAGGACAATAGGACAATTGTTTCCTTCTGTTGTTGTAGGAAAAGTTTGCAGCTAGAAAGCGCAGTTCCAGTCTGGCTTGAATCTTAATAGAAAAATAACAAAGAAATATGATACCTTTGCACTTGCACCCACTTGCACCCATTGTTCTCCTTGAGCCTATTTATTCATTTCACCTAACATACTTTAAGTCTGGCTTGGGGAAGGGTAATATCCAGGTGTGTGTTGAAACCTCCATATTAACATTATTACTATATGGATAGATCTGAAAAGACTTGCTTGTTTCCACATAACTCTCTATTTGTTTAGAGGAAATTGCGAAAAGAAAGAAAAGAGATGAATTTGACAAGCTTGAGTTAACCCCAGAGGGTTTGTTGGAGCCTTTCAAAAGCTACTTGGAACAGCCAACGTTGGGTAGTGTCATAGGAAAGAGACCAGATGAGGATAAAAAGAAAAGAAAGCGGTCATTATCAAAGGGTGGAAAAAGTTTGTACTAAATTTAAATCATTTTTGTTAAACTTTGGTATGCATGGATGTTCGCATGCTTTTAGGAAACTTGGAATTTGAAACAGTATATATATATACTGAACATTTATTTCATTTCCACAAAGAAGTTTTATGAAGCCTTTCCACTGTCTGTCTAGGCATAGTACCTTCCAAGACAACAAGACAAGAAACAAATGAAAATAAACTGAACATGTACTGTGGATTTCCTTAACTAAAAGAAATAGTTTCTTAAATATTTTTGTCCCGGCACTAAGTTTCTTGAGTTTTTGTGTGATCTAAGAATTGAGTTTCTTGTTAAGAGTTTCTTAAAAAACATATGATAAGGTATTTGGAACTTACGTGTATTGGCAGGGCTGGCAATCATGAATAATTTACATAAAATTTTATGAAACTATGACACAATTTTGAATTTTGTTGTGATGAGAGTTTGTTTCAAGGAGAATGTTAATTTTTTTATTTACTGTATATCTTACTGTGCCCCTTGCTTGATGTAAATATATTCAATTTTTCAAGATTGGTAAAACATTAAATAATTTGGTTGGTCACATTACCTTTTTTTTTACTATGTGTACAATGATTTTGCCAACGTTCTTTGTGTCAATTAGTGTTATTCATATCTTCTGCCATACACCATAAAGCAACTGCAGTATATTTGTACATTTTTTCCAGAGCAAAGCAGTAAACAGACTCCTTTGGCAGCCTCGGAGCCATGTGCAAATCTAGGTTTTTATGAAATGGATGCTGCTCTTGTTGATGGTAATTTACATTTTATACTGTATATGTATATATAAAGTATACATTTTATAGTAAATGTATCAGTTGTTTGTACGTGCGTATTTTATACTCTATATATATATGTATACATACTGTATGTATATACTGTATATGTATTGTTTTATATATTTTTTATTATGGCTTCAAAGGGGAGTGTGATGCTTATGATCAAATCATTCTGTTAGAGGCAGCCCCTTCAAGACCTCTGTTTGAATGTCATCTACGATAGTTTTATAAACGATATGTGTTTCATGATTCAAGATATGATATCTTGTTCGTGAAAAAAGCCGTTTTTTATATCATTTATCTTCAAATTCTGTCTGTATTAAAAAACCTTAAAGCTAATTTTGCAGGGGAAAATTAGCAATTTTTTCCCAGTCATTGAATGTCAGACTATAATATTGTTGCATCTTTTTTCACATGACAGCATATCTTCATCCATTATTTATTTCAAATCAAATGGATTCCAGTACGATTTATATTACCTTCTCTTGCCCTAGATGATGATAATGATGATGTTTCTATGACTGCAGATCAAGAGCATTTTGACGATTACAATTTTCAGCCCGACCCAACCTTTGCAGCTTTAAAAGACGACTGTTTAGAACTCTTAAATGCATACAATAATATGAAGGAAGTTCAACCTTCCAAGTTAACATGGAGAGAAAGGTGCTTCAGATCTGCAGAGAAGTGGGAATTATGCAGACAGGGAATTATCAAAGCAGTTTTGAAAAACGAGAATTGTGAAGATGCAAGACTTTGCAATTTCTGCAATTTAAATGCTGCTGTCATTCGTTGCCTTGACTGTTGTTGGAATGTTTTTTGTTTAGAATGTGACGCAATAAAGCATGAAAGAGAACCATTTCATGATCGTGAAATTAAGAGTGATGGTTTTTATAAGGCTGTGTCATCAAATTTAACACTGGATGAACAAGGGAATATTACAGAGAAAGGTAATACTATTTTTGCAAATAAAGCAAACTGATTTTGGAATAGCAGTTCATGCCTTGTGTACATTAATCAAAAAATCTTCCAGAATACATCAGAATTTTCAAGAAATCTTCACATCCTGATACAGTAACTATTCTCCACAGATACAAAAAACTGTTATACGTTTTTAATCTAAGAGTTCAAATTTTCTCAAGAATTCTCTGAAATTCTTAATACTTCTTACTTGACCTGTACCACTGTACCATAAAGTAGCTGCTCCATATCAATCTGCTTTGAAAACATTTAATTGCATCTAATGTACTCCATGAATTGCAGGATTTTATATTACATCGGAATATTATGCAACTATATTATATATATATATAATTCTACACATAAAACGTAACATTAAAATTCGATTAAGGATTCATGTGACGCCATATTTGGCACCACGTGACCCCAATTAAGCATCATGTGACCCCTTTTAAATCACGTGACCGCTAAAAAGGTATAAAAGGGGCATACCATCATGTAAATATTCATTCTCCTGACGATAACCTTAGAGTCGGAACGCGTAGAGAATAGAAGAGAATAAAGGATAAAAGTAGAAGAAACTCCAAGTCGTCTTATTTTTGCTTTCATCTGTATATAGTATAATGTATATATGTAATTGTGATTAATTCCTTTTATTTTACCTTTAGGAATGCTTCCTCCAATATTGTTGTGCAAAGAAAATCATTGCACCTGTGGAGGAACTTTGACTGTTGAAAAATCATCACAAACATGTGCTGTTGTGACAGTGAAAGGTGAGCGCTCATTGATTTTAATCTGTTCTCCTTTTGTTTGCAATTTTTGGCTTTTCATACAACTCAATATCACACAATAAGAAACCTGTCTTGCAGAAAATGACAGGAAACTGACATTACATGAAACCTTTCAAATGCAATAATACATTGTAATGAAGCAATACAAAGAGATTGAAATCAAAACAGGATATGATATTTTGAGTCATGAGAGTTAAAGTTTTCTATTATCAATGTTGCTTTGCAAGATTGCAATCTTTAATAACATTCAGATCCTTTATTTTTTGTTACAATACAAACATGGCCAGAAACAATTCAAGGTGCTCTGTAATTCAAATGTATTTTTACCATCCTAGGGAGATACGATTTTCAAAAGTTCCTCCTGTCATGTGAAAAATGCAAAAATGTTACAAAGCCATTTGAGCTCGAGAATCTGATCTGCTGTGGATACTGGCCTGGAAGCACATTAAATATTTCATATCTATTTTCATTTGATGTTCTAAAGCTATGGGACTCACTCAGAAAAAGATTGCCTGGTTCATCTTCCAGGGGCTTTCTCAAGTCTTTAGAGGACATTTCAATCAGTAAAGGCAGGGTATGATTGTTGTGTTTTTGTTAGAGGCGTTAGCATGTGAAGTAACAACCCATTGAAGATTTTTAGAAGATGTTTGTTACAAACTGTTTCGTGTTACATGCAAAAGAGTGCAAGTTGAATATGAGGGAAATGAAGCATTATGTTATTCCGCAGCTTGTAGATCCCAGAAAAGAAGTGCTGTGCACATTCATCAGTAGTGACCATAGTTTTGTGATGGCAAGGGGTGATGGTAAAGCAGCCAGAAAATTATTGCAATTTAAATTTGCAACGTTTTGTGAAATTTTAGTCTTCTTTTTGTTTCAAGTAACTAAAGAGAATTTATTTTAATGCTATTTTATGCTTGCTCTCTAAACCTGTATTTTGCAACAAACATCATTTCCTTCTTGGGTGCACAAAACAACAAATTTATACTGTTAATGTTTGTAGGTTGGTGTGATCAATCCAGATGCATTTGATGCAGCATTTGATGAGTGGTGCTATTTGAAGTATGAACTGTCAGTACTAGAAGGGATAAATGGCTTTACCTGTCCATCATGTGATAGAAACCAACACACAGCTCATTGTGATGGTGATGCAAAATTAGTGCGCTGCAAGAGTGGAGGAAGGTTAGTGAATAGTTATGTATCAGGGGTAAGCAAGTTGCGTAAACAAATTTATCCCATGTTTGTTCAAATTAATGGGGGAAAAGACCACTTTTTAGCACATAGCATGATATTGCTGCCCAAAGCAACTAGTTCATGGGAAGAAGCTGGAGTTTATCCAGCCTTTCTTATCAATATCCTGCAAAGGTATGACCGACATCGCCAGTTTGGCATTCCCACCCTTAATATTACACACCTGACATTATCATTTTTAAACTTGGCTGATACTAGCAATTCCTTCACGAATGTAATATGATTGATTTATGTGTTTAATTAAGTGTTTGATTGCTTTTCTATGTAGCCAAATAATATTTTACGTTTCCCATAGCAAAATCAAAGATTCTTACTATAAAGAAGCATTCGTTTATGACAACAGTAAAGTAGATTTGGTTCTCCAGAAGGTATATAAAAATGGCAAATTGAAACGGGTACGTAGACATATATCTTGTTTTTTAATCATGGTGCTATGTCTTGTGAACCCTTTCAAACTCATTATTTCATTCATCCAAAGTGCCCAGAAAACCTTCCTAGCTACTGGAAGTGCAGGATAGTGGTGATTTCTGGATTTCACTGTCTGGAGCTAAACATCAAAATAGGCATGCTGAACATAATTCTTCCAAAAGCTATGAGTAATCTGTTATAGTGATGAACTCTTGGTTATGTCTGCTTATCATTTACGAAGGCTCTTGAGGAAAACAATTCTAAAAAGGATGCTATCAACTCATAAATTTAGTTCTAACTGATTTCAACCAACATTATAAATTACAAATATCCAAGCAATATAACTGCATTGCTTAAAAGTTACAGTTATTTCATATATAACTTCAGCAGCTATTTCGTAATATTTTCAGTCAGACGTTGACAATCGCTGTGGTGACTCTGTTTGGAAAGCAGCTGATAACCTCCCAAAGAGAAAGCGTAACTTAAATGAAACAGGCCTTCAGGTGGCTGTCTGCCGTCATGGAATAGCACAGAAGGCAGTCAACATGTTTCAGGGAGAACTGTACGGCTACTCATTGTATTTACAAAAAAGATTGATGGAGCCAGAAAATGTGGAATTTATGGTCATAGATGTTGCTTGCAAATACTGGAAATGGCTGTCTAGAATTGACCCTGATTTAGCAGCAGCGATGCGTCCAGCGATTGGTGTCATGCATTGTAAACAACACAAGCCTTCGTGTCAGGTTTGAGGAGCTCCATAATTACGACACATCTATTCATTCTCTATATTCTTGTTTCTGTTATCTAAATCTCTATTATCTGAATCTTTCTCTCGTTAATTTTCCTTTGGAAGAATTGGAAGAATTCTGTTCGTAAACTTGAATTATTTTTATGAGTGAAATATGTAGCTTTCACGCAAACTCTGAGCCCATATGCAATCTAGAAATATCAACTTTTCGTTGCCATTTTTGCAATCGTAGCTTTATGCCATATTCTATTTGGAGAGCATCAATGAAAGTCAATACAAATCTATTATGTGATGGTAGAGTACAAGGTGTAGAAATTCACACTAAAGTAATCTGTTGCATATTTAATGATATAGATGTGGAAACAAGCAGTGAACCTCAAGGAGGATATCCAGATCGCAAACTATATCATATGCAACTCTTTATTCGTCAAGTAAAAGTTTCCTATTAATGCATAAATTGAATTTTAGGTCAACTATGGTACACGTTGGGTAGACGGTATGGGTTTAACAGCTGGTGAAGAGTGTGAACAGTTCTTTTCATATTTCTCAAGACTAGGAAATAACACAAAGCACATGCTTCCTGAAGGTATATTTTTTTATAGATGTATGGTCCTTTTGTAAAATTCGCTCAAGAATCCAGCATGGTTCTGATTGTAAAACATGATCGCAAAGCTTTTTTCATTTTGTTACACCAACTTTAAGTAGGTAAACATTTGATCGAATAGTTCTAATGTTCTAAGTAATCTTACTAAGTAGGGTACTCTGTTTTCTTCCAATTCAGGGCGAGAAGAGACACTAACGGAGCATGCATTTGCTTGGAACAGAAGGAAAATCAGTGCATTGGCAGAAACGATAGCTAAGCGTTCAAAAAAGGTAATGAGAAATTAAAATACTGGTTCTTTTATACAAAGACTAAGATATCAATTCCTAAAGCATGATCATTTATTTTTGTTCGATATCAAAGAAACTATCTTTCTTACTTTTGTCTCCAGTTACTTGCACATGGCTGAACTGACGTACATCGCTTGTCTTGACTTGGAATATGCAGCCATTGCCTTGTCTTTTTTTTCGTAAAAATTCCTTTCTACGAAACTAAGGTGAGTTGCATACGATATGGTGTTCTATCAGGGTACCCCCCCCCCCCCCTATAAACTCACTATTTGTTTCCATATCTATTTTAGGTCAAGAAGGCGATCAATGATACTGGATTTGAGCTAAATACAGAAATGCGAGAAATGGATCTAGATGTGCAAAAGTTAAAGCGGATGAAGGAGACAGTCAAAAACTGGGCCAAAGGTATAGCTAGGACTCTTGGCAGTTATTGCTCTGTGTATTATTCTGTGCTAGATATGAGTTACGGCAGTAAGTCCATGAGAGTTATGAAATGTACAGCTATCAGACAATACATTACCCAAGAGTTGTCTAAAGAATCTTGTCAGTCGGTGTTTTCAAGTTCAATTGTTCTCAGGTACGTACTTGCAAGAGTCAAGAAAGTATGTTGTTGCATTTAGAAACGGTGTATCTTGCTAAATGCTGAATGTTTTATGCTAAATATTTGCTAAATGTTTTAACCACTAAAACTTTAGTTCTCTCTCTCTGTTTGGCTAGTTTTGAAATAGTACACTGTATCTACTTCCAACGATTTGATGTGACCAATGTGAGACGAAAATATTCAGCAAATGGTACCGTTACTCAGTGCAACATTCCTGGCCTGGTCGATCGTTATAACGTCGGTCGATCGTTATATTTGCTCAACTTTTGTAGGTGATATTGATTCAGCTGCACCAGAGAATGACTTTGATTCGTCAGAAGATGCTTACCTCATCTGCTATCAGTTGTGGAAGGAGCACCAGTTACCACCTGATGTCACAGTGCACTTTCATGAAGAAATGCCCGATCTGCCGCTTTCAGCTCTTCGACACCCATGCACTACAAGAGGAGTTGTTTGGAAGCAAAATTATATCAAGAAATTTTTGGAGCAAAATCAAGACATCTCGTCATCTGATCACCTGCTACCAGTTTGTCGTAAAATCCTTAGCTGTTTTGAAGGTCAAATTGAATCAAGTTATTATACCAACGTCCAGGAACACTTGAATTTGAAGAAATTGGCTGGTAATTATANTTGATTCGTCAGAAGATGCTTACCTCATCTGCTATCAGTTGTGGAAGGAGCACCAGTTACCACCTGATGTCACAGTGCACTTTCATGAAGAAATGCCCGATCTGCCGCTTTCAGCTCTTCGACACCCATGCACTACAAGAGGAGTTGTTTGGAAGCAAAATTATATCAAGAAATTTTTGGAGCAAAATCAAGACATCTCGTCATCTGATCACCTGCTACCAGTTTGTCGTAAAATCCTTAGCTGTTTTGAAGGTCAAATTGAATCAAGTTATTATACCAACGTCCAGAAACACTTGAATATGAAGAAATTGGCTGGTAATTATAATCATGTATTTCAGCCAGATAAAACTTAGAATCTATCAAAACTGAATTCTTGGCAATGATTTAAGTTCTTCAAAACTGTGAAACATTAATGTTTTTGGAACATCATAAATCATGTATATACTGCATTCACATTGAGCAGCACAAACCAGTTAAGACTAAGCTAGGATATGAGCAAATACGAGCTGGATTAGACTAAACCAGGTTAGGTCAGTTTTTCAACAAACAAAGATGGTTTATTCTGGGTTTGAACGCTCTGTCAATCAAGTTGGTTTTGTTCTCACTACTTTTAGACTGGTTTAAGGTTGAGTATACATGGGGTATAAAAGATAAATTTCTACAACGTATAATCACAGCAGAATTAATATCTCATTTCATGTCCTGTGCTCATTAAAAGTGGTTTCTCTAGACAGTTGTGGATGTTGAACATTAAAAATGGAAGATAAAACTATTTGGAAATTTTTAACGAAATCAAAGATGCATCGTGACTTTTTAATTTACAATTGCAGCAACATGCAAGCAGAGAAATACGTTACGAAGACAACTTTCCAAAGAAAGGGAGACCTTGCAGTGTAATATCGAGAAGTACAACATCTTGCACGAATTTATATGCAAACTTGAAAAAAAGCTAGCGTCGAAAAAGATATCCGTTGATTGCCTAGAGAATGGCAATTTTCCTTGGACTTCCAAAAGTGGGCTGCAAGGTAAGATATCCTAAGAATAAATGAATGTTTCTGTATTGGTACATAATTAAAGACCTAAGGGTAACAAATGCAGAAATGATCCACATCCTTTAAGTATATGTGATGACTACTTCTTGTAGCTTGCTTGTTGATAAAGTCATTTCTGAGATTGATGCTCATCAAGATTTCTTGTCAATGCTTCGTTATTTATTTGGATGGAAGGAAATTTAATATTAACATTTTTTGGGAAAGTTACTGAATTCAAACCAGTTTCTAGGTTATCATTAGAGTACTAGAAAACAATTTTGATGTGTGATGACTAAGTCAAGATGACTATCTCTTTGATATACCAAGCAAAGTAATTTGCTAATTCATCAGTGCTTCTTATTTTGATATTTTCTCAACAGTTAAAGGCAATGTGCAATGGTAAATATGCTTGTCTATAAATAGAACAAAGAAAACACTCAGACACAGCATTGTTTCTTTGGCTATCCATTGTTCACGGAGCGTGTGCAACTTTGAATCAAATGCGATATTTCTAGATTGTTTTGCTCCTTGCAAATGCAAGCTTTTAACCTTGCACAAACCCTTTAAACACACTTGTTTCACAACCTAGCAACATTAATGGCTGCTGTCAAAAATAATCTTCAAAACTAATTTTAATCATGTTTCTTGTTAGGTATAAATCACAAGGAGAGAGCAATTTTGGAGAAGTTTGTGTTTCTAGATAGAGCCAACGAGGAGCTGAAAATATTACAAAGAGAGAAATCTAACTATCTGAGGTTCTACAGAGAGGTTGGTCGTACATTACGGCAGGAAATATCATCCGTTGAAGGTACATGGCACTTAAGTCAACTCTTCTGTATGACCTTTTCTTGCTATCTGTGTCTACACAAGCTTTATATTTGAGATTATGCATGTAAGGTACTCCAACACCCACTTCTTATTCATTTTTTTATTAAAGATCTTTGAGTCATTGGAGAAATTCACTATGCTACAGCTGGAAAAAAGCAACATATGGCTTGCGTTAGAAGCCCCCCTTTTCATTGGAGAATCTTTTATGTGCATTGCAAATCATGTTATGTTTTACTTTCAAGATGCATCATGTTATATCCAAGATCTAGTGACAATTTATATTTTTATGTTCAATTCATAGTACTGACTTACATGAAGCTAACTTTAAAGCAACTGTATTATAAGATTAATTCTTTCAAAATCTCTAAAGTCGTGAAGACAGCCCTCATATATATTATTAAAAGATGTGAATCCTAATAATTTCCTCAAAATGCACTTTGCCTGATCAGAATACGAAACCTTTTTTTTTCTTCATGATCATTTATTTTGATATGAGAATGAATTTTGTACTAGAAACTCATAAGTGAAATTTAATTCATAGATTCAAGTGAGCAGCAATCTGCATGGGACTTGGAAGACCAACAAGGGAACGAAGTAAGTTAAATTTCAGATTCTCCTATCCTGATTCGAATATACCTTATTTGAAATTCCTAGCTGCTAATTTAGAACTTTAAAATGTGGAATTGGTAGTTTGCTAAGCCCTATTTATATCGGTCTGCTTTATATTTATACTAAATGTTTTTATCAATATAATCCCTAACATCTTGTACACTTAAAACCCTTCATCGAGACATTTGCTGATTAACCTTTTCTGTGTAAGAAGGAAGGTTTAACTGTTTTCTTTCTGATATGACATCTTATGTCGACTGAAACTTAAAATGACTATTTTGAGAGCCGATCTCCAATTAATAATACAGTTTCGAATAGCGGGACGAGTGTCGATTACCCTACCATAGATTTAAATCCTTTTATTTAAGACTTTACATTAATGGTTTAATTAATTTTCTCAAGCATTGCACATACAAGGTAGAACATTTGGATTGTGAAATCAAGGCAGGAATCAACTCCGTGAAGAGAAGAGGTCTTCAATTTGCCATTACTCAGATTGTCAAGGGAATTCAGTCTTTTGAAGATGATGATAAAGAAACTAGAATGGAAAGAGCAGAACCAGAAAGTTGCGAAGTTAGTGATGGAAACCATGCTGCGGCGAATGGTCAATCCAGGCATGACAATCGCGTTGATTCGGACGATGATTCGGATTTCTATGACAAAGATAATGATGCTGAGGAGGACGATGAAATTGATGATGATCCTGACATTGGTGCCAATTATCAGTCATCTGGTCTAACATACAAGAGAGGAGTGGATGGTGTTTGTTATAGAAATATAGATATCAAGAGATTACATCGCAGCAGCAACAAGTTTGCCGTGTCAGACAGAGAAGATGATGGAGTACTGATTTCTTACTTTCCTGAGAATATTTCACAATCAACACTGGATGGTCACAATGAAAGCCAAGCTTGTTGCGTGATAGGTTTACTTGTTTGTCACTGGTTCCTTAGTAATGAAGCAGACATTTGCCTTGATTTGGAATCACCACAAGAGATTAGAGCTGTGATTGTTAATAGCATACGAATNCAGAACCAGAAAGTTGCGAAGTTAGTGATGGAAACCATGCTGCGGCGAATGGTCAATCCAGGCATGACAATCGCGTTGATTCGGACGATGATTCGGATTTCTATGACAAAGATAATGATGCTGAGGAGGACGATGAAATTGATGATGATCCTGACATTGGTGCCAATTATCAGTCATCTGGTCTAACATACAAGAGAGGAGTGGATGGTGTTTGTTATAGAAATATAGATATCAAGAGATTACATCGCAGCAGCAACAAGTTTGCCGTGTCAGACAGAGAAGATGATGGAGTACTGATTTCTTACTTTCCTGAGAATATTTCACAATCAACACTGGATGGTCACAATGAAAGCCAAGCTTGTTGCGTGATAGGTTTACTTGTTTGTCACTGGTTCCTTAGTAATGAAGCAGACATTTGCCTTGATTTGGAATCACCACAAGAGATTAGAGCTGTGATTGTTAATAGCATACGAATTGGAAACTATCTACACGATCGATCTCGAGATTCATTACCTCCTAGGTTCTTAAGCGTACTGGAAGGAGTTACGGTTCTTGCACCATGGTACTCAACGATGATCGATGATGTTATTCCATTGCAACCAAATAGTGATCAGTTCTCACTCTTTTACCATCTACGACGGCTGATGAAGATAGGAAAGAGAATTGCTGCTCTTGTAACATTGCAGGAAATGACATCCGTGTTGCTACTCTCTGCAGATGGTCGAGTGCTTTTTATTGATACTCATACTCATGTTACACATGGAGCACTACTACTGCGTTCATCGCTCTTTGCATTCAAAAGTATTTGCGGCTTCCTGTCCTCAATTTTGGGAACAGACTATAACAGTGGAACTTTAACCATTGTATCTTGTGATGATTAGATATATCTAGTTAAATTTTGGAGTTGAAAGACATTGTAAATTGTGGAGAAAATGAATGCTAGCAGCACGATATTGTGTTCTATTATGTTAATCTAGAAATTTATGATATCAAGATTGACATGAATAACCTCTCTTTTATTTCTTGCCGTCTGTTTGAGTTCATTTTGGAATATTGGGATAAGTTTCCGGGTGTGTCAGAGAAAAGGGCCACTTTTGGCATTTTCTTGAAAGGCGCATAAAAAACTTAAAATTCAATGACTAGTCTCTTTGTAGTCGCTGAGCCTTGACATAAAGTTCAATACACTTTCCATGGATTTGCTTCCTTTGAACTAGATGGTAAATTTGTAACTTTTCCGGACAGAGGCGGACTGGCAACAAATCTCTTGGGTTGCTATTTTCAGAAAAGGGGCCCGTACTGACCGAGCTAGTTAAACGTGAAAGTTGCATGCTACTAGCCACTTCCTCAAAACAATCCATTAGGATGAACTACTATCAGCGCAAACACTTTCTACTGCCAGAAATAACAATAGAGGAACTTGAATTGAACTAACGGTAGCTCACTTCTAGTTTAGGCTATGTTGAAAGAATGGACTCAACGGTTAATGGTCTTTTATATGATAGAGCCTCAAGAACAAAATTAACCTGATTAACAGAATAATAACTGATTTAACAATACTTCAACAAAATAAAACGAAGAATTCTTCAAACGATTAGTTCAGGGACCGCGGAGCATATTTTGGATTGGGGGGGCTAGAAAGCAGTGGGTAACTCTGAGGGGGTCTGGGGGCGAAGCCCCCAGAAAAATTTTCTCGACCACGCCCTCTACTTTGGCTATAAATGCGACCAACGCCCTTTTCATAGCTAGAAACGTCTAAGAAAAGATCTTCATTAGTAGCATATTCAACAACTAAATCTCCATAAAATCATCGGTGCATAAAGTGTACAGTATTGCAATCTTTCATCTGATGGCGAAAGGTTCATGTGCCACGGAGCGTCTTTTAGATGAAAGAAATGCCCCGCTTTAATCTCTTATGTTATAAAGATTTCTCGCGGAATTATTACATTTAATGTAGTAAACACAGTTATACTCGCGTAAGGCGGACTCGCATAATTCGGATATTTGCATAAGTCGGAAAAAAACGAAGAGACTTGAAAGTCCCATCCGCATTTTCATTTTCAAATTAGTTCGCATAAGTCGGAGTTCGTGCAAGTCGGATTGTTTTTCTTGGTCAGAAGCGATCCGGTTTATGCGAGTTTGGCTGTACGGAAACATAAAGCCTCTCTACTTTCAGAAATAAAGATTTTAAACTTAACAGAACCTAATAACGCGAACATTATTTCTTAAGAATAAGTTTGTATCGGCAATAGATCCAACTTTCAATCAAAATTCCCAAAATTTCTTATCTTGCTCTCATTTCTATTGATAACAATAGTTGCAACTTCGATAGTGCTTAAGTTATGAACCCTAGGTGATATTTGCTGATATAAACATAATTTCTTAAAAAATTAAAAAGTACGACTTGAAAATTATTGGGGGGGCTGAAGCCCCCCAGCCCCTCGGCTCCGCGGTCCCTGTACCAGAGCCGAAAAGAAAAAATAAAATAAATAAAAAAAAAATAAAATAAACTTTTCGACTCTTCGGCTCTGGTACCCAGGGTAATGGAACGGAAACCAAGTGTTAAAGTTAGTTGACGGAGATAAATAGCCAACTCAGAGCTGCATATGCAGGGGACTGGGTAAGATAAAAATAGATCTGGTATCTTAGCCAATGAAAATTGACCAACTTTGTGTGATCAACAATTTCACGTGATCAGTTTGTTTCTG
>REGM01000226.1:330613-364771 GCA_004194415.1 Aurelia aurita | reverse complement strand
TAGTCCGTCAGCTGAGACCATTATTTTGGGTTTCAATACTCATGTTCCCGAAACAAACAAAACTGATGTTAAATGATGCTTCAAGTATTACTGTTATGAAAAAATGATGATGGACGCCTGAAATTAGTAGCTTTTTTGGAAAATTGCCCTCTTTTAGATGACCCATTTTCTTGCCTTTTTTCAGAATCTCTTCACTATCTAGATTCCACACAAAACCATTGCTGTTAAAAATGACAAATTTTTGCCCAGTTTTAACAATAAATAAGTAAAATGGAAAAAATTACCCATTCTTTAAATATCATGCTGTTTTGAGGAGTAATACCATTGTAAAACGGAAGTGAAAGTGGAAAAGAGGCAGAAGCGGAAGCGAGGCGGAAGTAAAATGTTTGATTTGATGTGATCTTTGGACCAGACACACGAGATGTAAATTCGGAATAGAATTGCACAAATCTATGCACTGCCATGCGAGACTCTAATGTAATGGGTAAGTCTATGAATGAGCGAAAGGTTGTTGATTAAAATTGAAGAATTTATAGCATTTTTGGATTTGAAAAATCAATAACAAAATTCAGTCCTTTAGGCCTAAACTAATTAAAAGAAGGCTATTAAAATGTATCTTAGGAACAGTTTTATTTAACCTATGCGCTTGAAATGTAATAATATATATTTGTAAACCAGCAACAAATAAGGATTCTAAGAATGAATTCAAATGATAATGAGAGATATAGCTATCTTGCATGTTGCTAGGCAACTGTAGAATAATAAAGTTAGCAAAAACCTATTGTTTGATACTGATAATGGATTATATCTATACATTTACAGTGCTGTCGAGTGTTCTGGTGAACAAATATACTGTGCAATGGAATCCAGCGTTGGTGAGAGCACTAATTGCATCATATGTGGGGAAAAAGGAAGCAGTCTTAGTGAATGTAGAGATTTCACCTCATGGAATACTTTGCATAGTGCAGCAAAAATTAGAAACCACACTGAAATTTTATCTTTGATGACAAATGAAAATGGTCTTCCTTGTACTACCATTAGATACCATCGAGAATGCAGATCTTCATTCACTCATAAAAAGGAACTGCTTAAGCTATCAGAAGATTCTGCCACAGAGGGAAATACAGCTGTGACATCAAGACCGAGAAGGGATGGATGCACTTCTAGCTCGTTGATTCTTCCAGTGCAATGCATCTTTTGCAAAAAAGACAAGTACAAACCGAAGACCAGAACAAGAGAAAAGCTACTTAGTTGCTCAGAATTCAGAGCAGATGGAAATATAAGAAATAGTGCACTAAAACATATCAACATGTGATACAAACATATTTTCGCGAGCAGATTGGATTGAAGTCCAAGAAATATGTGCACAAAGAAATGGCACCAGCACGTGTTCGAAAGGACTTACTTGCTGTCGAGAAAGTTATTGAGGTTCTGGAAGATGTTTTTATCAGCCCTTGGGAAGGGGAAGAGCTGCTAAGCCTATCAACGGGCATTGCTGCTTCTCTAGAAGTCAAGACCGATCTACTTAGTGCAAGGGAGAAAGGAATGGATGCATGCAAAACGTTTGTCATCAGTCGATGTTCTTCAGAGCCAACAGCTGAATTTTTCGACCCATTGAAGAAGACCAATTTGAAGACATTCAAACATCTAAAGAAAGTTGTCAATGTGCAAAAGAAAGACAAACTCATCCCACTGAAGATGAACCGAACATTATTTGCGCGAATGGCACTGATAGCACAATTCCGAAAAATTGATCTGAAAGAAGTTTTCAGTTATCCACTTGGTCCACTACCATGGGCAATTGCTGATCCCTATGGAATGCCCAGAAAAACAAACAAGGCACAGCTCCTGCAGCAGCTTGAGAAAGGAACTGCCCCTGCAGATCAATATCCTGAGCATGCTGCAAGCATTTACGACGGAATGGCAGTTCTTCAGAAATATCAGCCTCCTAGTGGATCAACATTTCGTACCCTGGCTGAGACTTTGCTGCAGATATGTTCAAGTCAAATCAGCAGAAGGTTTCATATTGTTTTTGATGTGTATCGAGACATATCCATAAAGAATCCTGAGCGATCAAAGAGAAATTCTGGTGGTGTTGAAGGGATCAGATACAAGAATATTCTTCCATCATATCCGATCAAGTCTTGGAAGAAATTGATGTCTATTCAATCAAATAAGACAGAGATCGTTAAATTCCTGGTATCTGAATGGAAAAAGCCAGAGTTCACTGCCAAACTTGAAGGGAAAACGATGTATGTGACAGAGGGAAGCAGCTGCTGGAGAATAACAGAGGACGGTTCTGAGATCGTTCCAGAGCTAGAATGTTCACATGAAGAGGCAGATACTCGCATGCTGCTTCATGCAAAATACGCAAATGGTCCTGTAGTTATTCATGCAGATGATACAGACGTGTTCATATTGCTCCTTGGACACAGCAATGCCCTTGCAAACACGCATATGAAGGTAGGAAGAGGTTCCAAGACCAGGATAATTGATATAAACAAGGTTAAAGCAGCAATCGCTTCGAAGTTGCACTCACAGATTTCATGCCAAGAGTTCTGCAGATCTTTAATTGGTATGCATGCATTCACAGGATGTGATTCTATTTCAGCCCTTGCAGGCAAAGGAAAGAGTAGAGCTTTAAAGTTATTGATGGTCAATAGTGATTATGTAGCAGCTTTCTCGAACCTTGGAAATACATGGTTGGTGTCAGCAGATTTGCTAAGAAAACTCGAGGAATTTGTTTGCGCATTATATGGAAAGCGACTTCAAAATGTTGACCTTCTTCGCTACCAACTGTACTGCTCAAAGGGTGGAAAAGTTGAACCAGAAGCTTTACCGCCATGCAAATCAACTCTTGCTTTACATGTAACAAGGGCCAATTATCAGGCGGGAGTGTGGAGAAGAGCCATTTTCCAACTTCCAGATGTTCCATCGCCTGATAATCATGGTTGGGAGGTCAGTGAGGATGCAATAGCAATCAAATGGCTAGCTAGTAATCCTGCACCTGATGAAGTCATGGAGCTGTTAAGCTGCCGTTGCAAGAGATCGTGCAAAATTGACTCGTGTTGCTGCTTACAGGCAGGATTGAAGTGCACAGATCTATGCGCTACCGAATGTGATCACATGGATGTGGGAATTGCCGATGAAGAACAAAATGAACTTGATCAGAATGCTTATGCGACAATTTCAGACAATGATTCTTCGGACTTTGAGGATGATTAATTGATGACCAATAACACTGTTTCTTTTCAAACATTTTAAATTTATGTTGAGATAAAGCGATGTACAATAATATTTTTGTCATCAGACACCCTTTGAACCCCCCCCCCAACAGAGGCCTTGTCCCTTTCCCATAAACATACAATGTCTAAAAAAGCTAATTCTATCAAAAGGTTTTAAATCTTGAACAAATCTCCGACAAAGCTCAAGGATGTTAAGATTTTTGGAAACGACTTTAGGAGAATTTGCACTTTGATCACATATGATATTTGTAATCTGTATCAACCCCCGGTTCGTTGCTAAGCTACCATTTTGAAGCGTCCATCATAGTTTTTCGTATTCAGCTACCAAATACGGATATTTTAAGATATATTTTGTTTGTTTCGGCCAAGTGAGTATCAGGATCCTGTCAGCTGACGGACTATATAGACAAATTAAGGGTCACCTTTTTTATTTGCTAAAATTGACAGAAATACCGAGTGAACCAGAAAAAGTTCCCACTTTCGGAAATTCATAGCACCAAGAGTACTGGATGGATTCGAATGAATCAAATTATATTTAAAAGCCGAAAGACCGAAGTATTTTTGTGATTTTTTCTCACGTTCTAGTGAGCACAGAAAATAGTAAGTAAATTTAAGTTTACAAAAATTTCTTGGTTGTGAAATGCCTGGAATGGGCCTACAGCACAGCACTTGATCAAATTGCAAGGAATATAATTTTCAAAAGTGGGAACTTTTTCTGGCTCATCCGGTATAATTTACTGCTATGCTGAACGACATCTATTCCTTCTTAGGGTCTTATGGTAACCAAAGCAAACCATACCTTGCGTTGCTTCTTCTGTTGATGAACCTTGCTCTAGAAAGAAAAGCAGTCACAAAATAGCCATAAAGTATTAGTTGCAGTTAGAGAATATTGCTTCCTGTAGAATAGTTTTTTCCCCATATAAACCTAATCAACATAAAATAATTACTATACAGTTTAGAAAGATAGTTACGATACATCTCAAGTCTCTCCCCTAACAATTACATTTTCTCTACTTTCACTTTTCTATTTCTACTTTTCTAATTAAATAAGGCAAAAGTGTCAGGAAGCTCTTATTTTCTTATTATCAATTACAATCATAATCCTATTATACTAATTTACCCCTTGCTCACCAAAAAAACCCTCCCACATCAACTAGTCATAAAAAACTCATAAATCTGCTTCAAGCATGTTTAGTTTAAAAGCCTGCAGAATAGTTGGATTACTTACTAGCGCAGAACTATATCAGTGTACTCTTTTGGCAAATGAAGGTACTTTTAGCTTTGAGATTTGAAAATTACATTGAGAGACCTGAAGTGGCTCCTATCAAAAACTACCAATACGTCTTAGATAATCGATCTCACCAAACTTGTTGGGTTCATTCTACCAAAATAATTATCTTAAATGTAGAATAACAAATTCATTTCCCTCCATTTTAGTCACTGATAACTAACTAGCCTTTGTATGCAATACCTATGTTGTCTGGCTAAAATAAAATGTCCCCTCGCAAGAAATAGAGCCACAATTAACGTCGATTGTCAGAACGTTGTCAATCAGGGCTGGATCAAAAGGTATCATAAAACATGATTTGATCCTGTGTTTAGTTCTGAGATTTGGGGTCAATAACTGAGGAATTCTAGTTACTATTTTGTTTCATGAATTTTGATACTTAACTTCATATCATCTGAAAACCAAAGTCCTCCTGATTTCATAAATGAGCTCAGATCTTCATCCAGATGTTTTCTTTTCACATTACCAATGCTGAGCTCGACCTAGTGTTGATATCAGTCCTTAAACTTACTTAACAAAATTCACCCAAAAAATCGTCAGTGCCATGTAAAATGTGACTTGGAGATCCAAATTTAGATCCCATATAATACTGGATCTCGAATTTGGACTCAAGAAGAATTTGGATTTCACATGACACATATTTTTAAAATGCTTTTAATAAGAAACCACTAGTTCTTCATCCTGAATGTAGAAACTAAGCTCAAACCCAAGCTGAGCTTCAGCAAAGCTCGGAAACAAGCCCTTGAGCCCTTGTTAGTAAAGATTTGACAATCAGCATTAGTTTTGTCATCCTATTTCTGTCATGGGGCATTTTTTCCAGACTTTAGAATAACAAATTCATAAAAAGGAATGACAATGTCAATTTGGAACAGTCTGCTGTTTAAAATTATTGTAGTGGTGCGATACAACTCAAAGGCTATTTCCTCACTTGATAATACTGAAAGATTTCCTCATGGAAAGCTCACTTTTAACAATCTTTTGCTTCAATCTTGGAGTGAAACTTGGGCACACAAATTCTTTCCATACTTTCTGTAAATATATAGAAATATCATATATACCTCTCTTTCTCTTCATGTTGCGTCGCCATCTTTTGATGTCAACAGGAATGTTCCTTTCAGCTTTGGAGAAAGAAAAATCCTGAATTCAGAAACATGAATACAAACTTTAAAAATTTAAAGACAAATGACGAATATATTGGAAAATTCTGCTTGTAGAATATTTAGTCCTAATCGAAAGACATCACAGTTTCAAAAAACATCAAATTTGGTTTGCAAAATACAAAAACCAAGCATCTTAACTAATTCCAAAGTCTGAGCAAAACCCCCTGAAGTCACCAAAATTTCATACCCCTTACAAGAATCAAGTTCCATTAGCTAAGCTCTTTGAATGATACCTAATACGCAGTATTTTCCTATAAAATGGCACTTCTATAGCCAAAAACAATTTGGGAGTACTTTGAGCACTCATTCCAAGATAAACATTCACATTCACATTCACATATATAATAAAAATTCTTTTATTGGAGTTTAGAACTGTTCTTATTGCAATTTACTTACATGATTCAAATTTCACAAATGAGAGTGCAATCAATTCACCCATTGTAGTGAGGCATTTGCTTTCACCAGCATATTTTCTGGCTAACCCACTTGTGCTCTGGACCTTCAGTGAGAGGTGCTTGCCAGATAGGGTTGGGTTTACTGAAATTATGATGGTATCAGTATCATGGTTTTTTTTCAAGATCTCAGCCTGAAACAAAAATCAAGTTTATAATTTGTAAATGTCTTTCCTTTATGCACATCATTGATAAGAAGTTTTACCAAGGATCAGAAGAACTATATCCTGTACCGGCCTGGCCGTTTAAGGCGGGCGATCGCCCACGCCCGCCTCCGCGCTTGCCTCGGGTGGCCGAGGCGAGCTACTTATCGCTCGCCTCCACGTCAGTTCAAAAGGAAACCGCCCACCTTGGGCTTTCATTCATTACTAAAATTTTGACAGGAAATTAATCCCCTTATTATTTTGACCTTAATTAAATTTCCTCACCTTTTAATCTCCTCTTTAACACTCAGGAAGTCATCTACTCCTGTAAATCGTTAACTACTTAACTAGTCAGGCGAAAAACAAATGAACACTTTAAATAGCTACTGGGGCACATATATTTTGAATGGATTCATTTACATCAGACTGTTCTTTGGAACGNTCACATTCACATATATAATAAAAATTCTTTTATTTGAGTTTAGAACTGTTCTTATTGCAATTTACTTACATGATTCAAATTTCACAAATGAGAGTGCAATCAATTCACCCATTGTAGTGAGGCATTTGCTTTCACCAGCATATTTTCTGGCTAACCCACTTGTGCTCTGGACCTTCAGTGAGAGGTGCTTGCCAGATAGGGTTGGGTTTACTGAAATTATGATGGTATCAGTATCATGGTTTTTTTTCATGATCTCAGCCTGAAACAAAAATCAACTTTATAATTTGTAAATGTCTTTCCTTTATGCACATCATTGATAAGAAGTTTTACCAAGGATCAGAAGAACTATATCCTGTACCTACTCATACTCTTTGAGTATTATTGAGAATTCTTATCATGTTAATGTGTGCAAGGCCTGTTCTGTATACTCTACTACACTACATTTTACTTTATTCTACTTTACTTTACAGTACAGGTCTCATGCACATCGATACTGTTTTCCTGTGTCAGAATTCTTAAGAATCCTTGAGAAAGTGTTTTCCTTCTTGGAGAATTCTTGTTTACACATTTTTACAGGCTTTCATACCACTCAAGAATGCCAAGAACTTTTGAAACTTCATAAGAATTAGTGAGAATTCTTGCCATGTTCATGTGCATAATACCGGTACTGTATATATACATACTGTACACTGAATAAGTATACTCACCCTCTCAAACATTCTCTTTGATTGCTCCGACTGATTTGTCTTCCCCTTCACACCACATACACGCCTCTTCTTTGAGAAGACTGCCTTGCAAAATGTGCATGTTCTGCTGGCATTTGGCTGCAGTTCATCAGAATTGCAAGAAGAACATTTCTGAAAATTACACAAAGAATTAAGTGCATTGTATATGGTAAAGAAGGTACCAACAATATCTACGCCTCACTGTTATGACTGTGATAGAATATTTGGAAAACTCAAAACTGAATTTCATAATACTTTCATCGTTTTAAATAAGAAGAGAAAAACAATGTGCTTACTTTCATGGCAATGAATGGTCTTGTTGGGTTTCTTCCTGTAATGAAATAATATAAGATGCTACACATATTTTTTGTTTATAAGAAACTGCTTATAAGAAACTCAACTCTCAGATCGCCAAAAAGTTCAGAATCTCCAGTACTGGGAAAATGTAACTTAAGAAACTATTTATTTCAATAAAGGAAATTCTTAGCATCTTTTTACTGCATTTTCACTTGTTTCCTGTATCATATTACTCAGAAGGTGCTTGAGTAATGTCTAAACATTGGAAAGGCTTCAAAAACTCTGTTTCGAAATGTTTACAAGGACGCAGATAGTAAACATGAAGATTGCTGTGGAACCCTTAAGAAACTCGTAAGAAACTCTGAGTACTGAAAATCCGATAATTTAAATAAACTTTCAGTACTAGCTCAAATTCTTAGTTTCTTATAAAAAGAATATGTGTAATTGTCTGGGTTACATTCTCTGTTATTCTACTCTATTAGCTTGATCTACTGTACAATGATTATCTAGCACATGATTGTACCAAGACAATAGACATATTACTAACTATGTCTGGCCTAACAGGACATGAGTTAAGTAAAACAGCTCTGCTACTGTTGTTTTTGCTAAAACAGAGAAAATAATTTTTTGAGACTGGTTTTACAAATATCCTCTATTGTTATGAATATTGATAAATACGGATAAATGGAAACAAAAATATACTACTCTTGTCGTAGTCCTAAACTCTCATTATGACAATTTGCATTTTTTTGCCGCATTTCAATCAATCCTATTCTCGAAACCAAATTTCTCAAGACTTTTTTGGAATTCTTGTTCTTGTGTGAGGAATTCTTGTGGCAGAGAGTCCATAACAAGATTGCAAGGACATCTAAATAAAAATTTTGCTGAATTTAACTTGGCCAAATCATGCATGTTTTCCAACCTGGTTCAAAACCGAGTGGGGACTCCATATTGGAGTTGACCTACCTGCAAGGAAGGTGTAAGTACAGTTCACATTTCCTTTGATGTTTCCACACACCATATCTACTGTATTTTGAGTCATTTCTCAATGTGTCTTTCAGGCTTCAGGACTGTTTCCTCCAACTTTTGTGGTTGCATATCCAAAGAAAGTTCAAGAATCGCACATAAAATGTCAGACACAGGGCTTATTTTCGAAGAGCACTACAACTGACTTCATGGCGCCCCTTTCTGTCCACCTGTGAAACTCTGTGAGTTCTCTAGGCTATTGATGCATTATGTGGTTTGAGGTGACTGAGGTCAAGGATGAGACAGTTAAAAGAGGGAGTGAAATTAACTTTATTTAGAAATCATTTTCGATGAAATTAGAATTTGTTATGTTACTTCTGGGGAAAGGACAAATATTTTGGTGAATTAACAATGGGTTTGGAAAGTTTTTAATGTATAAAAAGTATTATTTCTGCAGTGGTCATTCTTGGGCCATAGGGCCTAAGTTAGGTGTTCCAGACCTCTCTCCTTATTCGTGGGGTTCCAGCATGACAACAAGCAAACGGATGATGCAGATCTCACTGTGAGGTTTGTAGCATGAGTTGAGGAGCCTGTTAAAGGTGAATTTCTCTCCAAAATTTTTTTTACTTAGCGGCAAATCTTCGTTTGATGAAAAGTGGTCAAGTTAGGGCGAACCTCCTCTAGTCCACATCAGCAGCACTACTATGTGTGCTGTCATTTTTTACTGACCTTCATTAACAAATAAATGTAATATAAATAATGATAATCATCATCAGTGACTTTTCATCATCAGTGTAATCTTATTTCATATTCCTATTACCCGTCCTTACAAGAAAACCCTTTCTTCAATATTTCAAAACACATCAATGACATAGGCCAGAAGAGAAGATAATGATGTATTTATTTTTCTTCCAAAGTTAAAATTATTTTATACCACCACCTTAAACCCAACATTTAAAATAAATTCTGCCTGGCCATATGCTTTTCTGTGCTAAATATCTTCCTGAAATAATAGGCACCCACCCAGTCTGCTAGGCACCCATCCACAGATTCACCCTCTCCAGGCCCCCTGCCCTCTCTGCTCTGGTAGCGGTGGCTTTAGGCCTAAATCAGTTCAGGCCAAAGGAGGGACAGGTTGGAATCTAATATGAATTAATTAATTAAATCTTAGTGAATGAGCATTGGACAATAGCAATTTCTTCTAATACCAGGTACCTTAAAATAACAACTTACCGCTGTTTAATGTTGCTGCCTCCATCCTGCAGGCGATAAAACATTTGTTTGTATGGCGGGAACACGCAACTACTTCATGTAAACAGAAAATACTAATGTTCAAAAGAACGTGGAAAGACCGACCACATTTTAGGAGAGAGAACTAAAATTTGGTCACGACGTTTTAGTTGTTAGCACTAAAATCTGAAAGGAGGTTGGGTTGCCATGCTACACCTAGTTGGTTACTTTTTAGAAGCAACCAAGTGTGTAGATGGTCACAGGCAGAAATCACCTCAAATTGTTTTCGCCAAAATGATTTCTGAAATGCCACCATTTTGAATCCACTGCGGAGGCCCTTTTGGCGGGAAAGTTCGCCAATCTCGCGTCAGCACTTTTGCCAATACAAAAACATTGCGCAATCCCAAAAATTCTACGAAGCCTCAGAAAAAGCCACAGAAAGAAGATAAATTATCAAGGTATGTTACTTCATAACGCCCTATTTAATAATAATAATAATAAATGTTGGTAAAGGTGCTGGAATAACATATGTAAAAAGGTTTTACATAGAATGTAAGGTTATGGGTAGATGGACACTGTTTTGACGGATACTTTTTGCAACAAATTTCGTGAAAATTGGTATTTAAAGTTGAAAACAAAAAATCTAGGTAATTCTAGGTGTTAGGTATTAACATATTAAAATACTAGAACCTATTTGGAGCATTCCTGCCAAAGGGCCCGTTCAAGATCGTTCTAGTTTTTTCGCAAAAAAAGTTTAAAGATTGCATGTGACATCGTTTTTCCTTGCCTAATTTCCTTGCAAAACGGTAAAAGAACCTATCTTGACTTTTTTCTTTGAGGCAAGGGTTTTACAAGTGTAGCATTGGTTCTCAACAAACCAAATGAGGTATTCTGTATAAAGAAAAAGTCAAGATAGGTGTTCTTACCGTTTCGCGAGTAAATTAGGCAAGGAAAAACGATGTCACATTCAATCTTTAAACTTTTTTTGCGAAAAAACTAGAACGATCTTGAACGGGCCCTTTGGCAGGAATGCTCCAAATAGGTTTGGTAAAGTCTTGCAATCAGTAACGATTGCACTGAACAAAAATATGATTAGTCAATGCAATCATCCATCGCTAGATCCCAGAATTTATAAACAATCCCAAATTCGGTCGAAACGGTGATTTTGCGGTTTTGTAATAGGCAATATGACAAACTTATCCTCTATTTTAAAAAAACGAAAGCAGTATTTGAAAGACATATCCTTCTACTTCACATTGGAACAAACCAAACATTGATATCTTTTACAATTAATCAGATATTAGTGGATTTTTTAAGCAATTTCTAAGAAAGAAAGAAGGAGAGAAAGAAAGAAAAATATTATGTCTGTTGAAGCCTTTAAAAATATTCATAGCATAGTATGAGTCCATATATAGTATATATTTTAGTTAAATCAGAGTTAGTTATAATTTGCTTTTGTGTTACTTTTATTTTATCTCTTTTCAATAGTTTATGTAGTGGAATTTTAAAATGATGAAACTGAACTGAACTGAGTCCTCAAACTTTGCGGCCACCGTTGTTGATGAATCAATTTTTATCATTTTCAGAGCATCTTGAAAAGCACGTTTGAATTGTGCAAAGAGATTGTGGAAAGCCTGAACGAAACTTAGTGGGCATCCCTATCCATCAAAAACAAAAAGGACCTTGTCAAGACAGCCAGAAATGAGATGAAGGCAAAAAATTTGCCACAGGTGCGCATGGAGGATATTCTGGAAGCCTACAACGATATTATAACAGTAAAAGGGGCACTGGCAGGGTGAAGAACAGCCCCAGAAAAAGACGTGCTTTACGTCATAAAGAAAGGAAACTACATAGTGTAAATCATGTAAGTCTAACATTTTTTTACGTCTAAACATATCTCTATAGGATTGTGTTGAACAATAGCGGAAACTTAGGCAAATATGGGGGGGAAGCTATTTTCTCAATTAAAAAGCATTGTTTATTTCCATTGTTTTCAAACAAAGAATCTTTGTTTTACCTAACAACTTGTTTGTTCTGGAAAATGAAGAGGGTTCAGATTGTGAATTCTGCCACCATCTTTTTCACAATATTTACTACACTTTTCTCCATACAGATTTTTAAATCTCTTTTTTTTACAATTTAGAACCAATTGCAAATGAGACAGATTGTAATTTCCCCCAAGTTTCAATGGATTTTTTTTAATTCAATGTGGTTCAAAATTAAACTGAATTAAATTTGTTTACCAACAGCGTAACAAAAATGCAGAGGTGAAGAGAGCAGTCAGAAATGGGTAGTTGAATCCCACAGATGAAGAAGCTATAAAAATATACAGAAAAGAAATAAAAAAAAACTAAACAAAGTGGAGACACCACCACGCAGTGATGAGGAAGAAGGAAGGAGTTGTCAAAGAGAAAGACGTCTTGATGCTCTTTGCAGAGGAAATAGATGGAGATCTGCCGTTTTTGCCCTCATTCATGCAGAGGATGAAGGAGAAGCTAGAGAAGCTGGAGAAAGTGTGTTAGCAACTATGGCAACAACAGCAACATCAACACCTACCAGCAGTCAGGTCTCCTTGCCAAGTTTTCCTGCTGCCCTGAGCATCAGTGGGGCTGAAACACATCCCGACAGCCTGTATAGAGACTGGTGAAGATCATTAAATCCATGGGAGCAACCACCCACCAGATCACTTGATGAGGTAAATATATCAAGATGTAGTGCACTGTCTGTCTGCCTCATAAAATGGTTACTCTATGTGCCAAAAAGGGTTCAGGCATTTGAAGATTTGTTGCACCTGGATGGATACAGTTGAATGAAAGACATTTTTCTTGAGAGCCAAGAGATCAAAGTGTTTTTGCAATTTTTCGTATTTTATGAGCACTGTAAATATAGTTAAACTTGACTTTGTGAAAAATACAACAAACTAATATACTATTAAATAATACTGTGGAAAATATGTGAACTTCCTAAAAACGGCCTAAAGCACTTGATTAAACAAGTTGTAAAGATGGAACAATTTTCTCACGTGGAACAATACGCAAGGCCTTTTCCACTCCATCAAGGGTTAGGGTAGATTGACTTGTATCAATTACTCAAGTTTGCGATCACATGACAATGATTTTGTAGAACATATCTCTTAAGCCTGGTTTTCACTAGAGGCATAAGAATCATAAGAAACATAATTTCTAAGTCTGTGTCACTATGTTCCTTATGATTCTAATGAAAGCGTCATCATAAAATGGTAATTGCTTGATGTTGTCTCCTAAAATTCGTGATTTAAGGATCGTAAGGATGAAAAAGACTTGATTTTCAAAAGGTCATAAGCGTCATAAGCATCATAAGAGTCGTAAAATTTCTTATGATTTGTAAAAAGGCAACATTTTATCCCGCAATTTCTTGTAAGGATCCAGCATGGCTGCCACGAATCTCCTTTTCTTCCTGGCTGTGTATATTCTCATAAGAAAACGAAGGCGTATTAGAAATGCGATAAAGATGCGAAGAAAGAAAAGAATTTGGATTTGCGAGATTTCCAAAAGGCGATCTAAGCAAGGTGTATTTGCAAACTTGTTTCAAGAGCTTCGTTTCCTCGTTTCCATGTGCTTAGGCCAACGAAAGAAAGAGCGGTAAAGTCCTATTTTCGACTGAAATTCGAGGAATTTTGTCATTTAATCCGAAAAACAAAGAAACATCCAGCCATAAGGATGGTAAGGATGAAAAAGTTTTTCATCTTTACGATCCTTATGTCACGCGTTTTAACCCTATCTGACCTGGGTGTTTTGAAACACTCAATGCCTGGGGGGGGCGGATTCCGCCCCCCTCTTTATTTCAGTTGTTGTATCAGATATGACCACCTAACTTGGCACAAACGTTATTCATCATATAAACAATGATTATTTAAAATTTTAATTCAATTAGCGTCGTTGTTGTTGTTGCTAGAGCATAATAATCATTATGATGTTGAATGACGTCATAAAAATGAAAGCATGTTAAAAGTTCATTAAACTTAACTTTTCATACAGAAATGAAAAATATAGATCAAAATATATGTAAATTAAAGATTTGAGCTTAATTGGACCAATTAAAAAAGAATAAGAGAGATATAAAGTTAATTTTCACAGAATGCTAGATGACAACTTGGTAACCATGGAGACAGTGCTAAATATAGAATGTGAAAATTGTTACAATTTCATTGCTCTATGATACAAAGTTAAACTTACTAAATCTCGGCAGCCTTCTACATATATCGAGCATAGCGGAAACAAAAATGTACTAGGGGGGGGCGGAATCCGCCCCCAGGTCAGATAGGGTTAAGAGATAAAGTCAAGTGATAATCATTTAACGATTACGATTCCTCGTGTTTTCACTTGGATCATAAGGATCATAAGCGTCATAAGATCTGAAAATTATGTTTCTTATGATCCTTTATACAAGAGGCAACGCACAACACAACAACAATTAAAACTAAGCATATGGACACTGACTCACTGCGAGGGGTAGCGACCTGAGATGGTAATGAACTGAGGAGGAGGCTGTCTCCTGAGTAAATCAGATCTAACGATTTAAAACAACGTGTAACTGGGTCCGAGAACTTCTTGCATTAACCTTAAATGGACATTCGTTACACTTAATTAAATTATTTTCTATAAAAGCCGATGTATTTATAAAATTCTTCAGTTGCTCTGATGATGGCCTTGTGGCCGAAACCAGTTGGCAGATAACTGAATAAAAATAAAATAGCGCAAAAGATCAACTCGATGCCTGTCTGAAGATGTTATCAGTTTGGTCTTTTGCTCTTTTTTAATATTTTTTTTCAGTGCTTACTAGTTTCGCCCACTAGGGCATCTTCAGAGCAACCCTTCAGAGCAATCTGATCATGCACTATGTAATGTCAATGTGAACTTAGATCCAAAATTTGAACAAAAATTGAGCATCTGGCGCAAACTTTCCATGGCGATAAACATTGTTCTTACGTAGCCTTCAGAGTCTAGCTATCATGTGACGCATTTTTTTGTAAGATCATAATTTACTACAGGGTGTCTTAAAAAAGTATGCCCTTTCGACTGGAAAAATGAAAGAAACAATAGAATATCGGGATATTCCGACTGCACAGCTAAATTTTATAATCTCCAACTTAAATGCACGTACCTTGCATTTAAAAATCGTCCACCAAGCAACTGAGATACGAGCTCCAAAAGTCAAAATTTAGAGTGCACCTGAAACCAGAGGTTTTGAGATAGGGCATAACCATGATTTGATATCTTGGGAATTTTCCAAAGGAATTTGAAACTTTTATTTCTGGTTTTTGCTTTTGAAAAGAAGCATAGACACTTAGCCATGACCCTAATTAAACAAATAGAAGAAAAATTCGGTAAGAATAATAAGCTTGTGCCAAGTCTCCAAAATAAGCTTGCATGTTCCTTTTTCCTCAATCTTCTTTGATACAAATAACTTTTCAATGGAATGTAAGGAACAATTTTTTCCTTGAAAGGAAAGTGATTTCAAGAACAAACCTGTCTCCTTGCTTTTCAATAAGAACTTGACAGGAGCTTGGAGGAGGGAAAAAAGAACAGTTCTTTTGTAACTAATTCAAAAATTTCAACAAATTGATATAAAGATGCTACTTGCATGGTTGAAAACAAATTGCTAAGAATGCTGGCCACTTGGACAAGCTCGTGCATTCAAGACGCATAGCTGTCACACATAATTTCAAAACTAGGATTAGAAATTGAAAGTATGCTGGTCTTGCACTTCTTTGACTCAACCACCAAGAGAAATTTTACGTTGAAGCAGTTTAGTTTGAAATTATGATCTTACTCGCTTTTCTCCTCCCTCCTCTTGACTCTTCCTGATGCCATCAATCAGGCTGGAGTGCTAATAGGATATGTGCTACATCAAAGTCTTTCAATTGAAACTTCTCAAATCCCTTCTTTCTGTTCTGTGCACTGCTGGCTTTCAAGACATTTCAGACCAAATTAATGTATGTCTATGAAAAGGTGTTTCCATTTTCTGATACTGAAAAACAAATTAAAGGCAATTGTAAAAGCCAATGAATAAACATTTATTTAGGCCTACAAGTAAGAAAGGAGCCCCTAAATCAAAACATTTGAAACGATTAGAGTAGCCATAGTATACCAAATGTCTAAAGAAAATCTTCACAGTCACCGAAACCGCGACTCTTGCCTTTTTTGTTATACCACGACAATCTTTGTTCGACTTTGTTCGAGCTGGAAACTGCTAAGGTACTGTAATATGGTTCCTCTTTTCGCGCGTTTTTCACTCAGCCTCGAATTGCAACTCAATAGTTAGCGGTGCAATAATTATACGCTAAGCTTCTTATTTTGTTGTGTCTCGTTTTTAAATCTGTTATTTTTGGACAGCGCAGTGCCTTTATGTTATACTCGAGGGTAAAAAGAACCACAACTTGATAGTTAGCGGTGCAATAATTATACGCTAAGCGTCTTATTTTGTTATTTTGTAGTTTCTCGTTTTTAAATCTCTCTGAAATGTTATTTTTGGACAGCGCAGTGCTTTTATGTTATACTCAAGGGTGAAAAGAACAACAACTCGATAGTTAGCGGTGCAATAATTATACGCTAAGCGTCTTATTTTTGTTATTTTGAAAAATTTCCTATAAATTCCTCTTCGATTCTCAAAACAACCCTCTTTCGTCTTTGACTGCAAACCAACATCAAACCAAACGGAACAAACACAATGGATCGCGAAACATATGTAAAAAGAGGAGAAGCCTTGATGAAATGCATTGATGAATTATTTAAGAACCCTGAAGATTTCGATGTGGATGCGTTCCACATGGAAGATGTGTTGGATGGTGTAACAAGTTACAAAAGTTATATAATTTCATCCAGGGACAACGCAAGAGTTCAATTTCTGCAAGCGACAAAACTGCTGGCGGCAAATATCAATCCTTCACCAACCAAGGAATGGATGAATGGCAGGCAAACAAGCCAAAAAAGCAGATGTTGGGTAAAACACCCACGTTTTTTTGATGACGGACATGACAACATTTTAGACCTTTGAGACATTATAGTGGTTTTATGTTATGTTGATATTTAGATATTCTTTTAATTTGATTTTTAATATAATATGATTGATTCTTTGTTGTGTGTGAAAAGAAGGGTAGTAGTTTCTGTCGTCTATCTTTTGCAAGAAAATTTAGAAAAAAAGAAGAGGGGTGTGGTCTGAAGCGCACAATGCAGATAGGATACATGATCGTCTGTATAATTAACATACATGGTAAGGGAAATTGGGAGGGAGGGTGTTGGACTCACATGCATCCTATCTGCAAGGAGTGTGCTTCATCCCACAATTATTCGTTTACCCCCTCACAACTTTATCCTCTTTAAGTTGGTGTTGTGGTGTGATTAATAATTGAGAGATTAATTTGAGCATGCGCATGCGTATGAACGCTGGAGCAGTGACCNCCACAATTATTCGTTTACCCCCTCACAACTTTATCCTCTTTAAGTTGGTGTTGTGGTGTGATTAATAATTGAGAGATTAATTTGAGCATGCGCATGCGTATGAACGCTGGAGCAGTGACCGAAACAAAATGAACAATGAATTAAAGAAGGCTACAGCAATTTGCAACAATAAAATGAAGTCTGCAACAAATAAAGAAGAAAAAAACGCAGACAACCAACAACATATCAAGAATCATGTCAAAAACCTTGTGGAATATGCTAAAGTTATCGTTGCAGAAACATACAAAGAATCCATGAGTCTTGTTGCATGGACAAATCTAGTAAAGTCAAGAGCAAATGCAGTCCTCAGAGAGCTAAAAATGCCAGCTGACATTGAGAGGATTTTGGCCCGAGAAATGAAAACTCTCTACACACAAGAAGCCTCTCAAACAGTATCAAACAACCTACACAAAACCTTGGTAAACCTCAGCATCGCAAACGAAACATGGAAAAGCATGAATTCCAATTCTTGCATGGAAAACACCATCCTCACCACAGTAAAAAACCATTGTGACAACTGTGCTGATTGCTGCAAAGAATTAGAAACAATAATTTAAACATTACAAAGCGCTGAACGAGCTGTCAATCTTGGTCAATTCACATCAAGAGTATTTAAAGCAAAGATAATTCCCGCAAATCCAAGATGCGCTGCAGTTCCATGGCAAGCAACAGATTCCCCTATGCTAAACCATTTAAACACCAGCCTACAACAATTATCTACCCCCTTCGAATTGCAATATTTCCAATTGTCCAATCAATTGGACTTAATTGAACAAAGAACAAACAACAGAAAAACCACAAAAGAAATTGCAATTCAAACACACTCTGCAACCACCACCACAGCAAATTTCGCCTCTCAATACCCCAAGCCAAAGTCATACAATGATGAAATTAAAGATGTTGAAAACCAAAGATTAATCAACAAGTTAATATCACTAGTAAAGAATGCACAAAAGCAGTTAGAAGATAACCAAAGCCAATTGGATGTTGCAACGCCCGACAACTTTTGCACACTGCTTCTGGGTTATGCTGCACTTGGGATTGTTGTCAGGTTAATGCTTGTTCATTTGTTGGTTCTTTCAATCAATGCTGTTTGCTTTTCAAAGAAACACTCTGCCGTAGATCATGTAATCCTCAAGAATTTCACCTGCTCTGAATTACATGATTTGCTCGATTTAGACTTGCCTTTGGAAACCGTTGCAAAGCAGAAGAAGATCATGAAGAGTTACATTAACGAACACTGTAATGAACACTGTGATTGTAAATTTAATGTTAAGAAAACATCTATTATTAGTGTTAATCAAGAAGAAGAAGAAGAAGAAAACGGTATTTCTGATTTTTCTGATATTGATGATGCTTTGTAATTCTATAATTATTTTGATCTTTTTTCTGTTTTGTTGATTATGGAGTGTGATTACATTTTTAGTCATATTTTCTTGTTTAAACCTACTACGGAGGAGGATTAGTTCAGTGTGAATGCTCCAAAATCGAACAGGAGACATTTTGCATTCCATTCATTCAAAACTATTTTACCAAGAAATGTGTTACTTTTGCGAAGGCATTTCGTTGAAAAAATCATCCATCAACTCAACATATTTGAACAAAACTGTTGCAAGAGTCCGTGGAAACAACAAAACAAAATCAAAGTAAACAAAACAAAACCAAACAACTTGCTTGAAAATTCTCTATCTGGAAACCATTGAATAATGCCCTAAATCATTCATGAGGTTGTTCTCCAGTGCCTAATAAGGACCAGCATGACATGCGCGTGTGAATAGTTTTTCAAAATTGTCTTGTTGCCGATTCATGCTGATTCTTGTTGCCGTCTTGTGTACTTTTATAGGCCATGCAGTCAATATGCATCAGTCTCTGCAATCATATTTCAACACAAAAACCCTATCAGCTATTTTAAATAAACTATCGTTTTATTTTCAGAAACCATATGTATGCACATTCCAGGGTTGTACGAAGAGGTATAAACACCCAACCTCCCTGCGAACACACAAGAAGAAACATGAATAAATGTAAGTATAAACTGGGAAGAATTAAAATTGCGTCAAATGTGAATTTTGCTTCAGTCCATCCATGGGCACCAAATCTTAATTGGGTGATAAATTGACAAATAACATTGCGTGAAAACAACAAAAAACGCAGGTTTTGGCCCAGTTTTTTCCGTTTTTACCATGTTTACCATCTGTCACATTATGATTTTCTGCGTTAGTGAAATTTAAGAATTTTCAAACAAAATTTAACAAACAATTCTACGTGGGGGAAATACGTAGAATACCACCGGGCCGTCATCTGCCACCTATGCTGGGGATGGCAGACTTATTTGCAAAAATTTCAATTTTAAGGGCTGCAACATTACCCCCTGTGCTTTTGCGCATGTTTGCAATAGGAAGTTCAAGGGAAAGGCTTGCGGGGGCCCCCACCCTGCAACTCAACATGCTTAACATGCAACTCAACTCAACAACCTCCAAGCATGTGGCCTGCATCCGGCCGTGGTTCACCAATGCAGAAAGGCGAAATTTTCAATAACAGACAAGTCCCTCAATTGTCCGGCGAGGGTGATGGAAAGCACATTCAGGTAAGTGGCCATTAATTCTTATTCTTAATCTTATTCAGATAGTTCAGTGTCACAAGTTGCAACGTTGACCACTATACCTGTGATTGATAGTAAATCCACAGTTATGCTTTATCTTTGACAACAAAACATCTTGAATACATTCTTTGGATTAGATTGCCTTTTTTCCTGTGTTTCATTACAAATAATATACAGTGCTACTGACCTTTATAAGAGAGCAGATAAAAAATTGATGAAGGGAAAGGTTAACAAAGATTATACAGTGCTACTGACGTTTATAAGAGAGCAGATAAAAAATTTGTGAAGGGAATGGTTAACAAAGAATATACAGTGCTACTGACCCTTATAAGGGCCTGTTTATATGGGGAGGGCTGGCCTGTTAGCGAGCTGGCTGGCCTTCAGGTGAGATCCCACTTATCTGGTCACAGCTTTGTAAATATCAGTTTGTCTTTATATGTGTGCTGGGCTGGCCCGCTTTGCCGAGATCCCGGTTATCGAGTGCCGGGATCCCGCCTGAAACGGGCTGGCTTTTCTCATATAAACGGAAGAAACGAGCCAGCCCGCCTGTGACCACCACGACTGGGTCATGATGCACACGCAGAACAGAGCAGATCAGATGATGACGCACGACTTAGGTCATAACGCACGCGCACAACAGACATTTGGTGCCAAAGGCCGGGCTGGCTCATTATTGAATCTCTCATATAAGCAGATAAAAAATTGGCGAAGGGAATGGTTAACAAAGAATATACAGTGCTACTGACCTTTATAAGAGGGGTCTTCAAGAGGTTTTACTAACAAGCAATTTCATTGGCTATATTCAAATTTCTCATTTGCATTACAATAGGAGCTTGCCTTTAAGATTTTAAGATATAAGTGGTAGAAGTAATGACCTGAAGTTCTGCTCCAAGGATATTGGTACTAACACATATATACCATAGAGGTTCTATTGAACCCATGGAGGCTTATATAATTTTCGAAACTACAGAGGAGGGCTTCACAAAGGGGGGCTTATTAGAGACAGGTGCTTGCTTATCACAAATTCAAATTAGCTCGAGCCCTGTTGCTGGGATGGCACACATTTGATGACCAATCTACGAACACGTATCTGCGAGAATGGAGTGGCAAGCAGAGAAGCAGAAAGAAGCTTGGCATGCAGTGGCAAGAACCGGGAAAGCACCACTGAATGTTGCAATGGCTTTTGATCTAATTGATAAACAGGATATTGAGTTCGCCAAAACTACGTTCTGCTTCGAGGTAGAAGATGAAATGCGTGAGCTTGGGTATACAAAAGAGGCTGATTTCTGTAGACTAGCACGCAACTGGTACCGAGCTNTCAACGAAGTCTTTGGCGAGAGTATAAAAAAGAGAATTTCCGGGTCGGAGCAATTCCTGTATTTACCCGCTAGTGTTCTATTGAACCCATGGAGGTTTATATAATTTTCGAAACTACAGAGGAGGGCTTCACAAAGGGGGGCTTATTAGAGACTGGTGCTTATCACAAATTCAAATTAGCTTGAGCCCTGTTGCTGGGATGGCACACATTTGATGACCAATCTACGAACACGTATCTGCGAGAATGGAACAGCAGAGAAGCAGAAAGAAGCTTGGCATGCAGTGGCAAGAACCGGGAAAGCATCACTGAATGTTGCAATGGCTTTTGTTCTAATTGATAAACAGGATATTGAGTTCGCCAAAACTACGTTCTGCTTCGAGGTAGAAGATGAAATGCGTGAGCTTGGGTATACAAAAGAGGCTGATTTCTGTAGACTAGCACGCAACTGGTACCGAGCTGATAACGAACCTAGAATAGCTGCAAATCTCCGCTTGCATTTTAGAAATGAAATGAGAAGATTCCTTCTGCTTGGAGTGGACTTTGGGAAATTCCTCCCGTTTGGTGCCTATGTAAAAGGTGATATAAACTTTTGCTTCTTTATTTCCTCATAGAAATGTTTTGTTGTGCTCTCAAGTGCGATGAGTAGCAAATAATTAGTAGGTTTTGCATCGGTAAATCATAGATAGAAATCTCTTTATTTTAATAAGCAATGCAAAAGAAATTGGCGAGTAGGACTTGCATTTGGCAGGCTTCTTACTTCTAAAGATGTATAGGAGGTCCGGAAAATTTCTGAGACAAAAATTCATAAACTTTCCAAGGGAACGTACCCTATTTTAGTGACCAAAATATCACAACCCTTGCAAGATTCAAATTCCACTCGCTAAGTTCTTTTCAATGATACCTACGTTGCAATATTTTGCAATAAAATGGCTGTTCTATGGTCAATAATAATTTTGGTATGATTAAATTCTGGAAGTATGTCATTTCTTTATTTCTGTCAATTTCCGATATGGATAAAAAGCAAGGAATTATTTTTAGGCTGCGTATGTTGAACATCGAGCAACCAAACAACCTTTGAACCACTACTTTCGGCCTTATTTCAGATTTATTGTTTCATTTCTTTCATCATTACCCGGATTTTATTTCTCATTTTGTCGTTGCACAATGTCTCCATATCAAATTCATCTTTACAGGGTTCCCGGTGAAACTTTTTGAAGGATTCTGTTCAAGCATAGATACACATATGCAGCTTTATGGTCTTGCTCAATTCAGTGAACGTGCTATTACAACTTTGAATGTAGAGAATTTCTTGAGCACTCTACAAGAGCTTAATGCAACTACCGGAACTGGTCATTTGACTGCAAGAGAGTCTCAGCGANTGAACATCGAGCAACCAAACAACCTTTGAACCACTACTTTCGGCCTTATTTCAGATTTATTGTTTCATTTCTTTCATCATTACCCGGATTTTATTTCTCATTTTGTCGTTGCACAATGTCTCCATATCAAATTCATCTTTACAGGGTTCCCGGTGAAACTTTTTGAAGGATTCTGTTCAAGCATAGATACACATATGCAGCTTTATGGTCTTGCTCAATTCAGTGAACGTGCTATTACAACTTTGAATGTAGAGAATTTCTTGAGCACTCTACAAGAGCTTAATGCAACTACCGGAACTGGTCATTTGACTGCAAGAGAGGCTCAGCGAGCGATGGGCTCTGCTTGTGGCCTTCAAGCTATCCAATTGAACCCAAATAAGTGAGTATTGAAATGACTTACATTGTAGATTGTCTTGAATATTCGAACTGCAACTCTGCCATTTTCACAACTAAAAGAGTTTGCAGTGCTATTATTGCCAGGAATTACTACAGAAAGTAAAGTGCATCAAGGCAAATCATGTTAACTGTGATCATGTGAGTCAAGAAGCATCCACGTGACTTTCAATCATTTTGATTTTTGATATTATCAGCTATCCGTTCCCCATTTGGTCAGCTACACAATATTTTTAGTGTCCTTGTTTGAATGAAAAGCCTTTCGTGAAATCTTTCTTAAATGCTGCTTACTTGGGTTTCAGACCGTTAAATGAGAATTGCGTGCACAATTTCCTTTATTGAAATAAATAGTTTCTTAAGTTATAGCTTCCCAGTACTGGAGTTTCTTAACCCTATCTGACCTGAGGGGGGGGGGCGGAATCCGCCCCCCCCCCTAGTACATTTTTGTTTGCAACTGTTTCCATGTATACAGAAGGACTATGAAATTTAGTAAGTTTAACTTTGTATCATAGAGCAATAAAATTAGAACAATTTCAACATTCTATTTTTAGCCTGGTCTCCATGGTAACCAACTATTCATGCCACACTCTCTGAAAAACATACTTTGTATCTCTCTTAATCTTGTTTAATTGGTCCAATTAAGTCTAAATTATGATTTTATACATGTTTTTGATCTATAACTTTAATTTCTTTATAAAAAGTCAAGTTTCATGACCTTTTAGCACACTTTCATTTATATGACATCATATGACATCACAATGATAATCATGCTTCAGCAACAACAACAACATCGCTAATTTAATTATTCTTTCAAATTTCTATTGTTTATATAATGAACTACCTTTGTGCCAAATTTGGTTTCCATATCTCGTACAACAAGAGAGATAAGCAGGGGGCGGAATCCGCCCCCCGAGGCATTGAGTGTTTCAAAACACCCAGGTCAGATAGGGTTAATTTGTTGGCGATCTGAGAGTTGAATTTCTTCATGTAATGGAGCAACCACATTTTATGTATAGAAGTGTAAAAACGGAGTTTTGTGTAAACTCTTTCCTCCTGTACGTGGCTAACTCATTCTCACCCTTCTTACAAAAAATAACGCAGTGTATTCACTAGAAATTAATGAAAAATCAGAGATCAAAACTGAAGATAATTTATACAGAAGTTCTCAAAATAAACGTGTTAAGAAGTATGCAACGCAAGACCCTCATGAAATCCAAAGATTCGGCATAAGGTAAACTCTAAAACAAACGAATTCTTATAAACATAACAGAGTAATCTCTAAAACAAACGAATTCTTATAAACATAACAGAGAAAAAAATGTTTTAAGCTTAAATATTGAAGAATATGTAACATTTTTAGCCAAATTGACTTTGTGATTCAGTGGCCAAGACATTATTTCACAACTGAACGCAACACATATTTAAAAGTCTAATTTTACAAAAAGGAGCATTAAAACGTGGAAGCAAACTGTTAACCATGCTTTGGTTCAAAATTCTAGAATAGTATACATTCCTTTTATAGGTCATTTGCTTGCAAGTAAAGATAATCTGCATGATAGTTCTATTGCAACATAGCTCTATTGCATAATAGGTATAACAAGAGCAAATTTCATATCATAACAAGATCAGTTCAGCTGAGATCATTTTATCTTGTTTCAATCAATCTATTCTATTATCCCTTCAATTTTTTCATTTNATATTTAAAAGTCTAATTTTACAAAAAGGAGCATTAAAACGTGGAAGCAAACTGTTAACCATGCTTTGGTTCAAAATTCTAGAATAGTATACATTCCTTTTATAGGTCATTTGCTTGCAAGTAAAGATAATCTGCATGATAGTTCTATTGCAACATAGCTCTATTGCATAATAGGTATAACAAGAGCAAATTTCATATCATAACAAGATCAGTTCAGCTGAGATCATTTTATCTTGTTTCAATCAATCTATTCTATTATCCCTTCAATTTTTTCATTTGTAGACGTTTTCATGTGAAATTTAATTTGAAACAAACTATAACTTTTCTATGTAATGGCCATGGGGTAGCCATAGCCTTTGCTCTCTATGGTATCGTCCTTGTAGCATTGTACAGTAGTTTGTAAGTAGTGGTATAGTATCTTGTATTGTAAATTCTTAATTGAATATAAACAAAAATCAATCTATTCAGGATATCAGATATAAATATTCAATATCTTTACAAAACCAAAACATTAAAAATATTCACATAAACTAGAATAGGATAATGGGAACAGCTTCAGATAAACATTCATGAATAAATTCAACAAGTCATTTTTCTCTGCGATTTCCACGAGTTGCGTAAGGTTCGATTGATCGGTGGTCGATTCAAAATAAAATACATTGAGTCCATTCGAATATCCATGAGAAGATGCAAAGCTAATTAATGTTTCGATAATTTCGCGCACAAATCTTAGCTCGCAGTATTTCGATCCACTACCTAGATATTCGATGACGCATGCCGTACCCTTTCCCACTCGGAATGTTTATTATCTACCTTATTCTTTAGTCCTTTCAATACTTTGATGATTAATGGTTTATCCTCACCTCGCATCTTCGCCCCCATCCGCGAAACCGGCCCTTAATTAATTAAGGACATTATATTTGTTTTATTAAAGAAATCAGGGAGAGCATCTTTAAAACCCGAGTCGGTAAACCATTTTATGCATGTATCGCTTAATGGGAAAGGGATCATGAAATTTGCTAATTGGTATACAATACGCAAAACTGTTTATCCAACTATTCAAGAGGAGCTTGGAGATGAAGTGCGACCAATGGGCTACAAGAGAGGAAAACCATTTCCAAAATCGAAATCAGGTATTTTAAGACGATCATCACTTGAGTGTGCAATAAATTTGGAACACAAGCCTTCAGTTATGCAATATTAATCTGGCTTAGGAACTCTACGCTTGGCTTGTTTCAAGTTCTAGCCACTTCTCGACCACAAATTCGGAAATAGCATTGGTGATTTGGTTCATATCCTGAAAAGTTTTTTAGCTAAAGTGATTATAAAATAGCTTAATCATGACCTCATAGCACCGATGACAACATCAATTTTTCATAAATTTAGTCAAACACAAAATTAAAAAACTTACAAATCATCCGAAAGCTCTAATTGAGTACTGTTCAACTAATGCTATTTCCAGGCTATTTAAACATACTTGCAAAAACATTAGCCACATTAGTTCTCAAACAGTCGCAAAATGATGTCATCCAAAATCCAGCTTCCAGTCAAAATGCAAAATGTTCCCAAGAAAATTTTGAATCTCCATAGTCCCTTTGTGGACACTGGGCCTAATAGTTATGGTTACCCAAATTGCTAGATTGTAAGAGAAAATGATACAAGAAGCAAGTGAAAATAAAGTAAAATATATATGCTAAAGATTCCTTGAGTAAAGAGAATAGTTACTTGAGTAATATTTTCTCAGTACTTTTAGCGACCTGAGAAGTGAGCTTCTTATAAACATATAGAGTTTCATAAAAAAAGCATGTGTAATCATTTTTGATCATTTTAAACTCCTTCAAGTGCTTGGCATTTGATGCTGTAAGGGATAAGAAACCCTGCTAGTGAAATTGTAAAGACTATATGTAAATCAAACCTTGATGTATATAATTTGGAGTATAAACAATGTTCACCTACCTGTTTGTGTTTTTCCTCGTTCACTGCGTTATCAAAGTTCTCTGTTACTTTTAGATTGCAAACTAATGATTCACAGCGCGCAATGTAACTTTTACTTTTTCTCAAGAAGCTCAATTTACTATTTAGTAAACAGAGATTGAAATGAACTTCCTTAATCAGTCTTATGTTGACAAAGTATGCATCGTTGATTTATGAGCCAAGTAGATAGAATAGAAAATGTGATGAAACCTTTCCTTGGTGCAAGAGGCATTTCCTGTATATTACAGGTCTAGCTTAAGGCCAGTTTCCAGTCAGTGGAATTTTCCGATTGGGCAGAAATGCTTTTGTTTACAACATAAAAGGTCGCTTTGCAATTGAATAGAAATTTAAGGTTGAATGACTTTTGATTGTGTAGAATTCCGCCAGCTCGGAAAATTCTACTGACTGGAAATCAGCCTTGAGAGACTTTGGCCTCCCCTACAGATGAATGAAATTGCTTGACCTTGACTAGGAAAATAAAGCTTTTGAGAAATTTTCCAATTTCCGAAGTAGGTAGAAAACATTGAAATTAAAGTAAATTAGACGGAGTAAATTTCAAAAGCAAAATATGTATACACGTATTTTTTTTAAGAAACTAAGAGGTTGACCCAGTTCTGAAATTTTGTTGACATTATCAAAGTTTTCGCATTTTTAGGACCATGTACTCTTTGGTATACACTCAATTTTTATTGCAACTGGGTATACAAAATTGTGGTAGCCTCTTCCAGAAAATTAAGAAACTCCACTAGGAACGATCATAAGTCAATTCGCTTCGAAAATATTTTTATAAGAAACTTGGCTCTAAATTTTGTAGTACCACGCAAATCGTGCTTACTTCGCACCGTCATGGGAACGCTTAAGAAGAACACAGAAGAAAAACTTCCTCAAAACAGTAGTGAATAGATGGATAATTTTAGCCAAGTTAGAAAGGAGATGGTTGCAGAAATCTTAATTCAAAGCAAAACCTTGCTACCTGCTACCCCCTTCAGAACAATAATCCACCCCTACTATGCACATCCACCACAGTTAAGATAACAACCCACCCCCTTTGCGTATCCACCACGATTAAGATAATACCCCACCCCTGCTACGCGTATCCACTACAGCTACGATAATAACCCACCCTCTTATAACACGCCTCCTTTGCAACATATAATTAGCTATGCACCATTGGCGGCCATACAAGGGCTATATCTAAAAAGAGGAATGGAATGGGGAATGGCTTCGGAAAATCGCTTAGGGAATGTAAAAGTTATGCAGGATATACAAGAGCCAAGTATAGCATCGGATAGTGCTGCTCTAGAGGTAGCTCTAGAGGTCAGCTGTGCCACAGTAATAAGGAACAATAAATGGTATGACTGTTTTTATTTTTGTTGTGCTTTTTAGGCACCTTGGCTTTCTCGTGCTGAAATAGGAGGTCTGCCTGGGTGATGCCTAAAATTCTGTCAAATTGTGATCTAATTTCTGTGATATCGTAGCCCTGTTTAATAAGGTTTGATTCCAGTTCCTTAAAGTGCCTGCCTAATTTCCTATCATCCGTAATCAACCTTCTATATCTCAGTGCTTGGCTGTAGATCAGTTTTGGTTTGTTGAAACAATAATACCAAGCAAGGCAGCCCAAGCAAACCCTGGTAATATACCATTTGCGCAGCGAACCACAGCTAGCATTTTTTCGGTATGTTTGATAGGACTGGTTTAAATCAATCATTTATGTCAGACTGTTGCATGTTTATTTGTATTTATGAAATTGATTGTTATGTTGTTTCGTTGTTGTTAAAGGGTATTAACATGTGATAAATACGGATATAGAGTTTATAGGCGCAAATTGTCAACCAATTCCTGCACAGGAAGATTTTACATTTCGAGCAATTAAATCGGAATGTTTTTTCTGTGCAGGTGCCCCAGCAGATTAACGTCCTAATCCACTATTGCGTCTGTTGTTATTTAGTTTCTTAATTGATTGGTTATATATGTCATTATTTTCAATTTCTGATTTTGTTATCCTTAGTAAACTAGGCCAATGTCACCTTGTGTGTGACTAATGTGTGACTAAAAGATAAAATGTATCGTACCTTTCATTCCCTCTTCAAGTCTGTGTGTATGAGTATGTCCCCAATGTTCTTATTTCTTTGGAGTGCCAGAAAAGGTTGATTAGGCCAAATTTGGTCAAGGGTTTTGTTTCCATGGATTGTTTTCCAGTGTTTTATTAGTATTTTGTTGATTTGCGAGGTATTTTTGTCAAAAGGTATTATAAAGGGGAGGATTCTCCCCTGTTTTTTCCGTTTTGAGTTCCCAAAGAGGGCATCTGTTTGTGAAAGTTGTTTTACCTTTTGGAATTGTTGGTTTATTTCCTGGATAGAGTAACCTCTTTTGATGAGGTTAATTTTTAGTTGCTCTAACTTGGTTTCCAGGGTTTCGTTGTTAGTTATTATGCGTCGATATCTGAGCGCTTGGCTGTATATCACGCTTTGTTTGCAAGTTTCTGGGTGGAATGATTGTCTGTGTAGCAAGGAGCAAATGTCTGTGGGCTTCACATACAGACTGCTCTCAAGTTTTTGTACCTTGTTTACGAATACTGTTGTGTCTAGGAAATTCACTTTACTGTGTGAATATTCCATCTCAAATTTTATTGTAGGATGCATTGTATTTATACATTTTAAGAATTGCAGTAATTCGTTTTCACTGTGAGGCCAAATGATGAATATGTCATCAATGAATCGTTTCCACAGAAGTGGTGTTTTGTAAATTTGTTGTTCATTGTTGAGGATTTGGTTTTCGATTTTAGCCATAAATATATTGGCGTAATTTGGGGCGAACGGTGTCCCCATGGCCGTTCCATGCACTTGCAGGTAGAATTTGTTATCAAATGTAAAGTAATTGTTTTCGAGGATAAATTTTAACATTTGATGTATGTGTATTAGTGGGAGCGGTGTTTTAGGTTTGTAGTGGTTTTCAATTGCCTCGAGGCAGTATTGCATACCTTCTTGGTGTGGTATATTGGTGTATAAAGACTTCACATCCAGAGTTGCCAGAATTGTGTTTTTTGGCATTTGTTCCAGTCCATGTATGACCTTAAGGAAATGTGTTGTATCTTTGAGGTACGAGGGAGAAGTCTCCGTAATTGGTTTCAGGTAGTGGTTGAGGTATTTCGAGAGGCTTTCTGTTGGAGAATTGCATCCCGAAATAATGGGTCTACCTGGTGTACCTGGTTTGTGTATTTTTGGTAATAAGTAGAACACTGGGGTTCTAACTGTGTTTTGTGGTTGTAGAAACTCATAACACTGTTCTGTGATGAGTTTTTTTGTGTATAGAAACGTTAAGAAGGTTTCAATTTCGAAGGCCACCTCAGGGGTGTGGTCTTCTGTTGTATTTAGGTAGTATTGTTTGTCAACGAGTTGTTTTTCCGCCTCTGCAAGGTACATTTCACGTGGCCATAGAACAATCCGTCCACCTTTGTCCGTTTGGTTTGTTGAAACAATAATACATAAAACTGCGGTATCCAAACTAATGAATGAATGAAAAGGTAAATAAAAGATAGTTTGGTTTGTTGAAACAATAATACATAAAACTGCGGTATCCAAACTAATGAATGAATGAAAAGGTAAATAAAAGATAGGTGTGAGTTATTCGCCATCTTTTGGTAGGCCATCCTCATTTCTCTTGTCGCGCATTGTGTTCTGGTATAAGTGTGAATTTAGCTGCACTCAGAACGAGGTTGCTCTGAGACTTTACCGTATCTTTATGCCATAGTCAAATAACCTTATTTGATGAGTTGACTCAAAAGGCTGCAGGAGACTGTGTGGTAATGCCCGTAACACCTTCGTCCCAGTTATCACTATCTTGCAACAACTTGCAACTTTTTACCTGTTTTATTGAACTTTTCTCGCTAAGACTGGACGAGAAAACCTCATTGAGTTGACCTAATAACATTTGATGGAAGGGTTGAAAACATTTGGACAAATACAGATGTAATCCGTCTAGGTATATGTTACGAACGACCCCAGATGCAACGTAGACGAAACATCTCAAATATACCTTCATTCAACCCCATAGCAACTGAGAGAAGCTGCACTAATGTGTTCATAATCGCATGTAAAGGTGTCGAATTTTGATAAACCAGTTCGGCATCCACGGGATCTTTGTTTACGTCCGCCGCAAAATAGGCCAAACCATAAAATGGTCTTTTCCGTCTCGGGTCAAATCAATTACGTAAGAAATCTTGACATAAAGTTTTATTGTCGAGGATTAGGATTCGCTTTCTCCTCCCAGCTCTCAAAGAGCTTGTTGCCATTAGTCTAGTCTTGACAATCACTGTAACCTTAGTCATGCTTTCATTCTATTTCGAACGAAGTGTCGACGACAAGAGCAAACGAAGACAGTATGATAGGCCTATTTGGCTGGGTAATATTCAGGCCTNGATTAGGATTCGCTTTCTCCTCCCAGCTCTCAAAGAGCTTGTTGCCATTAGTCTAGTCTTGACAATCACTGTAACCTTAGTCATGCTTTCATTCTATTTCGAACGAAGTGTCGACGACAAGAGCAAACGAAGACAGTATGATAGGCCTATTTGGCTGGGTAATATTCAGGCCTAGAGTACAATAGACATAAAAGTAGATTGACTGTGGAATTTGAGCTGACGTGACATTATACAACCTCATAAAGGGTTCGTAAGTGTAAAGTAAGGGAATACTTCTAAACCAAAGTCCATTTTAATAAGCTTCCTTCGATAGATAGAGGTTGTAGGCAATCATAACACCTTCTGACGCGCGTTCTGATGGACTTATTACTGGCGATGGAATTAATTCGGGTCGAGCAAATACAACGGTCGAGCTTACAACAAAAGTATACTTTCCTGGAGGAGTGTTAAAGCTGCGCGCAGGCTAACAACAGTTGCTGATATTGTTAGACGGCTACTTGTATTTTACATTCCCCACAGGAGGCCCAATCGCGTATAATATGGAGGATTAATGTTTAGATCTGATCTCTACTCATGTACTCTTCCTGCCGCTTGTCACTTTCAATACAACCACTCTGTTGCTGTTGTTGTACTGGAATAACGCAACATTATTGCTTGTGTACTGTATTGTGTACAGTAACAGTACAGTAATAGTACAGTGGTATACAGGAATAATAAGAATAAATAGCTATTCTTATTATTACTGTATGTTACTGTACTGAATACAGTACACAAGCAATAATGTTGCGTTATTGCAGTGCAACAACAGCAACAGAGTAGTTGTGCTGTTGCTACAACATAGCGCAAACTAGAATGAACTGTCCGATTTTTCTTATCATACCTGGTGAGTCAAAAATGTATCCACTGTTTGAAACATCATACTGTAAAAATTATGAAATCGATTCGAAAAATAACAACTGCATTGCTTGACTGAGGCTTTAACCAAGAGTGTCAGGACACCTATAATGTGATTAATAAATGTTTATTTACCTTGTTTTGATTGTTGTTGTCTTCTTTGTTTTGTCTCTCCCTGCCTTGGTTTATGAGCAACATTTCAACCGACCTTGGCCTAAACTGGGCCTAACCGCTTCTTCGAGTCTAACTCCCTTGTATTCCTGTTTTAAAACTTTTTCTTCTGCGAAGGCGCACTTACACAAAGGAATACAAGGGAGTTAGATTCGAAAAAGCGGTTAGGCCCAGTTTAGGCCCAGTTTAGGCCAATGTCGGTTGAAATGTTGCTCACAAACAAAGGCAGGAAGAGACAAAACAAAGAAGACAGCAACAATCAAAACAAGGTAAATAAACATTTATTAATCACATTATAGGTGTCCTGACACCCTTGCTTTAATTTAATTTTTGGAATGGTTTATTATTTAAAAGCACTACACTACCACTCTCCTTCGCAGAGGCTGTATTACCGGAGGACGGATGAAATGATCCGCGCCGACGGAGAGTGCTACACTACGAAGAAGATTTCTAACGCGTTAAAACTCGATTATCAAACCTATCATAACATTTTCTTTTTAATCTCTTTTATCAATGATCCAAATATGTTTAAAGATGATAAAATTTTGTTTTCATTGCTTAAAGGGTATAAAATGACAGGTTCAAAAACCTTATTCTGAGTTATGCTCTTTAAACAACATCGTAAATCTTACCTAAGAGCCATTATTTTGAGATTTATCATTACCCTTCGAGTCTGCAATGATGGCTTGTGTTTCTTTCTGACATTTATGACTAACCTAGAAGCTTAATATACAAAAAGAAATTAATCTGCTTCAAAACCAGGCAGCCCTAGAAAGAGCTAAATTTGCTGATTTTAAAACCAATCACAAGATCAGCTATACCTGGGAAAATAATTTGGTCTTTGGTCTACTTATCAAAGAAAGAAATTTAAACATCGGCCATGTAATCAAATTTTGATGACTTTTCAAACAGGAGTACGTTTTTGGACACCCGGTAGAAAATTAGTTTCACTGGGCTTTGACTAAAAAAGTCTTGGATGGCGCGGTTTAATTCCTTTTGTGACTGAATTGAATTAAGGTAGTAGCCATTTTAATCAATCTTCTACGTGGCTACATGTCCTACAACCCAGCATACCCTTTCGTAAACTTCAAAGCCACATAACGAAGTGCTAAAGAGTGAATTTAATTATATTTTCACAGGTACCATGAACAAGACCTATACTACGCTGCCAAGCGCGTTTATCAACCAGGCATGTCAAGCATGGCCGGAATCGGTAGAGCTTGTCCAACGATGTATAATCCACCACAGAAACCGTATTCGGACATGTATGGTATGTTGAGAAATCTTCCTGCATTTCCTCGGTATTTTCAAACGAAATTCGCTTACCGTTTGGCCAACGATACACAATTAGTGTCACGATTATTATTTATGTACGTTTTTTACACAATGCTGCTATCCAATTATATTTATCGTGCAAAATTTCCAAGTGCTGTGAAACCAGTTGTTGAGGTTTCCTATTAATTTTTGGAACAAATGTCCATGTTTTTGACCAAAAGTTTCGTATTTGGTTCCTCATTGTGGAAGGCAAACACTTTTTTCTGTTTTGAAAGGCCTAGCCTTTAAAAAGTTTCTTTGCAAACTGGGCAAAGAATAGGAATACAAGCAATTTTATGATAGCCTTATAGTTTACTTTCAAAAGTTCGTAGAGATTTTCAATCGTAGCTCAAGTTTTCTTTCAATTTTCGGCCACCAAAGTTTCGTAAACTTTATATTTTCGTGTAAAGGATCTTCTCACAGACACCATGTGACAGCAGCCATAATATCAGTCATGCAAACTCTGAATGTAGCGCAGACAAAACCTCATATTGAACATTCTGTTACAAATTTATGTTTTGTGAATCACAGAAAAAGCTCTATATTGAGTTTGGCTATATTTTTGAATTTGATT
>REGM01000226.1:317998-330506 GCA_004194415.1 Aurelia aurita | reverse complement strand
GGAACAAATGTCCATGTTTTTGACCAAAAGTTTCGTATTTGGTTCCTCATTGTGGAAGGCAAACACTTTTTTCTGTTTTGAAAGGCCTAGCCTTTAAAAAGTTTCTTTGCAAACTGGGCAAAGAATAGGAATACAAGCAATTTTATGATAGCCTTATAGTTTACTTTCAAAAGTTCGTAGAGATTTTCAATCGTAGCTCAAGTTTTCTTTCAATTTTCGGCCACCAAAGTTTCGTAAACTTTATATTTTCGTGTAAAGGATCTTCTCACAGACACCATGTGACAGCAGCCATAATATCAGTCATGCAAACTCTGAATGTAGCGCAGACAAAACCTCATATTGAACATTCTGTTACAAATTTATGTTTTGTGAATCACAGAAAAAGCTCTATATTGAGTTTGGCTATATTTTTGAATTTGATTGTCTTCTTTCTTTTATAGGTCCATCAAGTTATAACACTATGGAATACCCATACGCAACGACGAACCAATCTTACGTTTCAAAATCATGCAGTCCGGACCAAGATTCGTATTCCAACACAAAAGATGAACGATCACCGAGCTCATCCCCTGCTTCACCGGAATCTACCGTTCCGCCGGGATTTCCAAGCGGAGCCGCTCCACCGCTTGCACATCCTCCCGCTCACGGTATGAGCTCAGGATACCCAATGCCACCTACAGGATACGTTCCCAACGGCATGTCATCCGTATACGGCTATCCTCAGTCATATTGCGGTATTTATACGTCACCGTCGTCGGATAATTTACACGCGCGGAGTGAGCATTGTATGCGTACACCCTATGGATGGCAACCTGAAGCACCGTATCATTAACGTGCCGCCGGAGGAGGGGACTTGCTGGTCTGTCCAGTCAACACGCTAGTGCGTTGACCATGCAAAAGATTCAGGCAACTTCAGTTTGCTATCAGCCCTTGCAGGATACAAGGCTTAGTGTTATATCCAAGGCCAGAAACTCCAGTGCATCCATGACTCGAATACAGACAAGGAGAACAGAGACAGAGTCAGGGACTTGAAATTCAACACTGCCTTGGCTACCAAATGGATTTTAAGACTAATATTAATGTGTATATATAGAGTTCTTTATTGACGAAATTATGGAAGGACAACAAGAGCTTCAAGCAGATGACGAATACCCTCTTATTTAGAAATGCAGTAGAAATACACAGTGCTTACTACGTTTAGCCAGCTTGCGTACGGACTCACTCAATGCGTTTTTAAAAATTGCCATATAAGGCATATAGTTAGTGTGTTTCAGAATAATTTTGCCTTCATCTGAAGATAGCAACGATTCGGCAGAAAATTTTCTTAGGTTTTAATTAGTGTAATCCGTGAGATCTTGAATTAAAATTTGGTGCAATCCACATGCAAATCGGTCAGAAAATAATGAATGTCTCTTTCTTTAGGTTCTTCATTCCCTTGTTCTTCCCTTTCAATGGTAAGATAAGCAGAAGTGGCGACCGATGTATGGGGTGTATGGTAAAAATTGTACGTAGTTTAAGAGCACTGATACCTTTTTAGGGGTACCGCGAATAATTCCAATTTAACACAAGCCATCTTTATCGTCATGGTGATTTTGAATTTCGTCAAAAAACTACCAAACACTAAAGATCTTTTTGGTCAAGGGAAGGGTCAAAATTTTCTCATTTTTCGAATCTCCAGATAAAGTGCCCATGTGTAAGTTTGTAAATATACTGGCAAAACTGTCGCATACGGGTGGCTAATTCAATACCCTAAACCTTATGTCTCTTTTAAACAGTAATGACCACGGTGAAGACGGTACCATCATATCAGTTGAGAGTCAATGACTGCAACGGCTTCTTCGACTCCCTTTAATCAAGCAGGTATAGTTAGATAGACTATATGATATTTCTTTAGTATGTAATAAGTTTAGTGTAGTTTATGCAATTTGAATGCTTATATGTGCAATTAAAAGATATTTCAATTAAATGTTGACTACAAATTGCCGTAGTCTTTTTGCCTTCTCCAACTATGATTTTTGAGCTGCAATAGGCAACAAGAAATGATGAAGACTGAGCAGCTATTTTATTTTATTTTTTTTTTATTCACTTTCTTTTAAGTTGGTAAATACTACATGATAGCTATATTGAAAGCTAATTAAAACCAACTATCTAAACTATTTACAAACAACAATTTAATAACAGTAATACTAAAAGTAACAGTAACAGTAATACTAAAAGTAACAGTAATGCTAAAATAATAACTGAATTGCGTAAATGCACAATAGATTTCCTGTTGTTATTTTATATAGCCCACCTGTGCTATAAATGGTTTACAGATGCGGCACAAGCAAGAACAAAGTTGATTATTTGAACAAAGTTGATAGGGACAAAGTTGATAGGGACTATTAGTCCCTATCAGTATCAGTACGTGGAAAGGAAGCAAAGAAAGGTCCAAGGAAATACGGAGAAACCTTGCTACCTCAGTAAAAATTAACAACTAGAAAGAGGTCAACTATAAGTCTGTCTAAAATTAGATGTCACGTTAGATTTGCGATAACGCAAAATTAATCATGCAAAACCCCCTTGAAAATCAGCCTTTGCTGAAGGGCAACCCTCCTTAAATGAATTAAAATGAAATGAAATGAAATTGAAAACACTTCAATTGTTTTTATTCGCGAACATTTTCGCGTGACATCCAGACTTTATTTGGGTACGTAGGATGGCTAGGTTGAGCGTGAGCTTTCTTAATCATATTTTTCAATTTATTGATTTTTTTGGCCAATCCATTGAACGTTTTCATGGTTGTTTCAAGTCATTTTAAGTTAAAATTAAAGGGGCCCATTAGCCATGTATGAAGAACGCTGAAGACTGAAATGATGAAGACTGAGCAGCTAAACAGCTAAACAGGAAAGAGCACATGCCGACATTCTCATGTATGTCCGTAAAAGAGTTCAGACATTTCTGAGTGGGAGCAATAGCTTCTTCGAAGCTGCGGCAAATTTGGTATTTTTCATATTTCGTATTTCAATTTTTAACTGGGGAGTAAACTTTCGAACAAGCCATGACTGTACCCCCATCAAACTGTTAATTGGGGCCCATCGGTTTCGTTGGCAGCGTTATGTCATTACTTCTTGCAGTGGCTGTTGCTAGAATACTGTCCTTCAGTGTTTTGGTTTCTAAGCAGGAGCCCAGTGTTGGAAGTCAAAAAGCAGATAAACATCTGCAAATTCCAAGCATCATTTATGAGGCCAAGGCAATACGACGTAATAGACCATTTGCGGTCGAATTGCACATAATGGTTTTTTTGCGTGGCGCAGTGCCAAAAAAGATTTTCTTGGCGATCTACGTAGAACTTCTGTGATGGCGTAGTAGAGGCGCAGCAACAATTCAGCAGTTGGCAACTGATCGCATTTTTGGCATTCTTAGCTGGTTCGCGGAATGCGTTCTTGGTTCCTGACTGACTGACTGACTGACTGACTGACTGGGTTAGTTAGTTAGTTAGGGACAGAACACCACTCCTATATGTACTCGTTTTACTTCGTACATAAAAAGCATAGCTTAGAAAGAGATTTATCACTGAATATAAATACAGTCGTCGTCGTCGTCAGGTGCCTTCTGCTCTCAGCAGGTTGGCTGTCACGGATGCCCTAGTCCTCTCTATGCTGTGCCTTTCTTGTGGCTTCCGCATAGTTCAATCCGGTCCATTCTTTAATATTATCAAACCACGTTGATCTTGGCCTGCCTCTTCCTCTTTTCCCGTTGAAATTTCCTTCTTGGAGAAGCCTTTGCAGTCCGTCTCCTCTTATTAGATGTCCACAATAGGCACATTTTCTCTGCTTTATTGTACTTATCAGCAATCTTCTCATATTCATCTTTTGTAATACATATTCATTTGTTCTGTGTTCTGTATATGATATTTTTAGAATCCTCCTGTATATCTGCATTTCAAAGGCTTCAATTTTTCCAATCATTGCTCTTGCCCATGTTTCTGCACCATACAGTAAAGTTGACCAGATATAACATTTAACTAGCCGCTTTTTGGTTTCAACCTTTATACTTCTCGATGTTAGAATCTTTGACACGTTATGAAATGCATTTCTAGCTATTTCTATCCTTCTTTTAATTTCAGTCTCATTCTTGCCATCTTCCGTCACCATATATGTGCCCTAGATAAACCATATTTGCCATTTGCTTAATCTTTGCTCCTTCTAGAGTGATATTGGCTCTTGGTACTGGATTTATCTTACTCACTACCATTGATTTCGTTTTTTCAGCATTCATTTCCATACCATATGGCTTTCCTTTTTCATTGACTGCATCTATCAATTCCTGTAGATCTGCGGCAGATTCAGCTATTCAAGCTGTATCATCTGCGTATCTTAAATTGTTGATGTTTACGCCGCCTACCACAACTCCTCTCATATCTTCCACTTCTCTAAATATCTTCTCAGTATATAAATTGAATATTGAATAGGCTTGGTGACAAAATGTAACCCTGTCGTACTCCTTTCTTTATTTTGAATTCTGATGTAACTCCATTCTCTGTTCTTACTACTGCTGTCTGTTCCCAATATAATTTAGTTATTATCTGCAAATCCTTGTCATCTATACCTATCTCCCGTAGACATTCTATCATCTTTGTGTGTTTTACACGATCAAATGCTTTCGTATAGTAACTGATAACCGTAAATACATACATACAGTAACTGTATAAATACAGTGTATAAATACAGTAACTGACTGAAATTGGCATCCAGAGGAAGGTTTGACCTTTTTCTGGACTCTGACCCAAGGATAAAGATAGTGAAAAAACAAGAGAAAATTCTGAGATAACTTACTGTACTTTGGAATCTACTGCGTAGTTTGTAAGTTCTATTTCATCATCGGCTCCGTCGCTACGGAGGAGTACGAGAGAGAGCNCAATGTTTCTGCACCATATAGTAAAGTTGACCAGATATAACATTTAACTAGCCGCTTTTTGGTTTCAACCTTTTACTTCTCGATGTTAGAATCTTTGACACGTTATGAAATGCATTTCTAGCTATTTCTATCCTTCTTTTAATTTCAGTCTCATTCTTACCATCTTCCGTCACCATATATATGCCCTAGATAAACCATATTTGCCGTTTGCTTAATCTTTGCTCCTTCTAGAGTGATATTGGCTCTTGGTACTGGATTTATCTTACTCACTACCATTGATTTCGTTTTTTCAGCATTCATTTCCATCCCATATGGCTTTCCTTTTCCATTGACTGCATCTATCAATTCCTGAAGATCTGCGGCAGATTCAGCTATTAAAGCTGTATCATCTGCGTATCTTAAATTGTTGATGTTTACGCCGCCTACCACAACTCCTCTCATATCTTCCACTTCTCTAAATATCTTCTCAGTATATAAATTGAATATTGAATAGGCTTGGTGACAATATGCAACCCTGTCGTACTCCTTTCTTTATTTTGAATTCTGATGTAACTCCATTCTCTGTTCTTACTACTGCTGTCTGTTCCCAATATAATTTAGTTATTATCTGCAAATCCTTGTCATCTATACCTATCATCTCCCGTAGACATTCTATCATCTTTGTGTGTTTTACACGATCAAATGCTTTCGTATAGTAACTGATAACAGTAAATACATACATACAGTAACTGTATAAATACAGTGTATAAATACAGTAACTGACTGAAATTGGCATCCAGAGGAAGGTTTGACCTTTTTCTGGACTCTGACCCAAGGATAAAGATAGTGAAAAAACAAGAGAAAATTCTGAGATAACTTACTGCACTTTGGAATCTACTGCGTAGTTTGTAAGTTCTATTTCATCATCGGCTCCGTCGCTACGGAGGAGTACGAGAGAGAGCAGTAGTTCATGCCAACCAGTTGTGTGGTGTGTTCATGCGAAGCCAGTCGCGAAATTTTGCAGCTCTTTTGGACAGCCTTCAACTATTCCATTTTGGTGTGAATTTGGTATTGGTTACCACAGTTTTTGCCTCTGTCGCGTCGACAAGATAAGTATCGCACTATATTTTTCTCCTAGTTTGTAAGTTTTGCGTCAAAGTTTCAAAAAAATTTCTATAGGCGTTGCCTATGGTAACCCAAATGAGTTCTTGGAATCTGGTTCGTCGATCAAAGATCGTACGATATCAAAGGGGATTGGGAACCAAAAAGGGAGTGTCTTTTTTTGCCACATGGACCATTCTATATGTCATACTTTGTGAGGATTAAGTTGTTTCATTTGGCAGTGCAACAACAACAACTCACTTCTAAAGTATGACATATTTTGAGCACAGAACGACCTCTTGGCACTTGGCCTAGTCACCTCGAGCAGAAAGCTGCTAAAACAACGATAGAGCGATCAAAAGCTTGTTTCACCGCAACTTCAATATGGCAGAAGAACTAAACGGTGTAGCAAGCAAGAAGAAGAAGATAGTTCGTGTCTGGTGTGATGGCTGCTACGATATGGTGCATTTCGGGCATGCAAATCAGCTCCGGCAAGCCAAAGCGATGGGTGATCATTTGGTTGTTGGTATTCACAGTGATGAAGAGGTTTGTATTGGGTTGAACTTTGGAATTGTTTGAATGCCCTGGAAAGTATCAAAAGCAGGATTTTAGGAAGATCAAACCTAAAAAAAGTAAATATTCAATTTATCGATTTATTTTGTTCGATAATGTAAGGGTCTTTATCTTGTTTATGCAGTGTTTTTGCCTATGAATGGTTTTTATCTGCTAAAATTTGGCCAGAGGAGGTATAGGCTACTCCAGGTACTTTCTTTGCTACCAGAAGCAGTTAAGTGGGCTGGCTTCAGGCCCCACCAACACCTAGCGTCATGACAAGGGTAACATGCTTGATTAGTTCCCAATATGTAATGAATGGACATAAGTTTCTATTATAAAAACTTGGAGGAGTTACAATACGACTATGTCAAAAATATTATAAATATCATTTAAAAACTGAAGTAATTTATTTGAATATATTCTTACCATTGCCCCCTTCAAAATTTCTTTCATTAGAAACATACCTCCATTACATAAACACATTCTTTTATAAGGAACAGCTTATAAGAAACGGTAGGCTCAATTTTCGATAAAAAACTACCCTACCCGGATTAAAAAAGCTAAGAAACTTTTTTAATTTGTAGCTTTAATTTTCCCTGGTCACTTGAAAATTTTTCGACTTTGTACAATAATAGTGGATGTTTTGGCATTGTTTTGAGTGCGAATTATGTTATTTCATGTTTTGAGATCTTAGGGTCTGTTTACATGAGAAACTCAAACCGGTTTGAAATTTCACCCCGATCTGAATATTGGCTAGATAGCTCATTTCCTTTTGCGTTCACATGAAGGTTCACCCCGGTCTGAGACCTGTGTTGTTCATCGAACGACTCAACAATTGTTCATTGTGTTCATGTTTGGCGCCAAGAAAACAATGCCAATGTGAACTTTGAACCCGAGACCACTGAATCTCAAACCGGTTTGAGAATAATTTTTGTTTACATGGTGTTTTCAAAGCGGGGTGACATTTTTAAACCGTTTTGAGATGCCGAGTTGAGTTTCACTTCGGGTTGAGTTAGAAATCGCATTTTCCATGTAAACACTGTAAGGGCTTTGACCAGACACCAAATTCAACTCAGATCGGGGTGAAATTTCAAACCGGTTTGAGTTTATCATGTAAACGGACCCTTACTAAGTAATTTGGAAGCCCTTCTAACCAAAGTATATTGGCTCTACACTTGGGGCATTAACAATATAAGAAACACGTAAGAAACTTCTGGTAGCAAAATGGCCCTGAAATTTAAGCTTATCCATTGTATGCCTGTAGATCCTACTTCATCTATATTTACAAAAACTCCCAGGCTTTCATCAGTGGTTACAATGTTGAAACCCACATATTAGAGAAAAATTTCTCTACCAAGTGTCTCACAAAAAGTACCCCCTTTTGACTGGAAAAAGGAACAAAACCAAAAGATGCTGGGACTTTCCGAGTGCACAACTAAATTTTTTAATCTTAAACTTAAATGGATTATTTGATATCATGGCTGTTCTACATACATACATACATACATACATAAAATATTTGTTGAGGCAGGTCAGGTTTGGGTCAACCCGAAGGCTGGTGTGGACCTGCCATAAAAGAAAATAATGCCCAGTTACAATTTTTTATCGATTTCTAAAAACAAAATAAAGTGTGTTTTCAAGCCTTTAAAAATATTTATAATTTGAGTCCATAAATGTTGTAGCCACTTGGCCTTTATCAAACTGGATTGTATTTAGTTTGTGTCCACATGATTTTAGTTTTCTTTTGAAGCTTTCGAAAGTCTTCAATTCTTTCATCTCTGGGGGAATCACTCCCCAAACTGCTGGACCCCTAAATCGAATACTAAGGCGACCACGTTCTCCAAACGAAGCGTCTATAATTCTTTTAAAAAGTAAAAACTAAAATCCATTTGGAAAATGCCTTTGATATCAAATGATGGCTAGACCCTTTTTCAAAACCTCTGGTTTCAGGTGCACTTTAAATTTTGACTTTGCGAGCAAGTATGTCCAGTGTTTGGTGGACGATTTTAAAATGCAAGGTACGTGCATTTAAGTTGAAGATTAAAAAAATGTAATTTTGCACTCGGAAAGTCCCAACACCTTATCGTTTCGTTCCATTATCCAGTCAAAAGGGGGTACTTTTTGAGACACCCAGTAGTTGCTCTAACATTATTGCCAATTTTTATTGTGTTTTAAACATAATGATAATTGGTAATAATCTAGAAGTTACTAGAGAAGAAGCAAAAGTTTGATTTTGTAGCGTCCCTAGGCTACAAAGATCTAAAAGTCATAAAGGATTTATTTTCATCTGCCTTAGGTTGCAAGAAACAAAGGCCCGCCAGTTTTCAATGAACAAGAGCGATACAAAATGGTCAGAGGTATAAAATGGGTGGATGAAATTGTTGCAGGTTCTCCATACACAACACAGCTTGATGTCTTAGATCAACATGGATGTGACTTCTGTGTTCATGGTGATGATATCACAACAACAGCAGAAGGCAAAGATACATATGAAATAGTCAAAAATGCTGGTCGCTACAAGGAATGCAGGCGCACACAGGGTGTCTCCACAACAAATCTGGTAGGCCGCATGTTGTTGATGACAAAAGAGCATTTTGACAAGGGGACACCAATTTGCAATGTTGATCCTCGCATGTTGAAGAGTCTAAGCTCCAGTAGTGATGCTGCAAGCCCCAGCCCGTACACAGGCGTGTCTCATTTCTTGCCTACATCCAACAGAATTGTCCAGTTTTCAGATGGTATTGAACCAAATCCAGGTGACAAAATTGTGTATGCACCAGGAGCTTTTGATTTGTTCCATGTTGGGCTGCTTGATTTCTTAGAAGAAGCAAAGAAACTTGGTGACCACTTGATAGTTGGACTTCATACCGATCTTGAGGTGAATCGTTACAAGGGGAGCAATTACCCAATCATGAATTTACATGAAAGAGTACTTTCTGTGCTGGCATGTAAATTTGTCAACCAGGTCATTATTGGTGCTCCTTATTATGTGGAAAAGGAGCTGATCAAGCAGTTCAAGGTGAGTAGAAGCTTTGAAATTTTGCTTTCCACTCACCTATTTTTAATCGAGTAAACACCTTTGAGCTCATGAGAACATAAAGGTGGGTCGGAGTGCAAAACTGAAGGTGAAAGGATGAAAGAGAGGCACAACAAAATGAAAAGAAAGAGACATTAATATTTAAATGAGCGAGAAGAACGTAAGCTGCCTTGCAGCTGAAATGAGAGCAGAAGATGATGAATTGAGAGGAGAGAGAGATACATTTATATATAAATGTTCTGTCTCTTTGATTTCTAGCCAGCATTTTCCTGAATAATGAATTTCTTATAATGCACAGTTACAACATTTTTGATGGAGGAATTTTTCGCTAACCTCGTGAGCAAGGTTTGATGGTTGTCAAGTAAAATTCTGTAATTTCAGAAGAATGTTCACCCCTGGCTTGAAAAAGAACTTACAAAGTCTGTCAGGTTTGAACAATTACTGTCAAGTTTTGGACNGAAAGAGACATTAATATTTAAATGAGCGAGAAGAACGTAAGCTGCCTTGCAGCTGAAATGAGAGCAGAAGATGATGAATTGAGAGGAGAGAGAGATACATTTATATATAAATGTTCTGTCTCTTTGATTTCTAGCCAGCATTTTCCTGAATAATGAATTTCTTATAATGCACAGTTACAGCATTTTTGATGGAGGAATTTTTCGCTAACCTCGTGAGCAAGGTTTGATGGTTATCAAGTAAAAATTCTGTAATTTCGGAAGAATGTGCACCCCTGGCTTGAAAAAGAGCTTACAAAGTCTGTCAGGTTTGAACAATTACTGTCAAGTTTTGGACAAAGTTTTGTCTTAGAATTTTATCATCCAAGACAAGGTGTTACTGAATTTTAAAAGAATACTTCTGTTCGTTTCTTTACAGATTGATGTTGTTGTACATGGTCAAACTCAAATCACTTCTGACACAGAAGAGAGAGACCCATATGAAGTTCCAAAATCAATGGGAATATTCCAAACAGTTGATAGTGGCAACCCCCTTACTACTGCTGATATTGTTGCAAGGATCATTAGAAATAAGTAAGTCGATGGTTAAATATCTTTGCATCTTCTAAAACAGTAGGCTTTGTAGAGTCTGAATGTGTTTTGTTATCTTTCAGCAAGGGGGTTAACATTCTAGAGAAGAATGCAAAGTGTGTTCTTTTGGTCTCTTTTGGAGACAATAATTTTCACTGGAATTTTCTTGTGTTTTTTGGGCTCTTCTTAAAATAACGAGAAAGCAAAGAGATCGAAAGGACCCTCATTTACAACGTAAAAGTGGTAAGTTAAGTTATTTCAAGTTAAAACTCCGTCTCTTTTGGACTTTGGAGAACAAAACGTAGGATGCAGTGATGTTATGAAATTGCAGCATAGGCATCAAATCTTTAAGAAACATTGCAAGATTGGTTAATGCATCTTTCATTTGATTTAGTGGCTTGAAAGGAACTTCAGGTACTTCGTTATTAGTGTTCATTGGCAATCTTTGATATCTTGATTAATTTCAGAATTACAGCGTCTTCCATGTTTCAAACAGTTTTCCAGTTGTAACGTCATCAAATTGCTAAATCGTGAACCAGAAAAGCTACGGATTTCTGCTTACCACCATATTATAGACCTTTACAAACTATGGTTTTCTTAAAGATTATACCGTTTTTCCTTTATTGATGTAGGATCTACAACGATTTTAATTTTTTTCGAAGTTTTTCGTGAATTCTTTTTAAAAGAAGAAAAACGCAATAATTCTAAAATTAATCAAGATATCAAAGATTGCCAATGAACACTTATAACGAAGTACCTTAAGTTCCTTTCAAGCCATCAAATCAAACGAAAGATGCATAAATCAATCGTGCAATGTTTTTTAAACATTCGATTCCTATGCTTGAAATAGACCTTTTCGACCATACGAAAAAGGGATTGGGGAGAGCGGGCAAGTCATTATTCTATGCAGTTTAACTTCGTTTGTGGCCTTTTTCATTCATTTCCCCTTGTTTTTAGCTGTGTTTTTAGCTTGCTTTAAATTGACCGCTCAAATGTTCTTTTTTCAAGGATGTCAACTTTTTGGGATTATCTCTCTAATTTCTTTATCGCGATGGGTATTGTTTTGATCTTTTGCGCTTTTTGTGTTTCTTTCAGTGCTGACTAGTTTCGCCCACTATGACATCTTCAGAGCAACTCAAAAGCGCTCTGAAAATGCCCTAGTGGGTGAAACTATTCAGCATTGAAAGAAAATAGCGCAAAAGACCAATCTGATGCCTTTTTCTTTAAATAGTTGTGCCTTCTTCAGCAGTACACTATATATGTTTTTTATTATTTTTCTACCCAATATATTGACGGTAAACTCTTCCGTTTAAAAATGCATTTAGTTCTAGAGTTGAGATAATTCTCTGCAGATTCTACCTGTTGAGAACTTTTCCAGGGCTGCAGATGCTCAAATGAATATCCTTAAATGCTCATATACAAACATGTGAAGTTTTTGATCAACAGCTTGAAATCGGTGCACATCTTGATGATTTACGATTTTTGGAGGATAACAGCATATTCTAAGAGATTTTAGCTATCCTGCTACATTTCTTGAAATTCTAATGTTAGAACTTCAAGAGATGTAGCAGCATAGCAAAGTCTCATAGAATATGCTGTTGTCCTCCAAAAATTCTATTATAGCAATAAAAAAGCACCATAAGAAACTTCGATTTGGAAACATCTTTTTTTTTCTCTTCTATATTGCTACCTAGCATCCGAAGGTAGTTTTAGGACACTGAGAAGCTAAGCTTATCGAAGCAATGTCCTGGTCCTTCCTCTCGATGTGACCACACCTCGCGATTCCTTTAGCCTGGAATTACAGAGAGTTGGCGACTCCCCTTACTCTACGTAGCAGGCTCGGCAGGGCGGGGACTCGAACCACCAACCCTCAGGTTGGTAGTCAAGCGCGCTACCATTGAGCCATCCCCGC
>REGM01000226.1:183247-311085 GCA_004194415.1 Aurelia aurita | reverse complement strand
TGGCTGTTTGAAAAGTAAGTACGTATATTTGTATATTTGTCTAAGGTAGAACGAAGGTTGACCTCTCTAATGCAGGAAATCTCTATTCTTTACTCTGTCTTTAACTTATGGCAACGATAAAATGTTCAGCAGACTATAAATTCAACGACAAAATATCAGCATGTAGACACCTTAAATTCCTCTCAAACCATGGGTTGTAGGAAAAGCGGAATGTGTTTTGGGTTTATCCAGTGGTATCAACAATCAGAACTATTAGGCCTACCTTTGTGCATGTTTTCTGTGTCGATCGTCTTCGTTGTCCTGTCGTTTTTGCATGTTCAGAAGGCTGCATGCAGTCGATTTCCGTCCTTCAATCAAAGCGCCATGTTTATTAGAGTTGTCCCACTCTGCCCTCTCCCCTTTGAAGGAGCTCTCAGGAACAACATACAACAACTCTAATAAACATGGCACTTGGATTGAAGGACGGAAAGCGACTGCATGCAGCCTTCTGAACATGCAAAATCGACAGGACAACAAAGAAGATCGACACAGAAAACATGCACAAAGGTAGGCATAATAGTTCTGATTCTTGATACCACTGGATAAACCCAAAACACATTCCGCTTTTCCTACTACCCATGGTGAAACTAAGCAACAATTCCTCTCAAACCATTCTTTGTTCTTTCTTGTACTTATAGCAAAGACAAAAAATCAGCAATTAGAGATAATAAATTCTTCTCAAACTACAAAACAAAGCTTTCGATGACATTTTGCTGGGCTATCTTGGAGCAAACCTTGAAAGAAACACTACTCAAGTGAAAACAAGGAATTCAGACTAGTTATGGTTGCCTTCAACAAACAGCCCCAGACAAAAGCTAAACCCAATAAAATTCTAAGGCTATGTTCACATTGCTCCATATTCGCTCTTATTCATTTTCATTTTGATGCGTTTTACCCGCTTACAGTGCTTTGGGTAAATACAAAAACGCTGCAAAAACGATGAAGCGTTCACACTGCTCCGGATAAACAAAAAGACGCTGTGAAAACGAGACCAACGCTTACAGCCTTAAAAATTGCTAAAAACTTTTCAAAGATTTCTCGAATCATCAGACTAACCTCGAGTGAGTCAGCAATGTTGAGAAATTGTTCCAATTGGCACGTGATAAGCATGTTGTTCTGTTGTTGCAGTTGCTAGCGTTTTCAAAAGTATCAATTTTCGCGTTTTCGGTGTCCAGGGCGGAGCAGTGTGAACGCAAGGCGAAAACGGATACTTTTTTATCCGTTTTCACATGAATGTGAACGGGCCTAAGTTGGTTCTTGCGACTTGACATTAGATAATTATCTAACCTTTATAATCAGCCAATTATACGATTTTTCACGGCCAGTTAGACATGGATACTTTTTATGGCGCACCCGTAACGCCCTTACCACGGGTCATAGGTCACAATATGTTTTCGAAACAATAACTGAGGATTGTTAGGGAAGGGAACTGGAGATAAAACATACTATGGTGTTATTTAAATTAATCAATTTAGATTACTTAATCATTTGAGATTGGCTACCATAAGTTTAACTGATGTAAAAATTGGGCCAGAAGCAGTGGCGGACACTTTTCCAAATATTGGGGGGGCGAAGCTATTGTTTCAGTTAAAAAGCATTGTCTATTTCCATTGTTTTCCAACAAAAGGTCGCCGTTTTACCAAACATTGGGGGGAAGACCGCACCCCCTGGCCCCCCCTGGTGTCCGCCACTGGCCAGAAGTAAAAATTCACATGTTTATTGGTTGAAATATTGAAAGAATACAATAGACGCCGGAAAGTCTCAAAAGTATCTTTTCTCCCCCGTTCCGCTCCCCCATCATCCTTCGTCCCTGTGTTAAAACAATACTCTGATCCAGGGTAGCAAACGGTCATTACATTATAATGCATACAAAATTGCATATATCTCTACTTACTTTTGCAATTATCATTCTTGGTTACATGTCTACCTTCTTCATCAACGCGTTTAGCATACGATTGAGCCATTGAATTTACTATCGATAATACGAAATATATAATCATAATTGTTATCAGTTTTTCGAAGATAAATCCAAGAATATTGCTGCCCTGAAATAGAAGAGAAAAATTAGAAAAAGACATTCAAATGCATATATATATCAAAAGCGAAATCTATATATCAAAACATATACAAAGCAAAAACAATATCTGATTCAGAGGGTAAGCATTAAGTGGTTAAGTTACATACAAAGCTATACAAGAGACAACGGTTCTGCTCCTGAAATTGATAAATAAAACCCCCAAGCCCCCAAGGTTTGTAGCATAGGTTCCGGATCTTTAAAAAGGTCGGTGTAAAATTCTATGACCTATTTCTTTGAATTGAATGGCTTGAAAGAAACTTTTTCTACGTTGCTATAAATCTACCGTTGGACTTTTCAGAAATCTTGATTCGTTTTTCAAAATTGCAGCGTATTTTTCATACTTCAACTCTTTTGAGGATGTGACGTGACGTCATCAAATTTTTAAACCGTAGACCAGAAGAATTAAAGACTTTATCGTTTTCTTGAAAATTATTCCATATTTCCTCAAAAGGTTTAAAAATTACGATGTTGTAAAATTTTTTCCAAATTTTTCTTGAATTCTTAAAAAAGAAGAAAAACCCTCTAATTCTGAAAATATTGAAGTTTTCTAAAAAGTCCAAAGGTAGAACTATAGCAAAGTAGCTAAAGTTCCTTTCAAGCCATTCAATTAAAAGAAGTAGGTCATAGAATTTAGTAGAATTTTACACCGACCTTTTTAAAGATTTGGAACCTATGCTGATGTTTGTATCTATCCGTAATAGTCCCCGTTCCGCCTGTCAGGGCCGTCAAGAGCCAGCTAGGGCGCCAGAGCGATTTTTACGACGGGGCCAAAAGGAAACTTTTTCGTGACCACACCCTTAACACTCGTGTGGAAAATGAGGGAAACAACCTTTTTAAGGAATAGTGGTTTCGAAAAATTGCTCAAACTTTCATGTCAAGGTCTTGCAGAAAAGGTATGTACGAATAAATCAAGGATATCTTTTCATTGGTAAAATAAAGATATCAATAAGAAATTTGTTCACACTCAAAACAATCCTTTACGGGCTTCAATTTCATTCATTATGTCCTATCCTCAACATTACAGATCAGTCAGCTCAGCCTATCCTAAGTCATTGTGGTCCTCGTAAAGTTTCTGGAATAAACGCTATGCAATGCAACTGTCACAGGCAAGTTACGAAATATTTCAAAATGATTTACCTGCCAAGAGAGGGCACGGTCACAAACATTTTCCGACGGCAAATAATAACAACAGCAACGTCAACGGTTTTAGGAACATACGTTACAATCATGTATGATACAACTGCTCTTCAGTAACCAAAATTTTGCCTTATTTTACAATGCAACCTTGCAGCCTACAAATTAGTAGGTTGAGTAGTAAATAGCAAGGTAAGAGGCAAAAATATGCGGCAGAATCTACAAAATCAGCCTCTTCTGGGCAAAAATCCGCCCTAAGTCGGGCAAAAATTTTGGTCAACAATGAACTTTTTATCGGGCAGCCCCCTCCAGATTTTACCTTCCCTTACGCTTATGAAATCAAAGTTTTTGCCAAATAGCCTTCAGGGAGGGGGGGTCCTCCACCCATTGGCTTCGGTCCTGGTTGTTTTTCAGAAGATTTTGAGATCCAGCTGCCATAAGAAAATGACAAAGCCTGACTTACTTGTTGACTTGACTGTCCTGCACCAGGCTTCCGATGCAATTTTTCTTTCTGGAATAGTACTGCTTTCTTGAAAGGTGCTTCGACATAGCTTCCAATAACTGGGATTTTTCTGAAAAAGAGAAAAGTAAAATTAGAAAATAAGTTCAAAAAATGTGTTTGGAATACACTAGACATGGGTAGCTAGACGCCACAGTTGTGCTTCTTTGGCGGAGCGCCGCAGCGTGTATGCTTCTGCGCAGGAAAATTGATATCGTTCGGAGGAGGTAGGGAAAGAGACCGCAGAATAATATAAATTTGTACAGGCTGCGGCGCTCCGCCATAGAAGCAGAACAGCGGCGTCTAACTAACCATGCACTAAAAGGCTATCTTAGCATTTGACATGGTTTATAACAGTATTTTTCATTCATACCCTTCTGCATATTTTGGTATTGACCGCGCGAATTGTATNACACTAGACATGGGTAGCTAGACGCCACAGTTGTGCTTCTTTGGCGGAGCGCCGCAGCGTGTATGCTTCTGCGCAGGAAAATTGATATCGTTCGGAGGAGGTAGGGAAAGAGACCGCAGAATAATATAAATTTGTACAGGCTGCGGCGCTCCGCCATAGAAGCAGAACAGCGGCGTCTAACTAACCATGCACTAAAAGGCTATCTTAGCATTTGACATGGTTTATAACAGTATTTTTCATTCATACCCTTCTGCATATTTTGGTATTGACCGCGCGAATTGTATTTTCGTTTTTCGGCTTTATTATATTATCGTGAAAACTACAGTGTTATTTTACTTTGCGACGATAGAAAATCTGACACGTAAGATGTCTAAGAAACTTTCTTAAAAACCCTCGTTGAAATATCAAATTGGAATGATCTCAAATTTATTCGGTTTTTAGCTATTTGCAACTCCCTACTCAGGGCAGTATGATAAGAATTTTAGGAAGAAGACCTCTTGAAGAGAAGAAAACTGAGGGTTACACTAGACTTATTACACGAGTCCTTGTTTTCGCTCCATTCCCCCTATCCATACCCCACAATACCCATTCCGCCTCAACTAAGTTTTAGCGGAATGACAATGACTGTAACAATAAATAACAATTCAATTCAATGGAGCAAAACTTAGACTATATCATCAGTCTAGGGATACATTACAACGTTGCCACTAGCACTGTTATAAGTCCCCCTGATCTTCCCATTCCCTTTATCAAAATTAGTGAGGGCCCTGAAAAAAGCTAAAACATCTGAGCAGCCTACTATGCAAATGATACGTCCAGTTCAGGAAATACGGAAGATTATGTATCAAAAAGCGAAGCCTAAAGCCAAACCATATTATCAGAAAATTCCTAAAACTTTAAGGGATCTAGTCAATTTGCTCCGGCTTGTCCAGTAAAAATAGATGCACTATTTGACCTCGCTATTTCCTATTTAAAAAACCAAAGCTATTGATGAAACTCTATATTCAATCTGTGAGAATATTCTTAGCTAAATTAATCAGTTGTCACAAAACTTTACATTGACACAACGGTAAATTAAAGATGAGTTCCAACGCGGTTTTAAGAGGCTACTAGAAACCAAATAACCTGCGGTAGTAAAAGATGTTTGTACTTTACATATCACCAAACATTCGACAATTATTGAGCTATCAAAAGATGACCTTTTTAGCATAGGTGTCGAATCTTTGAAAAGGCTAGTGTAAATGGCTACTACATCTTTCTTTTGGTTGAATGGTTTGAAGGAAACTTTAGCTACTTTGCTATAATTCTATCGTTGGACTTTTCTGAAATCTTAAATAATTTCGAAATTACAGAATAATTTCATATTTCAACTCGTTTGAGGATGTCAAATTTAAAAACTGTAAACGAGAAGAATGAAAGATTTGTGCTTGATACCATATTATAGACATTCATAAACTATGCTTTTCTTCAAAATTAGTCCATGTTTCCTCGAAAAAATTAGAAATGGAGATTGTTTAAATTTTTCAAAACTTGTCTTGAATTCGAAAGAAGAAAAACCCTCTAATTCTGAAGATATTGAAGATTCTGAAAATAATCAAGATATCAAAAATCCCGAAACGAAAATTATAGGAAAGTACCAGAAGCTCCCTTCGCGCCATTAAATTTTCATTATTTTTATTTTAAACATATTTATACAGGGTAACAATACAGAAGTTCTGATTTACAATTGGCCCTGTTGAAAATAAAATTAAATACTGGCTATGATACTTACAATTTTCAATGGAAACAAAATAATACGCACCTAAATACAAAGAAAAACGAAAAAGAAATAAGAGCGGCACGAGCGGTATCAATTATTTTGTAAGTCTTTTGAAAATACCAATTGAGGGTGTCATTTTAGCATCGGAGCTCAGCTGGTTCCAGAGTCTGGCCCCACGATACGAGAAGGACTTTTGCCCATTCTTAGTTCTCATCATTGGGACACGAAGATCAGACTCAGTATTGCGGGGATGGCTCGATTATAAGCGGGGATGGCTCAATGGTAGCGCGCTTGACTACCAATCTGAGGGTTGGTGGTTCGAGTCCCCGCCCTGTAGAACCTGCTACGCAGAGTGAGGAGAGTCGCCAACTCTCTGTAATTCCAGGCTAAAGGAATCGCGAGGTGTGGTCACATCGAGAGGAAGGACCACGACACTGCTTCGATAAGCTTAGCTAAGCTTGGCTAACGTTCCTATGTGTGCGAGTAAGACGTGACTTTCTAACGAGCGATTATTTTACTGTCTTTCGTCCTTATTGATATCATTATGAGTGAAATAACTCCAGCTACTGTCAACACATCAACTGTTGCTGAAATAAAAGCGGAATTGTCAGCAAGAAACCTCTCCACAAAAGGCAAGAAAGATGAGTTGATGTCAAGGCTTTTGGAGGCTACAAAGGGCCTAAGCAGCATGACCGTGCCAGGCGAGGCAAGCAGCAATGAAGCTTCCAAGACCCAAAGTGAAAATGAAACGGTCGATATCATTGTGGCTCAAATGGAGAAGGATAGCACCAGTACCTCTACAACCATGGTCGACTCTGATTGTCAAACGGATTTTCAGGATTTCAAGAAACACGTTTTCGACAAAATTACCGCTTTTGAAGCGGACATGCAAAGCCTTAAGGAAAAGAAAAATTTGATGCAAAATCAGGAAAATCATCCCATCAACTACGAAAGATTTTTCATCCGTAGTTTGGAAGACAGAATCCTATCTTTGGAAAGGCAGTTAGCACAAAAACAGGCCATAATTGACAAGCTTTTGGCAACCCCTAAGGAGGAAGGGAGGCCATTTTATGTTGGCGAAGTGCAAAACCTCATGGGACGCAGTCCTCAACAGTCAAACCAAACACAAAAGAAAGGCAAGAAAAGGGCACAAGCGGGAGCTATTGAAATCACAGAAAGCTATAACAATAGCAACATTGTTGAAGAAAGCATAATACCTGAGAACAATGTCACAAACAAAAAAGAAACTCGATCAAGTAAAAAGAAACGAGATCGATCGAAAACAACAACAAACAACGCTGGCAATGCTGTGGCGAGCAAAAAACAGGACGCTAAGGAAGATATCAAAAATAGCCGCAATGATGCCACAGAAAATAGACAGGATAAATTGGAAAAGAAATCAGATTCTACGGTAATCATTGGCGACTCGATGGTGAAGAATCTCGATGGAAGGCGTATGAGAACGAAATATGGCGAAAAAGTTTTTGTGAAAAGTTTTTCGGGCGCAACGACCGATGACATGTCTTTCCATGCTGTGCCATCGATGAAGAAACAGCCAGATCGTATAGTGCTACATACAGGGGCAAATGATTTCAGAGCAGAGAAAGAAGACGCCAAAATTGCAGAAAACATTTGCGCATTAGCACGAACACTGAAAACCGAAGATAATACAGTTTTTGTATCCGGTATTGTTAGCAGAGAAGAAGAATTCATAAATGAAAGAACAGCGAAGGTTAACAAGATTCTCGAAGAACTCTGTAAGAAAAACAAGTTTCCCTTTATTGACAACAGTAACATTAACATTCGTACACATCTGAATCGCAGTGGCCTGCACCTGAATCATTTTGGAGATGGTAAACTTGCTTTTAATATTATATCTGCGCTACGGGATTGACCTGCAACCTGTAGTGGCAATGGACAAAAAGAAAATTTTCAAAAAAGAACATCGCAGCCTTACGTCATAGTTAGTAATGATATGTTAGAAGATAAATCTGATGATGAGAGTGAGGATGTAGATGCCGGTTTGATGCTAAAAAAAATGCGACTATCTAATAAAAACAATTTAATAATTGCACACCTGAATATCAATTCAATTAGAAATAAATTAGAAGCATTGAAATGCTTGATTTCTAGAAATATCGATATCCTAATAATAGCAGAGACGAAAATAGACGAAACTTTCCCAACGAATCAATTTCGCATTGATGGCTATATGCCACCCTTAAGAGCAGATAGAAATCGACATGGGGGAGGTCTTCTAATATATATAAAAGAAGGTGTTCCTGCAAAAGAAGTTTCAACGAGTAGTTTAACTTCCAAAGAAATCGAAATTAAAGTTGTTGAAATAAATCTTCACAAAATAAAATGGCTTCTCATTGGCATTTACCGTCCTCCGTCTCAGTCAGAGAAATTTTTCTTTGAAGAAATCAGCAAAAACATGGAGCTTTATTTCACCAATTATGAAAATTTCCTAGTCGTTGGGGATTTTAACCTTGGCGAGGAAAATTCAAACTTGAAAGACTTCATGAACAGCTGTAATTTAGAAAATGTCGTTAAGAAACCTACATGTTTTAAATCCGACAGTCCGACTTGTATTGATTTGATACTCACTAGTGATACCACAAGACTTGTGAGTACTACAACAATTGAAACTGGGCTGTCGGATTTCCATGTTATGATAGCTACCGCTTTGAAAGGAAGCTTTCGTAAAAGAGGCCCTAGAATTATAACTTACAGGGATTTTAACAAATTTAACAACTCAGTCTTTAGAACGGAACTTAAAGAAGAGCTTACCTCTATTCATGAAGGCAATCAAGACTTCACAAATGTCAACAGAATTTCTAAAAAAGTGCTAGATAAGCATGCTCCATGTAAGAAGAAGTACGTTCGAGCGAATGACGGACCTTTTATGACTAAAGAGCTTAGAAAAGCAAACATGAAACGTACTAGACTAAAAAATAGGTTTAACAAACATAAGACAAATGAGAACTGGATTGCTTTTAAAAAGCAAAGAAACTTTTGCGTCAAATTGCTCCGTCAAAACAAAAGATCATATTATAGTCGACTGGACCCAAAAGTTGTTGGTGACAACAAAAAGTTTTGGAAAACAGTAAAGCCCCTTTTTTCGAACAAGATTCAAGGAAGTGCTGGTATTACCCTGCTCGAGAACGATGTTGTTGAATCAGACGATACTAGAGTTGCGGAAATTTTGAATGATTATTTCGTTGATATTCCCAAAACATTAGGTATAGCTTGTGAAGAGGACTCCACAACCGTGGATATTTCTTCGCAAGATACTTTGCAAGCGACTGTTCAACGTTTCAAGTGCCATCCTAGTGTTGTTAAAATTAGAGCTGCTGTGAATAGCTCTCAAAGTTTTTCATTCCACCAAATCACAGTCCAGGAAATGTTCGACCAGTTAATAAAATTAGATCCTAAAAAGGCGACGCCACAAGACGCCATTCCTGCCAAAATACTTCAAGCAAATGCAGATCTGTTTTCATCACCACTGACAGAAATTTTCAACAGCCTCGTAGTTGACTGTGCTTTCCCAGATGATCTAAAACTTGCTGACATTTCTTCACTTTACAAGAAAGATGATAGCATGAAAAAACAAAATTATAGGCCAATAAGCCTACTTCCAGCTATTTCAAAGGTATTTGAACGCATCATGTATAATCAGCTTTTTGATTACGTTTGCACCTTTTTCTCTCCACTTTTGGGTGGGTTCCGAAAAGGGTATAACACGCAGCATGTTTTGTTGAATTTTTTACAAACATGTAAAGCAAGTCTTGACAATAAGGAACTGGCTGGAGCAATCTTGATGGACCTTTCTAAAGCTTTCGATTGCATAAATCACGATCTCTTGATCGCAAAATTAGCTGCTTATGGTCTCGGCTGGGATGCTATCAAGCTCATCAAAAGCTATTTATCAAAGAGGAAACAAAGAGTCAAAATAAACAGCTCATATAGTAGTTGGAGAGATGTTACGATAGGGGTACCGCAAGGATNTTGAATGGTTTGAAGGAAACTTTAGCTACTTTGCTATAATTCTATCGTTGGACTTTTCTGAAATCTTAAATAATTTCGAAATTACAGAATAATTTCATATTTCAACTCGTTTGAGGATGTCAAATTTAAAAACTGTAAACGAGAAGAATGAAAGATTTGTGCTTGATACCATATTATAGACATTCATAAACTATGCTTTTCTTCAAAATTAGTCCATGTTTCCTCGAAAAAATTAGAAATGGAGATTGTTTAAATTTTTCAAAACTTGTCTTGAATTCGAAAGAAGAAAAACCCTCTAATTCTGAAGATATTGAAGATTCTGAAAATAATCAAGATATCAAAAATCCCGAAACGAAAATTATAGGAAAGTACCAGAAGCTCCCTTCGCGCCATTAAATTTTCATTATTTTTATTTTAAACATATTTATACAGGGTAACAATACAGAAGTTCTGATTTACAATTGGCCCTGTTGAAAATAAAATTAAATACTGGCTATGATACTTACAATTTTCAATGGAAACAAAATAATACGCACCTAAATACAAAGAAAAACGAAAAAGAAATAAGAGCGGCACGAGCGGTATCAATTATTTTGTAAGTCTTTTGAAAATACCAATTGAGGGTGTCATTTTAGCATCGGAGCTCAGCTGGTTCCAGAGTCTGGCCCCACGATACGAGAAGGACTTTTGCCCATTCTTAGTTCTCATCATTGGGACACGAAGATCAGACTCAGTATTGCGGGGATGGCTCGATTATAAGCGGGGATGGCTCAATGGTAGCGCGCTTGACTACCAATCTGAGGGTTGGTGGTTCGAGTCCCCGCCCTGTAGAACCTGCTACGCAGAGTGAGGAGAGTCGCCAACTCTCTGTAATTCCAGGCTAAAGGAATCGCGAGGTGTGGTCACATCGAGAGGAAGGACCACGACACTGCTTCGATAAGCTTAGCTTCTCAGTGTCCTAAAACTACCTTCGGATGCTAGGTAGCAATATAGAAAAAAAAAGACTCAGTATTTCTTAAGTTCATGTGGCTATTTTCCGAACATTTTGTGAACATTTCAGACAAATATTCAGGTGCAAGACCATTAATTGACTTAAAGACCATCGTCGATGTTTCAGCGTTGATCATGTCGGCAATTGGTGGCCAGGAAAGACCTTGGATCAAGTTAGCGGCTGATGCATCATAAGCACTACTTGTGACAATTCTTGCGGCTCGATTTTGTAATTTTTGCAATATTTGCAGCTTAGTATCGCCACAAGGAAGATTCAAGATTTAAATCAAAATGAAGATTCAATAACCATTTGTCCAATCTGTTTGAAAGATTCGACGCTTATGCTGCAAGGTCCATGCAGTATGATTTTTAAACACTCAACACATTTCATTGGGTCATCTGGTATATTTTTAGAGTCACCGAAGACGCATACTCTACAACCAAATATAATTTCCTGACCGCCTAATTCTACTACGGTCAAGTGCAAAGTTCTTAAACCTTTAATATGTGTAGCAAAGAATTCCATTCACAACAAGCTAATTATCAAAGAGGCTTTACTCTTGCATAACGAACATAGAAACCAGATCAAAACAGTATTAAGGAGGTAAACGATAGCTTATTGAATAAAACCAACACGGTATAGCTAAGGTGCCAAAACCGTAGCCTATTTAAATCTCCCACTCACTTAAGTGACCTCAGAAAATATAGTAAAAGTTGAATAACATCTCATTATAACCATTAATAAGAGCGGCTATAAAATGACCCAGTGAAAACCGAATTATCTTTCATATGTAGTGTATTGTGGATTTTTATGATGCATACCGTTAGACTTACGATTTGATTTCTTATTTTTGCTCCAAACTTTATTGAATTGAATTTTCCTATCCGCTCAAACTATGGACTCGTCCAAGTCTCGTTTTATTCTTTAAAGAGAACAGGAAAAATCAGCGAACGGGAAAAATCGGAGTCAACATGAATCCAAGTGTCTCTAATACAGTAAATCCCTGCTTATAAGAACCTACCTTTTTGAGACTCAGGCTGCATTAGGTTCTTATTTTAAAGGTCTTTTGATTAATTTCAGGGTATAAAGGTTCACCAAGGTATTCGAAGGGTCACTTGTGTAAATCTTTTAGGAGTTATCATCAAAATATTTTCAACCCTGTTATTTGTTTTGGCAATGTTATTAAGGACCTAATAACTAATTCTAAGCTTAGAAATAGCAGGGGAGGTGGTTCAGATTTAACAGTCAACTGGGACAAAAAAAAAATCAATTTTATTACCCTTGTAATAAGAACATATTTTTTCATCAAACTGACACAGGTTCTTAATTACAAGGTGCATAATTTAGGAAAAAAAGCCTGTAGCTTCTTATTTTTGTAGGTTCTTATATGTAGCCGAAGGGTCAAATTCCCGTTTTCTTTGGGGAATAAAGCGAGACTTGGACAAGTTCGCTCAAGCTACGACTCATAACTTTCTGTAAAAAAAACCAGGACAAACGGTCCCAATTTTCTGGGGCGGCGATAATTCTCGATGATATTTTTGAACAAAAGCTGTAAAAATGCTCGAGTTGATTTTCCAGCACTTTGTGAAACAATCTCAGAGCAGTGTTGAATAAAATGGTTGCATTAGCGTGAATTTTTGCTTTGATGTCCAAACAAAATGTAGGAAGGGGTATCATCATTGCTACCTAAGATCAATCAAATTAAAGTTGAAAGAGTTTTAGAGTGTTCTTTGTCTCAAGATCTTAACGCGTTATTCTTTGTGCTCCAACTGGTGCGTGGAAAAAGTTCTGCTTCGCATTCTTAGCAATGCTTTCATAAGGCACAAAATTGGTTGTCCTGGCTTGTGACAAGGCGGTGATCTCTCCTCGATTAGTTCACCTATTGAGAGAGCTCCTTCTGTAAGAAATTCCCTACATGCAAATTCCCCAATTGTATCGTACTTTTGAATTGTATTTTATTAATACTGTAAAGTGTATTTATTTACTGTTGTAATTTGAGTAATGTATTTTCTTTGATGATATGTATGTAGAAGAACTTTAAAATTAAAGGAACTGAACTGAACTGTGAACAGTTTGTGAATAAGTCCTTGTCGAGCGGTGGTGGGTGATTGTCGTTGTCGTTGTATAGCAAAGTAAAGGGCTCTTGTTGTAAGTCTAACGCACCGGGCTTCATGTGGATTTAAATGATTCATCGGGCTCTATGCTATATTTTATGGTACTTCGGGCTCTATGTGGATTTTTATGATACATCGGGCTGTTTGTGCGTTAAGTAGCCACTTCAAATGATGGATTTCAATAATTTCCGATCTATCAAAACCCCTTTAAATACAGCCTCTAGGGACTGCAATAATCAGATTAAAGACATTTTGTAATTAAATGTAAAGTAGATGAGGTTACGCCTTGGGAAAGACAGGATTCATAAAAATTGTGAGTATAACAGATCTTTAGTATTTCACATAAACATGGTTATGTTCTATAATTATTAAGTGTCAATGTTATGTAAGCTGTATCAAATTCAAAACCTAAACTAACATTTTTATGAATGCATACCATGCGACACATAAAACTCCCACAAAATAGGGCAAAACACGATTATAGTTGCAAACTTATGGATTCAATCATATAATTATCATAACTTAGCTAAGATGGGTGAAATTTTCTTGACATCGTCAGAAAGATGAAAATAGTTCAAAATAAAATTTAATACAATTCAATAATTTGGCAAAACAAATATAGTATAAATAATTGTACTTTGAACAGAGTTTAATTTTGTACGACATTTCGGGCATAAACTCATTATCGTTATTATAATTTGGCACCTTGGTAAGCGCGAATCTGCAAAATGTTAGACAAAACTTTTAAAACACGGCATTTAAACGGAGATCTTCTTGGCATAAGCTCAAAATTATAGCATTTTCCACAACTACTGGTTTATTAGGTATCTAATTTGACCGTTGAACGTTTATATATTTTCGTTTCATGCAGCACTTATTCTTTAGTGACCAACTTGAGCATTCATTTGGATAAAAATAGTCTTAACAGAAATACAAATAACGGAAATCAACAGCAAAAAGGAAGCTTTTCTTCCAACATCAAATAAAAATCCATTTCCTTTCAACAAATTCTAAAGCCTAGAGCTTTCCAAGATTTTTCACGACTACGATTTTTAATGAAATGTATGAATGAATTCAATTTTGCAAAACTAAAACCACAATTTTAATTAAAGGGGATGCTCTCTCTTCGATTAGTTCATCAACTGAGAGAGTTCCTCCTCAAAGAAATCCCATGCATACAAATTCCCTTATTATTTTTCATTGTTTGCCTGTTTTTATCTTTATTCTCTCCAACATTGTAATTTGTAATTTCTATGCATTTGAATGTAATGAGTTATTTTGGCATTTGTAAGAAATTGAATTTTAAAATTAAATCAAATGAACAGAATTGAACTGAACTTCCCACTTATGCCAGTGAACAATCTCTTACATTCAAAGCGACATCGCATTCAACAAAGCTAGTAAACCAAGAACAAAGTTGAGCAAAGCAAACAGAAATAAAAAGCGAAGTTACCCATCGTGTTGGCAGTCACTCAAAACGTACTTTTTTATGAGAAACCGCTTATACGAAACTCAACTCTCAGATCGCCAAAAAATTAAGTAAAACAACAGTATTGGGAAAATATAACTTAAGAAACTATTTATTTTCAATACAAGAAATCCTTGGCATATTTGTACTTTATTTTCACTTGTTACCTGTATCATATTACTCGGAAGGTACTCTGAAGGTACCTGAGTATTATATAAACATTGGAAAGGCTACAATAAACTTCGTTTTAAAATGTTCACGAGGGCACAGGAAGTAAACATGAAGATTGTTATGGAACCTTTAGGAAACTGGTAAGAAACTCTGAGTACTCAAAACCTGAAAATTTTAAGAAACTTTCATTACTTACTCAAATTCTTAGTTTCTTATAAAAAAATACGTGTATAACAGCTTCACGGAATAAAAAGGGTACATTAGCTTGCCAAGCTTCGTAGTAATAAAGGATTGAAAAATAGAAAGTTCAAAAATTGCATCAGTCAAGTGGTGCTCTTTACTCAACGCAACCAAAATGTCAACATTCTACTATATGCAATGCAAATACACTGCAGCAGGTTATTGAAACAATGTTTGCGACAATTTGTCAAAAAACTAAAAAAGGTTCGAGAAGAAAATTGACTCATCCGATCATCTTTGACTCAAACTCGTAAAATATCATGCCCTCAAACTTCTTCTGAGCATACAAGTTGAGCAAAAAGTCTCAAATATACCAGATTATCAAAGATTCTTGATTATCAAAGATTCTTGCTGACTCGAGCTCTGTATGTATACTGTAAATGTGCGGCTCATGAATAAAAGACGTAAAATCACAATCAATAATTGACAACTCACCCTAAAAGCTGCACTACGAATTCCACATATGACTTGCTGAAGCACAAAATAACAAACGTTTGCTAGAAATGAAGAACAAACAACAACTTAGCAAGGAAAACATTATTAGCAATAAATAGCATAGAATAATCTAAGGTTATCTTTACCAATATTTTAAATTTTGTTCGACATGTCTTAAGTTCTCACATGATATTCAGTTTGTCAAATTTTCATAGACTTGGCATGCTAATATCTAAATTTTCAAGCTTTTATTTCATGGTAAAATATCATAAAGTTTAGAGAGGTTGCTGCTCAACATTATGGCTGTTAGAACGAATATATCGTTTTACTTGGGTAGCATGCAAGATAACACAAGCTTATTACAGTAAACTAGCTACATTATGAATAAGGTGTCCTGTTGAAAAGAAGCTTGCAGTAGTTCCTCATAAAAACTGTGTGTTTTAAAGTTCCGAAATCTTCACTATTGGATTCTTTTTACCAGTGGCTTGAAAGTGGTGCCATGGTGACTGCAGTTGAAAATGACTTCTGTTATATTTAACAAACTATTTTCAAAATCTGCCTGCAAAAATATAACTTTGAAAACCTGCCTGGGAGATTTGCTCCCAAGCTCCCAAACTTTATGCACGCCTGGTTGAACATATCTAAAATGTCAAATAAGTCTCACAGTGCTTGGTATATAAAAAATAATGGCGCCTACTGAAATGTAAAATCGTGAATTACCAACAAACGTCAACAAAAAGATATGTATTTTATGGTATCAAAGTTAACTTAGAAGAGACAATATTTCACTAAAATCTGCCATAGCGTACGAGTCATTCGCGATTTGATTAGAACCTGTTTCTAAAAAGAACACTAAAGTGTTTACCGTGTCTCGTTCAGCTTCAAGTTTTTGAATAATGACCATTGCTTCTTTTGCACTCAAAAAAGTTGAAACATGCAATTCTTAAAGTTCTTCAAACAAGGGATACGTTTTAATCGTTTGTAATTGCTTCCTGGAGAATGGTCGGGGGATTTTCCTATCTATGTCTTCTTTTAACAAAAAAAACAATCCACAGATCAATGATATTGGTGCATACTTTACAATCTTACATTTGTTTGAGTCACACGATACACTAGTTTTTTGGTCATCTCATTTTAATTCAATATTCTTCTAGCTTCTAAAAGAAACTAATCTAAATCGAATATTTAATATTACAGACAATCTATCACGATACATACACATTTTGGTTGCTAGCGTCATATATTACAGCTGCAAGTTGGCCCATCCCATTGTTTTATTAGTCTCTTAAATGTTTGCATATTTTCGGCTAGCTTGATCTCTTTGGGCAAAGCGTTCCAAATTTGTGGTCCTAAAGATAGGAGACATTTTGAACCGAAAGTAACTTGATTTGATCTGTGATGAATCAATTCATTTGGGTTCCTTGCTGACCTTGTTGCTTGTTTTAGTTTGAAAATATCCTGCATCAAAGGAGGATTTAGTTTTGAGACGGTTTTATAAATTTCAATACGAAGAGTTCTGAGGCTACTGATTCTCATCGTACATTTCCCAGCTTTAGAAAGTAACTCGTCGTAACAGCTGGTAGAGTCATTGCAAAGAAATTTAATAGCCCGCTCATGGATTTTCTCAATTTTTTCCACAGACTTTTCAGAGGAGAAATGCCAGGCCAGAGGACAGTAATTAAAATTTGATAAAACGAAACTTTGAACTAAAATCTCTATAGCTTTAAGCCCCATATAATATAACCCTTTAAGTTTTTCCAAGGCGTTTAGCTGCGCAGCGGCTTTTCTACAAAAGTCGGAAATGTGGTCATCAAAAGTTAGTCTATGATCCATTTTTACTCCAAGAAGTCTTACTGTATTTTCAGATGTAATTTGTTTGCCTTTTATAATTAGTTTTTCCCCTGTAGTGTCCGCTCTACCATTTGTTATTAATATGGCATGGAATTTGTCTGGATTTGCAATCATTTGGTTTCTTTCAAGCCAATCTATGGCAACATTTGATTCTTGTTCCAATATACTAATCAGGTTTGGGAATGAAGGTTTGACCAGTAGACACTCTGATCGTTTGCAGCCTTTGCGTGTAGATTTCTATCGAGGCAGCCATTTTCGAACACTACAAAAATTTTCGTTTTCATAAAACAGAGCACGTAAAAGTCCCATGGTTGGATAAGAGCGTTGAACGTGGATCGATCAAATTCTTGGTGTATAGGATGCAAGAAATTCTTGACCTTCCAACCATAATCATTAAGGTATTTAGAATATCGAAAATCCTCACGGCAGAATCATAGAGTAGCATAAATTCATGCAAGATCCTGAAGCAAACATTATTACGGTCCCATAGCAGCCATAGATATATGTTTATGTTTACCTGAATATGCATTTTGATAATAGCTTTTCCAATTAGAGTTGCACCAAAGAATGTCCAGAATGGAACGAGACAGTGACCACAAGTGATGCCAGCTAAATCGAATAACGGGTTAGGGATCTGAAATAAAGAACAGTACCATTAAGATAATGAGTGGAGGACACTTGGAACGGCCTCCACAAGAGCAAGGAGATCGTCCGCGGCAGTAACAAGGGTTGTGTAGCTGTTTCTTAACTTTTGACCCAATTCTTATAGTAAAAGTTTCTCGTAGAGTTTTTTAATTTTAATTAAATTGGATTTCACAATGTATCTTAAAAAATCTTCAATATTTTCAGAATTAGAGGGGTCGTTTTTAAGAATTCAAGAAAAATTGTGAAAAAATTTAAAACCATGGCAATTTCTAAAATTTTTGAGGAAATATAGAATAATTTCCAAGAAACCATAGTTTATGAATGTCTACAATATGGTATCAAGCACAAGTCTTTCACTCTTCTGGTTTACGATTTAGAAATTTGATGATATCAAATCCTCAAAAGAGTTGAAGTATAAAATAGGCTGTAATTTCGAAAAATATCCAAGATTTCAGAAATGACCAACGGTAGAATTATAGTAACGTAGCTAATGTTTCTTTCAAGTCATTCAATTCAAAGAACTAGGTCATAGAATTTTACACCGACCATTTGAAAGTTTTTGAAGATATGGAACCTATGCTCGATCATACTATTAATGCAAAGAATTAACAAGTCAACGCCATTAATTGAGGGAACTAAAATAGCCCAAGATAACTGCCCAAGATACCATAATCCTAATGCCTTCCTAATCCTAATCTTAATACCATTAACGCTGAGTAGTAAAATATAAGACTACTTTGCTGTCCATTTAGGCTTGGTTCTCACTAGAGCAAAAACGCGTTGGAAATGCATTAGAAGTGCGACGGAAAAACGCGTCGAAATCTTTTTTTTAGATTTCATCGGCGTCTTTGAAGATGTCCTTATGCACTTGGATAGGATATCACCACTCTCCTTCGCAGAGGCTGTCTCTGTGAAGGAGAGTGGGATATCACTTGGAAGCGATAACTAACTGAAAACACGTTTAAAAAGAGTTTAGAAAATGCATTATCCCATTTTAACGCGTTTTTTCTCTGGTGTGAACAAAGCTTTAAAGAGAACAAAATTTTGCTGTAACATTCAAGGGAATAAATTGTTCTTATATGGTGCCTAAGTTGACGGATATTCGCTCGGAAAGAGGCTGTGCAATTGAAAGCTTCTTGTATTTCAGATTTTTGAAATTCAAAAACATCACAACTATCTAGACTTTCCTACAGACGGAGAGATATCTATTCTTGTGTAAGAAGTTTTAGACTACTTTCTTACTATTAATAAAATTGCTCTGCTGGAAGAGAAGCTTAAGATTGATATAACAAATGAGATACTGAAGGTGTTGTGGCGCAGTGGTGTAATCCTCTGACTTTGCAGTCAGAACAGTCAGGCGGACAGGGTTCGATCCCAGGTAGAGCCCCACCATTTGAGCGTCACGACAAGGGGTCGCGGACTCGATTAGGTCTTCTCTACTTCTGCGACCCCAGCGCTTGGCGCTAAAAACGCACCTNAGAAACCTTAAAAAATGGCATAAAATCACGACCAAACTTCCGTCATATTTCTGCCTTACAACAATGACTTCTACATGCTTTCGCACGTCTTATCCCTTTGGGAGGGTTAAAGTGCCATCCCTGCGAACATAACAGCATTATTCTCGAAAACTTTATCCCCCCCAAGAGGATAACACTTGCTAAAGCATGTGCAAGTGTGCAAGTCATTGCTGTAAGGCAGAAATATTTGGAAAATTTGCTCGTGATTTTAGGCCTGTTTTGAAGTTTTCTTGAAGGGGCTTTCTCCAGAAAATCGCTCATAATTTCAGAACGGAGTGGCCGATTTCAGTCAGGTAGATTTTAAATTATATTTGAACATATCAACCATTAAATAATGTATTTGTCAACATTATTGTTTTGATGTCCAGGGAGCAGTAGCCTTTCAAACGGGGATTGTTTTTTCTGACTTATCTGGTAGATTTGAAGGGTATTCTTTTACAGCAAGAACAACTTTGGGTAGTCTCGCTTTTATGTCCAAGGACAATCTGTCTTATCTTGTCCTGTCCAACGATCTGGCAATATGTCTTAAATAAAAAACCTGAATGTTTTGATGGCCTATACGTTTGTGATAAATTTTTATTAACTATTTGGTTGTACAGCCGGATAGTTGCAGTTTTGCTCCACATGCTAACCAAAATATTTCTGCAAAACTGCGGCCAAAAGTCTGAGCAGACCTGGTACATTCTTAACCCCTTCAGAAATAACTTATTGACATAAGAGAAGAAAAATGCTGCCAACAGATATCCTTTCACTTCAATTCCACTTTCTATCTTTATTCTCAAGAGAGTGTAACTTATTTTTATTTTCTTTCAAAAGTTTTCAATCAAGCAATTGAGGCAACTAGTTGTTTTTTCAAGAATCATTCGTTAGGTAATTTAGTGTTCTTCTAACTAAAAAAAATCATACATTTATTTAGAGCTTAGATTACTCTTTCCTTCGCACTCTCTTTTTGGTTTCGTCGCTGCATGAATTTTAGCAACAACCTGAAAATACTATTTTGGTTCCCCAGAGATATAAATTATTTCTTCCCATGCGATAAACTTCAAATCAGCCGTAATGAGTATTCATTCCACACTTCCTTTGTTTTCTTAATTCAACCGTAATGATTTACATTGTAATTTTTTAGCGTTGGATTAAGCTGTTTAATTTTTAGGTCAAGGTTTTATCAGGTCTTCTAGGCCTTGCACATTTGTAAATCAAAATGCCCACAACATAGCACAACGAATTTCACATAGCATCAGTTTTAAGAATATTTTAGCATCCAATTTTGGAGTTTTTAAACAATCAAAGATTCTTGGCAAGGGTTAGCACAACTGGAAACTGACCGCTTAATCAAGGGATGCAGCAAGACTTTCCTTCTACCCCACTCTCCTTCGCAGAGGCTGTATACCGGAGGACACAGGACAACTTCCGCTCGGTCCGTCCTTCAGCAATACAGCCTCTGCAAAGGAGAGTGCACTACCCGAAAATAAGCCTACCTTATTCTAGCAATGGCCTCATCCATAGCACAGCAACAATTTTCAATAAATCACAATTTATGAAACAGATCTATACGAGACAATCCACGACAAATAAATTGTTGACAAATTTACATTTTAGCAAATTTATACAGCGTTTGCTGCAAAGATGGTATCTGCCACAAACAAAAAATTTATAATGACAAGTCTTGTCGAAGGTATAGTTCGTTCTCTTATTCCGCCGACAAACTGATACTTTCGCTTCATTAGGCGCATGAACTCTGCAAAACTTTGGGCAAAGCGATAAAAAAGTCGCCCTGGGTTACCCCAAAAGCACCATTGTAAGCAGTGTTTTTTCCCGAACGTATTATTATTTAATCAGCAAAATTGGCGTTTGGCCTTGGAGTGTAAAGATTCCATGGCCCCCATGCTAAAATCACTAAGACAAGAAGCCCATCTTTTACCAACAAAAAGACTTTGCTTACGCATGCACTTTTCAAATAACCATGGGGAAACCGTTGATTTCCTTGCTTGAATCAAAATAGGAGGTTCATAGAAATTTTTGTGCATGCTTCTTGATTCTGGAAACGAACAGTGAACAATCTTCATATAACAGTTTCTATGCTAGTAGAGACGGAGAAACGTAACGTAAATATTAGCTTAAAGAACGCCGGTCAACCAGCATCCTTTGCGGTCACGCTTTGCAGAGAATGTTGTCACATTAAAATGGCCACCGCAGTCGAAAGGCAACAAGCGAAGCGCGCAAAGGATGCTGGTTGATTGGCGTTCTTTAAAACAATGCATTCCAAAGTATAACATTAAGAAACTTTAATCACTACCTTTCCTTCTGAAGAAATGATCTCTTCTAGCTTCTCTAATTCTTCATCGTCGACTTCTGTCCCTGATAAACGTGCTGAAAAAGAAAGAAGAATGCTTGTAGAGTTTAGCAATCGACAATTTTTTACAAATAAAATCTGTCGGAGGGTCTCTTTGATAACTTGGATCCTTCAGCATCGAAATTTTCAGGCAAATGACAGTTTCATTTTTTCAATGACAATTTTTATTTCACACATTTTGAATCTCGATTTTCGTTCATATTATTCTTGGCGAAAAATATCCATTTGTTTCAAAGAATTCCCCGTTCAGCTTCAGGCTTAAAACCAGTGGCGGACACTGCCAAATATTGGGGGGGGGCGAAGCTATGGTCTTAGGCGAAAAGCATTGTTTATTTCTATTGTTTTCAAACAAAGGGGTTTTGTTCTACCCAACATTTGAGGGGCGACCGCACCCCCTCGCCCCCTAGTGTCCGTCACTGCCTACAACATGTGTGACTAGAACACAGTTAACTACACAAGAGATCTTTCACAAAATCGTATCATATGTAAGATAACAAAGTCAATTTAGTGATGACAATCGAAAGTCTTAAAGGACAATTCCGGGGTTGGTATGATTCATCATAAAATGAAAGATTATACTGTTATGAATGGTGTATCGTACTTTTTTAAACTTTTTTGCGTCTTTTCTCTTGGAAATTGCGTAATATAATCCGAAGGTCAGTGCGAGCCTACGTCATTGACCAGAAGGTCAGTGCGAGCCTACGTCATATTGAACGCAAACGAGGCTATCAGAAAATTCTCCCTGCAAATCTCGTAAGCTCTGACATCACCGTCTTGCATCTAAAGCGAGGCTACACTCCNACCTGAAAATACTATTTTGGTTCCCCAGAGATATAAATTATTTCTTCCCATGCGATAAACTTCAAATCAGCCGTAATGAGTATTCATTCCACACTTCCTTTGTTTTCTTAATTCAACCGTAATGATTTACATTGTAATTTTTTAGCGTTGGATTAAGCTGTTTAATTTTTAGGTCAAGGTTTTATCAGGTCTTCTAGGCCTTGCACATTTGTAAATCAAAATGCCCACAACATAGCACAACGAATTTCACATAGCATCAGTTTTAAGAATATTTTAGCATCCAATTTTGGAGTTTTTAAACAATCAAAGATTCTTGGCAAGGGTTTGCATAACTGGATACAGACCGCTTAATCAAGGGATGCAGCAAGACTTTCCTTCTACCCCACTCTCCTTCGCAGAGGCTGTATACCGGAGGACACAGGGCAACTTCCGCTCGGTCCGTCCTTCAGCAATACAGCCTCTGCAAAGGAGAGTGCACTACCTGAAAATAAGCCTACCTTTTTCTAGCAATGGCCTCATCCATAGCACAGCAACAATTTTCAATAAATCACAATTTATGAAACAGATCTATACGAGACAATCCACGACAAATAAATTGTTGACAAATTTACATTTTAGCAAATTTATACAGCGTTTGCTGCAAGGATGGTATCTGCCACAAACAAAAAATTTATAATGACAAGTCTTGTCGAAGGTATAGTTCGTTCTCTTATTCCGCCGACAAACTGATACTTTCGCTTCATTAGGCGCATGAACTCTGCAAAACTTTGGGCAAAGCGATAAAAAAGTCGCCCCGGGTTACCGCAAAAGCACCATTGTAAGCAGTGTTTTTTCCCGAACGTATTATTATTTAATCAGCAAAATTGGCGTTTGGCCTTGGAGTGTAAAGATTCCATGGCCCCCAGGCTAAAATCACTAAGACAGAAAGCCCATCTTTTACCAACAACTGACTTTGATTCCATAAGATTCCCTGTATTAGGTTGGAATTCTTATGAACAAATTTTGACTTGACTTTACTTGACTTTGTTTACGCATGCACTTTTCAAGTAACCATGAGGAAACTGTTGATTTCCTTGCTTGAATCAAACTGAAGTTTCATAGTAACAATTTTTGCATTCTTGATTCTGGAAACGGACAGTGAACAATCTTCATATAACAGTTTCTATGCTAGTAGAGACGGAGAAACATAACGTAAATATTAGCTGAAAACAATGCATTCAAAGTATAACATAACATACTACCTTTCCTTCTGAAGAAATGATCTCTTCTAGCTTCTCTAATTCTTCATCATCGATATCTGTCCCTGATAAACGTGCTGAAAAAGAAAGAAGAATGCTTGTAGAGTTTAGCAATCGACAATTTTTTACAAATAAAATCTGTCAGGGGGCCTCTTTGATAACTTGGATCTTTCAGCATCGAAATTTTTGTAGGCCATAAAAGCAGACACCGCTATAGAAGCAAATGACAGTTTCATTTTTCAATGAAAATTTTTATTTCAAACATCTTGAATCTCGATTTCTGGTCATATCATTTTTGGCAAAAAATATCCATTTGTTTCAAAAAATTCCCCGTTCAGCTTCAGGCTTAAAACCAGTGGCGGACACTGCCAAATATTGGGGGGGGGGGCGAAGCTATGGTCTCAGGCGAAAAGCATTGTTTATTTATATTGTTTTCAAACAAAGGGGTTTTGTTCTACCCAACATTTGAGGGGCGACCGCACCCCTCGCCCCCTAGTGTCCGTCACTGCCTACAACATGTGGTGTGACCAGAACACACTTAACTAAACAAGAGATCTTTCACAAAATCGTATCATATGTAAGATAACGAAGTCAATTTAGTGATGACAATCGAAAGTCTGAAATTCAAATAAAATGTTCGAATTTGCTAGTTACACTTTATCGTTCATTTCAATTTTATACTTTTGAGTACATGGCAACCTGTTAATTGAAAATTACTGTTTACAGAGATTGGGCAACGTGGAAAAATTTCTCGTAAAGCCTTCAGGATCTTGTATCAGAACAGTATCACATACTTGAAAATGTTTACATGATACCATAAACAACAAGCAGAATATCAAATTCGGTGATGATACGTCAGCAGTACGCAACAGTTCATAACATTGCATATTTCTCTCGCTGGCATTATATCAGCTATACTGAGTCAAACTTTCATTTTAAAAAGATAGTTTCGAGTTTTGGATATGTTAACAAACACTTGCATGGTCACTTGGCCAGCACTGTTGAAGTCTTCTGAAAACTATCTGAACGGATTTGTATATTTCCACCCTCGTGAGAAATGAAAATAAATTTACCTGCTTTCGCCATGAAGTATGGCGGTAGTTCACCAAGGGCTGTCCCAGCACCCTAGAAGACACAAAACGCATGTCAATGCTAATAGTTCTGATTTCATTTAATTCTCTAGATAAAAATTATTATACCGAGAAGTAAAATTACAAGATTTTAACCTAAGCCAGGAAAAATAAATGAATTACAAACAGCGTTTGGTACACTTTTCACTAAGAAATATCAGTCATTTTTCGTGAAGGTTGAACATTTCATTCTGAATAGAATCTTTTCCTGGTAATTTCTGTTTCTTGTGTATTGTAAGTTTTCATGTTTCTTGTTTCCAATGAACTTGTCCTTTTGAAACTTTTGCTCATACCCTTACCTCAAACGTTTTTTCTACCTTTGCTAGGCCTTCAGTGCTATGCTCTGGTTTCGGGGTAATGACAAATTTTAACTTTGATGATGAGTCTAAGNCAATAGCAGTTACCGTGTTTGGGGGACTTTCGATTACATGGCAAGCGGGCTAGCCCGGTTAGCCGAGATCTCGTCTGCTGCCTACCGGGCTAGCCCGGCAAAACGGGCTTGAAGTTACACATTCTTCTCATGTAATCGATACAAGGCCGGGCTGGGAAATCTGCAACGCATGCGCTTTATGAACAGATTATACGATTATGGCACCAAGTATTTCACAGCCCGGGCTGGAATTCTCCATGTAATAGTTCAGATCATTTTAGCCCTGTTAGGCGAGCCAGCCCGTTTAACCGGGCCAGCCTGCCCCTCACCAAAAGCCGGTGACCAATATCGACCCAAAACATGTCAAAATTTAAGTTAACCATCGATTAAAGCAATTAACCATATTTCAAATTTACTGTAGCAAAAATCTGGTCGTCAAGTTTGAGCAAACCTGTTGGAAGATTTTGGGACACCCAATAGTTGGTCTGTCTTTTATCTTACTGTCACATAAGAAACTACGAAAATGGTTCGATCTGCGTTACAGACCATATAACGAGGGGTAGTTATGGTCTGTGTGATGGACTCACTTTTGTTGTCCCAGTTTCACAGAGATCTTGTGAAATCTGTTATTCCATGGTTATTCAAATAATGATATTGGCTTGTCTAGCTTTTTGTTTGTTTAATTTGTTTATACTGAAGTCGTTGGGACAACAAAAGTGAGTCCATCAAATAACTCGCTCTGGTAGGGTCTGTGACGCAGGCTACGAATCTTTTCGTACTGCAACAAATCTTAATCTTTTTGAAAACAAAGTTTATGAAGTGGAAGAAATAAATTGCTGAAATGAAACTTTCTTACCCACATGACTGCTTCTAATCTGATTTTGCTCATAATTGTCAAAATGTTTACTGGAGATATATGACCATCTGCAGGACATAAAATTCTACGAAAAGAGAAGGAAGAATTAAGTATATAAATCAGCATTAAAGTTTTGCTCGATTCTCACCTTTAGATTTTAACATTAGCAGCCTGGGATTGTTCATGACTTGAAAAGTAGTAAGTAAAATACTACAGATCACAATGTTCAGAGCATCGTACAATTCAGACAAAAATCCAGCTAAAATCCTCAGAAAAGTTGCTTACTTTTGATAAATCTTTATCTAACAATACTGCTGCTGTATGACACTACTCAAAGGGTTGGGCTGGCAAACACGATATTGAAAGGCTGGTGTTATGATCGTTCAAGGACAAAAAATAAAATCAAAAGCCGAGATCCAAGAGAAAATTGATCAGTAAATTGCCAAGCCCGTTTCAAATGCCCAAGATACAAAATAAGGCTTCTAATGGCCGGGTATCAGCAGTAATTGTTGCCTTTCTTTCAAGGCATGCAAGACTTATTCACACTCCTCTATTGCTCAATAACATGAACAACTAAGCGAAAAAAGATACGTTCAGACGAGGGCGCAGTTCCAAAAAAGGTCTTTCATCGTGGAGCTTTAATATCTGTTCAGTGTCTCTCAAGCCTTAATTTCTCCTATCTCTCTTTTTGATTTACCTTCCCCCATACTTTTTCGTTCCATTATCTATCGTCCATGAAAATTTGGTTAAAAGTCTGCTTTAATCTACATCCTTTAATTTTTCAGTCACAATCAGTCTCGCTTTCAATCTAGAGCTCAGTCTCAGTTTCAATCCCTGCCAGTGGACAAACTCAATAATTACACTTACACACATCGACCATCTAGTCGACAAAACAGAAACGAGACTTGTAACTATTCCAAGGACAAACACAAACACAGACACACATCACATGGAGACCATTGGCAGACAACCAAAGCTGATGTGATGATTGGTCAAATCAATGATTAGGAAATGATCACGTTAATTGATTAGTCGTGATTTTTCACTTGAGAGTTTCCTGTGCACCGGTATCTAGGCATATGGGAGGGAGTTACAACACAATACCATTTCATGTCTGTCATTTTTAAATGGATAAGATATCCTCTTTGTTACGTATTGATGTCCTAGATGGCGTCTATGTTTGATTTCAGTCAACACTCAAAGGATATCGAAGGGGCGTCATGATAAACTTGTTCCCAGGCTACATTCTACAACGCGTGTGGGGAGGAACGGATCACAAAAAATTTCTACTGACAGCCAGCATTTGCCTAGCCTGCGTGCAGACTCGACTGGTTTACAAAACTTGAAATTGAGTTGAATGGAAAACCTTGACCCTGGCCTTTGCTACTTTCATTTGTAGGCACTACTTGAACTATAAGGATGAGTCGATAAATCCATCTAGAGTTTGAGAGTTCATACTGCAAAAGCCAAGTAGCCAATTTGTGAACATCAAAATTTTTCGTCTAAATACGACTTCAACTTAAATCAAGAGATTTTACATTCACGTATGGATGCGTTAATTAGCCAAAGCTTATTTCCCCAATTTTCTTCAAAAAATAGCCAAAAGCAATGCTCAGTTAGAAAGAGATTTTAATAAAAAAATTCGTGCCCAGCTGTTGTGAACTTTCTAACCCAACTAGGGTGGTAAAATACAGCACAGAGATTGAAAAAAATTTCTTTATTTTGAAAAACTATACGAAGCAAAGAAATTAGCAAGTTCTCTGGTACAAATAATGTAGGCCAAATCAAGCATCGTTTCCAGCCTGGATTTGCAAGCACATGGCAGGATATATTAGAAAACATCAATTTTTAGAATTTTCAATAGCTGTAAAACTCCCGAAAGGCTTTCTTTTTATAAAAATTAACCAGTCTGGAAAGTATGACACAGGCACATGTGAGCTTTCTAAATGAAAATCGTAATGGAATCCTGAAATTTCAAAAGAAATTCATAAACAATGGATAAAACAATAGACCTTGGACCAATGGACCAATGGACCTTGGAGTGAAAATCTGAACTCTTTCTAATTTCTTTATAAATTGTTCAGAAAATGTTCTCATTTTTCCTAATTCTTCACACCTATTGCAAGGTGCGAAAACGTTGAATTGCTGTATCATTCAACGTCTCCTTTGCAAAATGTGGAAATCACTTGAGTAAATGAAGATCTGGTTGACCTTTTCTACCATTACGCCTACAACATATGTTTCGTTTTGAAATACCGCAAGGTACTCCAGTTCAGGCAAAAGTCTTACACAACTGGACGCAACCATACTTTAGGATCTGCTCTAGCTCTGATGGTAGGGGTTTTCAGGCGCAAGGGAGCAGAACCCAAAAAGGGCTGGGAGTAAGGGAGCATAACTATCACGACTATAAAAAATACGGGAACCCCAGGGGGGACTCCCTATTGGTAGGTGACAAGGGGGTCAGACACTTTTTGGGTTTGGGAAACGTTGTCTAGTATACCTTTGGGTAAGCTATTTTGAGTAAAACTAGTATATGTTGGGGCTTGCTTTGAGAAAACTTGGCAAGGTGAGTGCTAAGCTGAGTTTTTCTCCAAAATATTGCTACGCAGTAGAAAAATGCTATAGTACCCCTGGTTTTTGTATACTATGTAGCAATTAGTATATTTTTGGAGTCTAAAAATGTCCTAAGTTAAGTATTTTTGCGTTTTTCAGAAATATGCTGTGTCTGACCCCCCCCCCGTCACCTACCAATCGGGAGCCCCCCTGGGACGGAAACTTGGGAGCAGGGAGCTCACAAATCTTTGAGGAAGATGAAAAAGGGGAGCAAGGGGGCAACGACCCTCCTATCATTGCCTCATACTTAGAAAGATTCATCAGGATAGGGGGCTCTCCCTGCTACACGTGTCTGAGCGTATGCAGCGGTCAAGCGTACTTTCTTCAGATTGCTAATTTAGCCAAATCGATGGGCTAAGCACTCTCTCGAAAAGAAAGCACCAAATTTCCGGAAGACAACATGATTTTTTAGAACTATTTAGGGCTTTTCTCTAAAACAAAATCTTGTGATCTTGTGAAGTGATATGTCCCTCATTCCATGCTGCAATGGTATGCTACATGGCAAGCTCGATCTTGGCATGGGTATTATGAGTTGCACTTTAATGATTCACCGTAAAATGATTACCGAGAATAATAATAATAAAAATAATAATAATAATAATAATAATAATAATAATAATAATAATAATATTTGAACAAAAACCACCATCAAAAACAAACAGAAAATAAACTAGAAAAACACAACTGCTTGAGTAAAAGTAATAATAATAATAATAAATTCGTGTTTGCCCTAGTGTCCGAGCTGACAGCTCAGTTAACATAATAATTATGTCTACTAGGCATATGTTATTCCCTACATACATAATCAGTTCATATGATGTAAGACACACGATTAAGAAGATATTCAGCTTGAACATGTGATATATAGACCGAAAAAACATTCACCCGAATAACTTCTTCACCCTGTGTCTCCATATATAATTGGCCATTATCAAATTCGATACTGAGCACCACTGTAGTGTGTTCTTTATAATTAATCGATCTACTGTCAGTGATCTCAGAACAGTCCAAACATCCTTTTTGATACAACCAAGTGAGCCAAAGCAAAGCACTTTCAGATCCACATCCCAACCTAACGACTGTAGCAGACTGCACAGCGGCTGATACCGTTCCTGTTTGGTGTTCAACGCTTGCTCAAAATACAGATCGTAGCAGACAGTCACCTCTAGAATAATGCATTTACGTGATTGATTGTCAATGACAAGAATATCGGGTTTACGATGCGTAATACGCTGTAGTTCATCACCACAGTCTGTTATTATTGATTCTGCAAGCTTGTTTGCATGAAACTGGAAATCATTCAAATTTCCCGAGATCACCTCAAATATTTTGTCAGCAATTCGATTGTGACGTCTGTTATAAAAGTTATGAAACNTAATAATAATAATAATAATAATAATAATAATAATAATAATAATAATAATAATAATAATAATAATAATAATAATAATAATAATAATAATAATAATAATAATAATAATAATAATAATAATATTAAACTTCTTATTTACAGTTGGTACGGTAACTACTGATAGCTCGTACTCTTTAGAAGAGTGAGCTAATAAAAACCAACTTATATACATACTTTATACAGCAAACCATAATATTTTACAATCAACAGCATAATTTACAATTGCAGCCTTCCCCACCCCACCACATATTTTGATCTTTTTGCAAAAGGAAGGGACCGTTTCGCTGCTCTTTATCCCATCAGGTATGCTGTTCCAGAGTATACTACCCCTAAAACATATAGAGTTCATGCCAAAGGCCACAGTGGATGTGCTTGGAAGTAAAGCTGTGTCCTTTATTCTGAGATTATATCTGACCTCTCTTCTCTGGGATAACTCCGAAAGAAATAGAGGGTTCAGAAACATAGAAAATTGCTCCAAATAAGAGTGTCTTTTCTCGGAAATTTATATGGCAATGGTTCATTTTTCCTGGCAGTAAATCTAAGGATCGAACCATGACTATCTTTGTGGAAATGCTGGCAGGACAACTCTGGTTGAATTTGACAGAAGACCCTAGACTTATCACGTGAGTCCTTATTTTCGCTCCATTCCCCCTAACAATAAATAACAATTCAATTCAATGGAGCAAAACTTTAACTCATATCATCAATCTAAGAAGACCCCAGGAACGCCACTCTCACTGTGGAAAACTGACAGTTATGAATAACAGCAAATAATGGATATTTTTCCTCGGTGATGAAATGAAAAAAGCAAACTGATTACCCCCGTGATTCATCTTTCAACACCCAGACGGAAATTGCCTCCTGTCAGGACAGCCTATTGGCAGTGCCACCACTGCATGGGGTTCTATTAATAGCCACACAGGGGTAAAGAGGCCATTCAGAGTGGGTAGTTGTCAGTGGTTATTCTAAAGCTATACGGTGTAGGAGGATCTAAATCTGAACGAGGTTTAGCTGGTTTTAGAGCGGTAGACGCTTGTGCGGGGTATCAATATACTTTAAGCCTCTCAGCTGATTTATGGGCACTACGTAGGCGTGTACTGGAATAACATAGGGGACAGTGATTTCAATATAAGAAGAAGCCTCGTGAAGAAACGACCAGAAAATCGTTGCAAGAAGACTCAGAATTTGGAAAAAACAGAAAGCGGGCGAGAAACAGACGACAGTCGTACTGTGAAACGAAACCGAGCAGAGACGTGCAGAGACGGCTTATACTGGAATTACCTTGTGGTACAGTGATTTCACTATAAGAAAAAGCATCGTGTAGCCACCCCAGGTGGATAAGAGGCATCGTTGCACTCCGACCAGCAAGTCGTTGCAAGAAGACTCAGAATTTGGAATACTGGAAGAGGACAGCAAAAGAAGACGAGTTGCCTTCAATACAAAGCCGAACAGAGAAGGACAGAACGCAAATTTCGTCTGCACAGACAAAGAATCGAGCTGCATTTCACCAGGTATCATATCAAGTTATTGCAAGAACAATGAAATCCTTCTTCATCGCTGATATTTTGGGGGAAGAAAGCCGTAGAGATGCAGAGACGAGAAAGGATGAATGTGAGGGATGCAAAACACACAGATCTGAAAATGAAGGTAACTATCTTCCACCAGAAATCTTCACCTTGCACATATTTGCATTTTTGCAGCAATGTAGTAATTTCTCATTATAAGTTCTGTGCATCTGATAATTTGTAGACAAATCTACAAACATTGTCAAAAACAACACAAAAAAAACTGTTTCTTATTTGCAAACTGACTACTATGATCTAAATAATAGCAACTGCAGCGATCTAAATTTGCGAGGGCTACAAAGAATTAAGATCATTTGTAAATGGTATGACACGAGGTACTCATTCGCATATTTTGCTCCACAAATTAATGAAATTGAAACAGCAAAACTAACAAATTGACTGAAAATTCAACTTGGTTCTGAGCTTAGAAAATGACGATGAAATTGCATAAAACAATGAACAGAGTTTCCAAAGGGCTATGAAAAAGATGTGCTTTGCTCATAAAATTGTGATCAAACTTTAAAAGGCGAATTTCGTTAGAAAAACCAACTAAACAAGTTTTAGAGCTAGGAATACCGACTTATTTTTAGAGAGAGCGCTTAACTCTTTGATATGACATGAAGACAATTTCAGTCTCCGAAAAGCTGGGCGGAATATTAATCCTCTGAAAATTCTACAGGGGATGGCAAGATTTTACAAATTCACAAAAATTCTTTACACCCTACACCTGGTGTTAAATAGGACAGCGACCGTAATTTTCAGATTACATGTTAATTGGTTTCTAATGCTTAGCAATCTTAAGATTGTCTGGAAATTATGTTTCAGCTTCCTCTAAAGGCTTGATCCACACAGTTGTATATACATTAATACCATTTTTACCATGCGAGTCAAAAACGTTCGATGTTTGCAAAAAGAATCAAATTCAAAATACTTTTAGAGGTACAATTACCTTTAGTGCAGCTACATCAAGGGCCAAATTATAACTAATGGTATTGATTATTATAGTAAAGCTTGAGTGAGCGAAATTTGGCAGTTTTCAAGTAATAATCACATGTCAACTGCAATGTTGCAAAAAACTGAGCTCTTGAAAAGGATGATGTCTTTTATGACTAAAAAAACGAGTCTTTTAAGCAATGACTTCACAACACCTTTCGCATGCAGCAGCAAAACTGTTAACTGTTGCTAAAAGTAATTTGGTCATTGACAGAACTAAGTACGAGAAGAAATTCTTAACAATAATAGCAAGGCGAATTTGGCTGATTTATCGTAAGGTAACAGCATAAAAAGGCCTAAAAAGTTCAATTATGACCAACCGAAATACCAATTTCCCTAAAAACTCGAAACGTCTCTGACACAACTGTTCGTAAGAAGAAATTGTACGTGAAGTTAGAATTAGGACAAACCCCGATCCCATCCAGACAAAACCAGGACTGTACAGTCTGCAGCATAAAAAAGAAACAGCTTGAAGACGCATTTCATACATCTCTAGCCAAACTCCTGAGCAGAAATTCACCTTTCCTTCGACTGCCAAAATTTTAGAACAGGAAGTTTACTAAACTCTGTCCCAAATTTGATGTCACGTGAAAATGTCCGCGAATAAAAACTATTTAAGTGTTTTGCATAATCAATTTTGCGCTGTCGCAAATCTCACGTGACATTTAATTTGAGACAGACTTTAACTTGTTCGGGCAATTTGCTTAGTCCCTTTTGTTGAAGAAAGTACTGCTGCACATATGGAGGTTGGCAACAATAATTTATATAAAGCAATCTTTCTTTCTTTACTTTTGAACGGGCACAGTAAGCTATACTATGAAATGCAGTTGTGTGGGCAAGATTTTGTGCGCGCATAAAAATTTAACTTTATAAATTGCGAAATATACAGGATCCTCTATTTTGCTGTAAAGTTGGACGTTCCTAGGCGTTAATAATTTTTCTTAAAATTCGAAAATTGGGGTGGAGTGGCACAAAATGGGTCACTTGATTTTGCTTCTACAATTGAGGCAAACTTCACTTGGTTGGTAAACTTGCAGCTGTTTCAATGAATAAAATTAGTCTTTGTTCATGTTAGACACTCATTTTGTTCACCTGAAACACATTAACAGTGAAATCCGTGAATTTATCAATGACCCCTTTCGCCCCACTCTGACCAATTTCGTCCCACCTTACCCTATATTTTGTAAGGACAAAAGTTTCGGACAAATACTTCTCCGAAAGTTTTTGTGGCAGACATATTTGGTTTTTTAAAGGTATATTTAACGGTAATTCATTCAAAATGGCGGCTAGCTGCTTTGCCATTATCGGTTCTCTGGATGTTTTGTATGCTTCGTAGAAGGTGTCACCAATTCCTTGGTCAATGAGAGTAGCAACCTCGTCCCCAGGGCCTTTTGTCATATTTGGAGAGTAGCTTTGTCGTGTGTCCCATTCATTACTTTAAAAGCGTCTATCGGACGCTATCACTCAACAATTGGCCTATCTTGGCACCTTTGAATGTGAGAGAATCTTCTAACTTCCATCCCCAAAGGCTACGCTATTCTAAGGTCTCTTTGTCTAAGAAAAGACCATTAAAAATTTTGGTTAGAAGTTTCAACGAACTCACGAGCCTTGGTGAGACATCAGTCATTTGTTCTCACTCAACGAACGAAGCAATGAATACGGCGTATTTTGAAGAAAAATCTAAGTTCTTGTGTCGTCACTCGTCACTAGAAACCACGTAAAATTCTAAACACTCCACAAAATGGCAGGCCTTTGTTAGGTGACAATTTATAGCAGTTCAGATTGCTAAACACTTCATATCGTATAGTTTACTGGCAAGTCATAATAGCTCCATTAAAACTATTGAAAAGTAGGCGTGTAAAACCCGTTTTATGGTCTACAAAATACCACAAAAGTTACACAAGAGCATGATTCCACCTTGCAAGAAGCAAAGATGGCTTGTTAGGGAATAAAGCACCAGCCAAACAAGGAAAGAACGTTTAGATGAAAATTTGGTAGTCGCCTCACAGAAAATATTTTTTCGTTATACTAGGCCACTATTGTTTTACATGCAGAATTTCTTTTCTCAAGAAACAATGTTTACAAAGCAACGTTTATGAATGGGCCAAACAAACGAATTTAGTTCAAGAAACAAAATCTCAAATGCTTATGAAACAATGTTGGCCTTTTACTACAAACAACAAGTAAATATCGATGGGGATACAAGCAAACTTTGTGAGCTCCTTAATAACTTCAGCAAATTCAAAATATCTAACGGTTTCCAGGCTTTAACCTGGCCTATTTTGGAAATGCTTTCTGAGCAGACGAGATTTGTGTACACAATTTGAAAATGGCCTTGAATGAAGAATTATTGAGTGAATAGTTTCGCCTGACACAGCAAATTATCGGCAAAAATCGGAAAGAGAAGACGAAATATCTCAAATTAGCCATTCAGAGAAACAACTAACGATGAACATGCGAAAACGTTGGTGGGATCTTCTGACCAAATTCTTAACAACTTCTCTGCAATTCTTCGTTCCTTCTCTTACTGATTTTTTGGCGATTATTGGATGAAATACTTCAGTACGAAGTTCATATGCTCGAAAATGCACGAATTCCCGTTTTCTCCTCCACATCAATTCTTCTTTGAGAAATCAACTTCGTCTCCTCCGTACTCCTCCGTGAGGTTTCTTTATTTGTTCCGCGTGTTCCGCAGTTCCATGGTCCGTGATTCCATGGTCCGTACNTTACTACAAACAAAAAGTAAATATCGATGGGGATACAAGCAAACTTTGTGAGCTCCTTAATAACTTCAGCAAATTCAAAATAGCTAACGGTTTCCAGGCTTCAACCTGGCCTATTTTGGAAATGCTTTCTGAGAAGACGAGATTTGTGTACACAATTTGAAAATGGCCTTGAATGAAGAATTATTGAGTGAATAGTTTCGCCTGACACAGCAAATTATCGGCAAAAATCGGAAAGAGAAGACGAAATATCTCAAATTAGCCATACATGCGAAAACGTTTGTGGGATCTTCTGACCAAATTCTTAACAAGTTCTCTGCAATTCTTCGTTCCTTCTCTTACTGATTTTTTGGCGATTATTGGATGAAATACTTCAGTACGAAGTTCATATGCTCGAAAATGCACGAATTCCCGTTTTCTCCTCCACATCAATTCTTCTTTGAGAAATCAACTTCGTCTCCTCCGTACTCTCCTCCGTGAGGTTTCTTTATTTGTTCCGCGTGTTCCGCAGTTCCATGGTCCGTGATTCCATGGTCCGTACCTCGCGGAGGAGAGTATCTCCTCCGTACCTATCTCCGCGTCTGGATATAGTAGCATTTTTAGTGATACTGAGGTGAAGACTGACGCTTAACAATTGTTTACAGAACTGAAAGGAGTAATGATGTGTTAATCACTAGGTTGATGATGCTCCCCATCTTGCCAGACATTTCAAATGCATCTCACATCATAAGACAACATCGCTACATTAACTTTAGCTAGGTGTTCATTAAGTGTTACCTGAAAGGGGCTGGACAACAAGTGGGGGGCAAGAAAACAATCGCCCTCGGGAATTTCATATAATTTTGAAAATTGCCACACCGTTGTGAAATAGCTTTTGCAAAATATTTGTTTACGCAATTGTAAATAAATCAAGCTTTGATGTTTCTAGAGACTATTTTGTCCAAATTAAGAAACTCCAGCTACACAACGATTAAGCATGGGTAACATAAAATCTTGCAAAATATTTGCTACAACTTTACTAGAGAGGCTCTGATAGGATATTTTTCAAAAACCGCAAGCTACNATACTGAGGTGAAGACTGACGCTTAACAATTGTTTACAGAACTGAAAGGAGTAATGATGTGTTAATCACTAGGTTGATGATGCTCCCCATCTTGCCAGACATTTCAAATGCATCTCACATCATAAGACAACATCGCTACATTAACTTTAGATAGGTGTTCATTAAGTGTTACCTGAAAGGGGCTGGACAACAAGTGGGGGGCAAGAAAACAATCGCCCTCGGGAATTTCATATAATTTTGAAAATTGCCACACCGTTGTGAAATAGCTTTCGCAAAATATTTGTTTACGCAATTGTAAATAAATCAAGCTTTGATGTTTCTAGAGACTATTTTGTCCAAATTCAGAAACTCCAGCTACACAACGATTAAGCATGGGTAACATAAAATTTTGCAAAATATTTGCTACAACTTTACTAGAGAGGCTCTGATAGGGGTTTTTCGAAGCAAGGGGACATGGCCTAAATAGTGCTGGGAGCAAGGGAACAAGACTATAAAGTAGGGGCACTCGGGAGCAGGGAGCACACAAATCTTTGGGGAAGATGAAAATGCTGGGAGATCCAGTCCAGTTGTGAAGGGAGCATGCTACTTTTCAAATAGGAGCAAGGAAGCAATGACCCTCCTATCAGAGCCTCACTAGATGCAAACAAACTATTAACCCTTCCAAAGCATCAAGAAAAACTATGAACGTCAAATTCTCAGGACACAATACCCAAGGACACAAGTGAACATCAAAGTTCACGTTTTAAACTCGCAATTTCTGCCACCACTAGACTAGATTTCAATTGCAATTGCCATTACATAACTTTTAGGCCCATAAGATGGACTTTCACTGCAAGCTTAAGACAACTGTTTAATTGCCGTAAAAATATTTGCAAGGAAGCATGCATGATATCTTAAGTAGGCCTAGTTTCTCTCTGCTAATAACAATGCTAATGGCCTTGACTCTCTCTGAACAAAACTCAGAGGAGAAAACCACAATGCCATACATACTACCATCTCGGTAGTGCCTGAACCATTGCTTTGCCCAAATCGGTATTGCCGACGGATAATTACACATGTACCTCGTTGCATTGCAAATACTAAGTCGGCCTTGCAGCACAACGGTATCACTTATAAAAAACAACATAAATTTAACTATCATAACACCACTTATTAACCACCTCAAAAGCAATTAAATTCTAAATTTTAATAAAATTTTCAAACCGTATCATTTTGAAAGTTTAACTATGGTCGCACTCACTTATGGTTTACTCCGCAGTAGGTCAATTGATTTGTGTAGGCAGCAAAATCCATAAAAATCCACAATGCCATACTAAGCATCTTAACTTCAAGTGGGTGCAAATTAAAAATATGAGTTTAGGTATCAAATTTTTGGCCACATATGAAAATTGCCAACTTAATGGATATTAATTTTATGTCAATTTCAAGATTAATACCCAAATGGCAGCCGCAAAAGGTGCAGCACCAAAATTCCGATACCTCCAACTTGATATTAGTTGCAGAAAATAATCACACATCTTTAAAGAACGCCGATCAACCAGCATCCTTTGCGGTCACGCTTTGCAGAGAATGTTGTCATATTAAAATGGCCTCCGCAGTCGAAAGGCAACAAACGAAGCGCGCAAAGGATGCTGGTTGATTGGCGTTCTTTAAGAGCATTGATTAGTTTTAAAATCTTGGTCTAGCAGACTTTTTTCAGCGGGAGGTAGCAGGGTGGCCACAAGGTAGCAGGGTGGCCACAAGTACTTTGTTTGCATCATGTATTGGACGTGTTCTCTCGAAATCGCCTAAGAATATCAGGCTTTTAGAACAGATGCCAAAGGGGCACTGTACATGCAAATAGACCTTTCCCGAGTCTCTTTGTGAAAATGAGACCACTGTGGATCAATCCCAAGGCGTGAAACTAGACGAAGGAATGTAGATTTTGTTCTCATAGTAGTCAAAGATAAACCGTGCATTTCCAAGAACGCCATGTGCGTTGAGAAACAAAGATAACTGGGAAAGAGGTCAAGGGCTTGTCCTTTGTTTTATCAAACTGACATCGAACGAAACTTTCCTTCCTTTTTGGAGGACTCTAGTACCCAGGGTAGTATGGTGCCTATTTGCATTTTAATATGCTCACCCTTGGGTAGGCTGTCTAAACAATAGACCTTTTAGCTATTCTCAAAAAGAGTCTGAATCGAACGATATTTTGATACATTTTGTAGAAGCACTAACGCCATTCAATCGAACCATTCGTATAAAAATATCACTCGATCCAGACTCTTTTGTAGAATACTGTAGCTAAAAGGTCTATTCCTAGACTGATGATATGAGTCAAAGTTTTGCTCCATTGAATTGAATTGTTATTTTAATTGTTACAGTCATATTCCGCTAAAACTTGTTTGGAGCGGAATGGGTATTGTATGTGGAGTATGGTTAGGGGGCAATGGAGCGAAAACAAGGACTCATGTAATAAGTCTAGTATATTCCTAGACTTTGAGAAGAAATCAATGGCACAAATTCGATGGAGAAAAATTGCGTGACATCCCAAAAATATGCTTTGTTCTAGTGAAGGGCATGATGCGGCAACGACAACGGGCGGGGTTGGCTTTCCTTGAGCCCCCAACTTAGCCCATTCAATAAGAAAATTTTACTTGCGCGCTTCCTGTAAATTATCACACAACCGTATTCCAAATAACTCGGGAACCCGAGGAAACGATTTCTATTCCAATGCAAAGAAAACACCACCGAGAAATAAACACGTAAAACGTACAACGAGATTAAACGGTCTTTATATCGCTTTAGGAAAGCATCCAAATTCCAAAACGAGAGGAGATTAACCAATCTCCATCTTTTTACAGGAAAACATCCAAGTACGAAAACGAGAGGAGATCGGAAATGCGAAGATAGCAAAGAATCAAGCTGCCTGCCGAGCTGGAGGCGAAAATTTACCGACGGACAAACGACAAACCTCGAGGAAATATTTATCCGACAAAAATACATAACAGGGAAGGAAAGGGCAGACATAGCGAAGAGTCTAGACCTCACGACAAAGCAAGTGAAGACATGGTTTCAGAATAGAAGGACGAAATGGAAACGGGAGAAACAAAGGCACGCATACGCCGGCGAGTATCTCAGACAAGAACGTTTATCGGCGCTTACAGACGATTTTAAACGAGGAGTTGAAGAATATGTGCATATCTGTGATCTACCTCATTCAGTGCCAGCTAATAACTGGGGTTGTTACGTAGTAAATAGTGGACTACCTGTAGTGTTCAGTGGTTACGGTAGCATTTAACTGTAAATGAATTATGGTCTGTGTTTTGGTTTGGTAGTTGACCAGCAGATGCTGGATGCCAGCCCATTGATCAGATCAGATTTCGTACCGCTTGCCGCTCGAAAAAAGTGTGTCAATTCATTCTGAGGAACCACCGATAAACCACCGATAAATGACTAGTCTTTTTCTAACTTACAAATTTTTTGACTGCCACTACATATTTAGAAAAGCAATATCTTATTTAGGTTCAGGTTACATTGACAACTTATACCCCATTCACACTGAAAATTAAGTCAGCTTAAACTAAACCAGGTTATCAAATGTTGAGCTCTAATTGGTCAATCCAACAAATCGAATTCACTTGATTGGTTGAAATTTAACCTGGTGTAGATGAAGCTGATTTAACTGTGTCAGTGTTTATGGGGTATAAAATTGCAATATTTTAGGAAGGGTTTACTAATTTCAGTCCAAATATCTATAACGCTTCGATTAGGCTTGAGCAGACCCCCAAAGAAGGATCTCTTCCCATTTGGAAAAGTACGTGCCTCTGCTGAAAAAGGGACTGGTATTTTAACACAATTTTAATACTGACAGTTTCTTAAGTTTCAAGTCAGACTTTTAACGTTATCGTGAAACTGGAAGAGAACTGCAACGGCAAAAAGGCAGCCTCGAATGCAGGCCTAAGCTATGCACTGATCAAAATCCTCAGCCTATTGCTGTGGGTTAGGCCTATTCCAAATTCACCTGGCATTGCTTGCAGCATTTGTATGCTTTGTCATTAACCAACTAGTTGACACAGTTTTTCGTTATTGCCATTTAACCGTTCTAAGGTTCCAAAAAGTCATACAGGCAAACACCAAGTCTAGCCAAAGAATTTACATTCAAGGAATCGAAATGGAACAATTAAANAAATTCACCTGGCATTGCTTGCAGCATTTGTATGCTTTGTCATTAACCAACTAGTTGACGCAGTTTTTTGTTATTGCCATTTAACCGTTCTAAGGTTCCAAAAAGTCGTACAGGCAAACACAAAGTCTAGCCAAAGAATTTACATTCAAGGAATCGAAATGGAAAAATTAAAAACCTGAAACGGCCAAGGACGTACCAAAGAGATTCATTTTGGGGAACCAATAAGACCTTCTCTTATTATTTGAAGGAGAAAACAATGCATTTGAGTAGGTTTTGACCGGCTTAAATCTCCCTCAACAAGAAAAGCACCGAGGGGACTACAGTCTCTTAATCCAGGTCTTCTATCGAGCACTACCAGCCTCGGTTGACAGCCTTTGATAAGGACAATAACACATCACTTTCAGGTAGGCCTTCAGAATTCTCTATCGGGGTGGCTGGCAATGTGGCAATAGGATGTCAAAACTACTGTTTTTTGTAAATAATGATGATTTGTAAAGATGTTAATTTGATATGAAGTCATCATATTTCTAATAAAGTAATAAAATAATCTCATGACACTTCGATATATTTGTGGTGTTGACAATTTCATTGATTAATTTTCTAACAAGAAATTAGCCATCAACTTTTCGTCTGTGTTTTTGCGTAAATCCTCAATTCATCAATTCGAGTTCTGATATTTGTAGGAGACTTATGACGTCATTCGACTGCACGAATATCAGTACACTGCATGGAGCGGACAAATGGCCTAGGGTTTAGCAGGAATGCATGCGATAATGGTTGCAAGACTAGAATTTTCGATAGCTCAGTTATAAAATTTTTAAATGTATGAAATCAAAAGGAAGTATTTGAGAGTGGATGCACCTCCACAATAGAAGATTGCGCTAAAGATGGCGTCAGGGAATTTTTTACTGTCATCCTTTGTGTCTGAAAGAATTTAGATTGATTTGATTGGCTGATTTATCATGAAATGCAGATCATCATCATAAAAAATTCCCTGGCGCAAATTTTAGCACAATCGCCTTTTATAAATATCATGCACCCATTAGCTCTGCACTCACTTTGTCCAAAAACCTTGGAGAAGGGTTCAGAAATGAAAGTTTCTTAACATTCTTTAGCTGGGAAAGGGTGTTAAACAGGGCGCTTGAAAACACCAACTTGTGCAATCAGCTGTTATTTCATAATAGCCTTGCCAGTCTAATAAACATGACAAGAGTCACGTCTGCCAAATTACTGCGAACTTTACTCTGTTGGTAACAAGTTTTGAAGATATATAAGGTAGATTTCTTTGTATTATGGATTGCGTATTAAAAGTTTCATAATTTTTCGGCAATCCCAGTTCTGGTTTCATGCGAACAGCCTTCCTGGAAAAAAATGAGTGCACACATCCACATAGCGCGTATTCGACTCCCGTAGCTCTGTGGGCTTCTAGGCTTAACAGAGAGATGGGGCTAAACAGAGCGCTTGAGCAACTCTCCTTTTCAGAAATATGCTCTGAGATGCAGTCTAGGATCCAGCATAATTTTTTAGCAATGGTACAAAGTTGAAAGCGGATAGAGAACAAAGTTTTTTCCAATCAAACCCTTTGTACAATATTCTCAAAGAGATGCAAAAATGCTATGACACCTCCATCATTGCCAACCTCGACCAGCTCATCGATAATGTGTGAAACTCTTTTGGACACTATATGTTGAACTGTGATATTGTATAGGACAGAAGTTTGGCTTGTAAGCCCAAACATGCTTAAGGTAAGAGGTTCACTATCGTAAAGGCGTGAATATGAGACCAGCTACATGAAAACGACAGCAAAGTAACAGAAGCACAGCATAAGTGTAACAGTAAGCGTTATAAGAGTTCCCGACGAATTCATACATGTTCCAGTTCTTAAAGGATCTGCTTCAACCAGCATGTGTTGCACGTGTCATCTCTTTGATGTCGCCACTTTCATGGCCAAGAAAATGGCGAAAACGAAGGCCAACAAAGAGATGGCACGCGCAAAGCATGCTGGTTGAAACAGACCCTTTAAAGCCCAAAAAGGTTAGGAGCTGCAAATGACGACCACGGTGACGTGAATTGTAAAGTTTGCTGTTTATCTTATCTGTCCACCAAAGATGACAAAAATATATCGGGCCAGTCAAAAGTGTATCAACTATTTGAAAAGTTGTACTGCAAAAACCATCCAACTGATTTGAAAAAGTAAGTCCAACCTCATTGTATTTAATTAATTAATAAATTAATTGATTAACTGACTAATTAACTAACTAATTTATATAAAATTTACAATGCACTATTTTGCACATACATGGAGAATTTTCCAGAAAATTGTCTTCCATGGGCTCACGTAAGATGCTCAATTTAATTCGTTTTTCAAGTATGACAAAATACTTCCAGCATTGCTTTCTAAGTGATCAGGAAATCGTCAAAATCTGGTATGCTCTCCATTCATCATTGAAATTAAAAAGTTTTGCGCAAAAATCTACCTGAAAGTGAACAGTGCGTTTTGGCCTGTTTTTTCGGGCAAAACAAGAAACATGATTTTTGGCTTATTACCGATTTCAAACATCATGTATATGTTGGATTGTACGAACAATAATATATTTATATTATTAGAACGTACGTGTAGTTTATTTGTTTTGAAGTTTTAACCCCTCCAGATAGGGTGAACAGTTTATTAGCGGATTACGTCATCCGTCTGCCTCGTTCTGAGGAGGCCTCGTTCTGAGGAGACCTCGTGGTTTTAATCGTGAAGCGGCCTAAGTTTTGATGAGATGTTTTCAACAGAGTTTTGATGTAGTTTTGTTGGTTGAATGAGCATGAAAACTAATGGATTGCGTACTTTATGACTGAGTGGCCTACATATATACATAAATCTATGAGAAAAATCCCAAAAACTAAGTTGAAGTCTAGGTGAGACGATGGATTTGCAATTTCACAAATTGATTGCATTCTTTTTGCATTTTTTTTTCTATTTTTCAAACAGTGGAGATATTCTTATGATAAACATGAAGAAGTTTTATGTAATTTTATGTAGTTTTAACAGTCTGTCTCAAATTAGATATCACGTGAGATTTGCGAGAACGCAAAATTGCTCATGCAACATCACTTAGATTATTTTTATTCGCAGGACATTTTCACGTTAAATCTAATTTGAAACAAACTATTAGTTTTCAATGTAATGGCCAAGGAGAAGTCATAGCCTTTTGCTCTCTATGGTATCGTCCTTGTAGTATCGTAAAGTATCTAGTTTGTAAGTAGTGTTCATAGTATCTTGTATTGTAAATTCTTAATTGAATATATATAAAAAAAACTAAACATGAAACACTTACTCATTAGGATATGGAGGTTCAGGAAAGTCTAATGAACCGCATTCCCAAGCTGCTAGCGTCACTTGCGCTATGTGAGGACCCTGAATGAAAAAGAATAAACCTTTTCAGAAATACAACATTTCAGCTATTATAATTTCAAAGAAAGTAGCCTCTCTTTGAAAATGGTAAGTGTTTTCCTCTTACATGCGTTAGCAAGAGCAATGCACGAACATATTTCAACAGTCAGCGAAGTTTCAATCAGGGCATGAAAACATCTTTCCTTCCTGCGACCAGACAAAAATTGATTCTTAAATTTCCTGCGAGAATAGAAAAGTGAAAATATACAGCTTTCTTGAAAATAGGTCAGGTTCCAAATCCAACGATAACTGTGCAATAATATGTAACCGGTTTTATGTAAATACATTTGTTTGAAGGGAGCAAGAAAAATATATTTGTTCGAATTTGAGACCCCACCAAAGAAACCATTTATGATTTCAAAAAGGCGCCAGGGAAAATCCAGTTCTCTACTGATCTTGCATTTGTTGTACATTATGAAAACAAATTGTACTTGAGATACAATCTGTTAGGTAACTTTTCGCTACTTTAATTGTTTTACCTTATTTTGATAAAAATGAGAAAGAGAGAATGTTATAGGAAAAAGGAATTTTTTCAAATTCCTGCAGGACATTATGAATTGAAAATTTCNATGGTGTTATCATCTGCGAAATTACATATCTCAGAGTCTAGTCTCATGAGACATAGATCATTGATGAATATGTTAAAGAGCAAGGGACCTAGGACAGATCCTTGTGGGACCCCAAGTTTTATTCTTTTTGCGGTACTTCTATGCGAACCAATCTTTACCCTTTGATGGCGGCAATCCAGATAGCTATACATTAGGCAAAGGCTATTGAAATCAAATATCTTTTCTGTTCACCAAAGATGACAAAAATATATCGGGCCAGTCAAAAGTGTATCAACTATTTGAAAAGTTGTACTGCAAAAACCATCCAACTGATTTGAAAAAGTAAGTCCAACCTCATTGTATTTAATTAATTAATAAATTAATTGATTAACTGATTAATTAACTAACTAATTTATATACAATTTACAATGCACTATTTTGCACATACATGGAGAATTTTCCAGAAAATTGTCTTCCATGGGCTCACGTAAGATGCTCAATTTAATTCATTTTTCGAGAATGAAAAAATACTTCCAGCATTGCTTTCTACGTGATCAGGAAATCGTCAAAATCTGGCATGCTCCCATTCATCATTGGAATTGAAAAGTTTTGCGTAAAAATCTATCTGAAAGTGAACAGTGCGTTTTGGCCTGTTTTTTCGGGCAAAACAAGAAACATGATTGTTGGCTTATTACCGATTTCAAACATCATATATATGTTGGATTGTACGAACAATAATATATTTATATTATTAGAACGTGCGTGTAGTTTATTTGTTTTGAAGTTTTAACCCCTCCAGATAAGGTGAACATTTTAGTAGCGGATTACGTCATCCGTCTGCCTCGTTCTGAGGAGACCTCGTGATTTTAGTCGTGAAGCGGCCTAAGTTTTGATGAGATGTTTCAACAGAGTTTTGATGTAGTTTTGTTGGTTGAATGAGCATGAAAACTAATGGATTGCGTACTTTATGACTGAGTGGCCTACATATATACATAAATCTATGACAAAAATCCCAAAAACTAAGTTGAAGTCTAGGTGAGACGATGGATTTGCAATTTCACAAATTGATTGCATTCTTTTTGCAGTACGATTTTTCAAACAGTGGAGATATTCTTATGATTAGCTTGGTAAACTTAAACTTGAGTCTCCTCCCTGTCTAGAACCCACTCAAAAGAGAAATGATAAACATGAAGAAGTTTTATGTAATTTTATGTAGTTTTAAAGTCTGTCTCAAATTAGACATCACGTGAGATTTGCGATAACGCAAAATTGCTCATGCAACATCACTTAAATTGTTTTTATACGCAGGACATTTTCACGTTAAATCTAATTTGAAACAAACTATTAGTTTTCTATGTAATGGCCAAGGAGTAGTCAGTCATAGCCTTTTGCTCTCTATGGTATCGTCCTTGTAGTATCGTAAAGTAGTTTGTAAGTAGTGTTCATAGTATCTTGTATTGTAAATTCTTGATTGAATATAAATATATATAAAAAAAACTAAACATGAAACACTTACTCATTAGGATATGGGGGTTCAGGAAAGTCTAATGAACCGCATTCCCAAGCTGCTAGCGTCACTTGCGCTATGTGAGGACCCTGAATGAAAAAGAATACACCTTTTCAGAAATACAACATTTCAGCTATTATAATTTCAAAGAAAGTAGCCTCTCTTTGAAAATGATACGTATCCTCTCTTTGAAAATGGTAAGTGTTTTCCTCTTACATGCGTTAGCAAGAGCAATGCACGAACATATTTCAACAGTCAGCGAAGTTTCATTCAGGGCATGAAAACATCTTTTCCTTCCTGCGACCAGACAAAAATTGATTCTTAAATTTCCTGCGAGAATAGAAAAGTGAAAATATACAGCTTTCTTGAAAATAGGTCAGGTTCCAAATCCAACGATAGCTGTGCAATAACATGTAACCGGTTTTATGTAAATACATTTGTTTGAAGGCAGCAAGAAAAATATATTTGTTCGAATTTGAGACCCCACCAAAGAAACCATTTATGATTTCAAAAAGGCGCCAGGGAAAATCCAGTTCTCTACTGATCTTGCATTTGTTGTACATTATGAAAACAAATTGTACTTGAGATACAATCTGTTAGGTAACTTTTCGCTACTTTAATTGTTTTACCTTATTTTGATAAAAATGAGAAAGAGAGAATGTTATAGGAAAAAGGAATTTTTTCAAATTCCTGCAGGACATTATGAATTGAAAATTTCCTGCGCATGGTCAGGTGGGTTTTCATGCCCTGGTTTCANGCCTAAAATCACGAGCAAATTTTCCAAATATTTCTGCCTTACAGCAATGACTTGCACATGCTTTAGCACGTGTTATCCTCTTGGGAGGATAAAATCTCCGAGAAAATTGTTGTTATGTTCCCAGGGATGGCACATTCATCCTCCCAACGTGCTAAAGCATGTACAAGTCATTGCTATTAAGGCAGAAATATGACGAAAATTTGGTCGTGATTTTATGCCATTTTTGAAGGTTTCTCGGAGGGGGTTTCTTGAGAAAATCCCTCATAATTTCAGAACGGAGTCGCCCATTTCAGCCAGGTAAAATTTAGAATTTATTTGAACAAGGCCACTATTAAACAATATATTTACCAATATTATTGCCTCGATATCCAGGGAGCAGTGGCCTTTCAAACGGTGATTGTTTTTCCTGACTCACCCGATACCAACAAATCACAGGTATTCATGAAATTTAATCGTTCTCAATCAGTCTCAAAGAAGATCGTTTTCTCCAGCAGTCTCAAAGACAATGTAGACTTTATTGCGTAAATAACACAAAATTTTGCATTTCTGTACCAGGTGAGTCAGAAAAAACATGGGGCATTTAACAAGCCATATTTTGATCAAAAACAAGTCAGCTTGGGTTTGCTGAAGATTTATATATTGCAGAAGAAAAATTAAATTAGTTATAGAAACTTAGTTTCCCAAAATCGGTCATTTCTTTCTATATCTATTTGCGATTTTGTGATGTAGCTATTTTGGCGAAAAGGCGTCGTTCTTGTGAGGACTTTCTTCCTAGGAATGACAACTAAATGAATAGTCTCCTAGGAATATAAAGTAAATAACCATGGGTTTTCTTTTTGTGCTCTAACACAATGCATGCCTTGTTTCAAATTTTTGGTAACAAAACAACATGTTTGTCACACATTTGCATGAATATAAATCTAATTGACGGCCTATGTTAGGAAACTTGCAAAACATGGTTTTACTAAAATCGCTCATAGTTATGGCATGAAAGGGCCAATTTTGACCAAAGAAATTTTCATATATACAGTAAGTTAACCATTTTTCCTATACAATGAATTAAAAAAAAACGAATAAGTGAAGTAAATTGGACCAATACCGGGTGAGTCAGAAAAAACGTTTAGTAAGCCATATTTTGGTGAAAAACAAGTCAAATCGGGAATGTTGAAGTTTTACATTGCATAAGAAAGATAGAATTAGTTATGGAACTTTAGTTTGCTAAAATCGGTCATTTCTGTCCTTATATATTTGTGATTTTGTGATATAGCCATTTTGTTGAAAAGTATCGCTTGTAAAGGAACTTTCAGCTTGCTAACAATGACAATTTAAATGACTAGTCCCCAAGGGATACAACATAAGTGACATTAGTTTTTCCTTTTGTGCTCTAACACAATGCATGTGTTGCTTCACATTGTTTAGAAGGTCACGCGTGCATGAATATGAATATAATCGAAGGCCTATTTTAACAATCTTGCGAAACACCATTTTACTAAAATCGCTCATAATTTTGGAATGGAAAGACCGATTTCGACCAAACAAATTTTCATATATATCTAAGTTAGCTTTTCTTCCATGCAATGAACTTTAAAGAAACGAATTTGCAAATTAAACTGCATCAATAAAAATTGGCAAACACCCCAGGTTTGTTCTGACTCACCCGGTATAAATTGGCAAATGCCTCACGTTTTTTCAGATTCAACCAGTAGTACCAAAAAATTAAAAAGTTGAAATAAATAAAATGATTACTTTTAAGGAACTTACTTCTTTCTCTCAGTTTCCAATAAAATCAAAGCTTCTAAGAAAAAATATTTCAGAGTGACAAATGGTTTTCTCCATAGCACAATTTTATGCCTCCTATCTCTTTCTTCCTGCCTCAACTTTTTTAGATGATCATTTATCCCAGGTCTCTTAGCCATCTCTGAATTTTCTGGTCCTATTTTGTCTTCTTCAACGCACTCACTTATGCTCAAATGTACCTCTGGTTCATGAAGTTGTTCAAGTGAATCTGAAAAATTAGAAAGGTGTACTTCTTGTGAATCAAAGTAGCAGAGGAGTTGAACAACTTTTCCTTAAAGCAGCCTTGCATGTTTAAAATTGTTGTGAGGCTTGTAGCAGTTTGTGTAGATTTTGAAATCAAATAGCAGATGTTATGAGAACCTCAATAGACAACAAATAGTAAATTAGTTATTGATGAAAGGCATGGAAATTTGACTGTTAGAAACCCAACTTTTGGGATATATATTTTGCAGAGTCTACAGTTGCAATTATCACCGTTCCAACATTTAATTTGTTTTTTTGAAAATAGGAATGGTGCTTGAATGTTTATTTACTGTGGTAAAAACTGCCACAGTTTATTCCCAAGATAGGAAATAGTCTCAATTCCAAGGACGTGGTTCGCAACTTTGGGAGTTGAGTGTCATTGCCATGCCTTAGATTGCAGCTAATATTTCGTTCCACAAAAATATGCTTCATGAAAGGTGCATTTAGATTGGATTTCATTTTGTAGATTTCAGTCATAAGCAACTGTAGGTTTTTTACATGGATTGGCACCGAATTAGTCTGTTCGAAGAGAAAACCAAAATCATTTCCGTAATTTTTGTACGCAATGGATATTTGAATAATAACACGAGCTTTGGTTGTCAATGTGACTGGCCGGATTTGCTTCATTATGCAAGAAGACTAGATATTTCCATCGTTTTCAGAGATGAGAAAGCAGGTGTAATCCTTGATGGATAGTTTTACGACGACATTTCATCGCTACAAAAGATTCTGTTCAATCAAACAGTTAAACGTGACTTGATTAGTGCATGCCCTTTCATGAACATGATTTAAATAGAGGTCAGCAAAGTTCTTTTAACAAATTTACTTGGCAAACTGAGTCAGTAGTGCAAGAAAAATTTAACAATGGCGCTGAGGTGGAAGAAAATAAAAGCAGTAGTACATAATATCAGATTGAAATTCCAGTATTTATGGTATGATGTAGGCCTGCAGATGGTTGGCTTGTCGTTAGGACTTCTAATGGTGTGATCATGACTTGCATTTACTGTGAAGAACTTCTAGAATTTCGAAATTTTAACCCCTACTGCTTTTTCACATCATTTCTCTGATTAGAAATTTTAAAAAAAATGTTTACAAAATTAAATGACAGGTTCTGAAAAACAGGCCTTGTTAATGTGCACTAAGAGCGAGACTGCAGGCATCTTTTCCCAACCATTTGCAGCCACAGAATATTTTTAATGAGGCCTGCTGAAGTAGCATGAAAGGACTTTGAAAACAGCCGTTTCATCCAAAACCAACTTAAATCTCCATACTCTGCCTAACCAAAAGCTACATAAAACATCACAGTAGAAAAATAGTATTTACACACAAAAAATTGATGAATCTTCATTAGAACAATCAAAAGAATGATTCACAATTTTCATTCTATTTAAAAATTTAACATCATGGTCAGCTGCTGTCAATATTTGGATTCAAAGAGATAATCAAAGAGACAGTTGATCCATATTTAAACATTTAGAATAAAAATTTACTGAATTAGCAGGTTGTTTGAACAGGCGTGATTGTATTCTGAAAAACATCTCAAATGACAATCACCCTACTAGCGGTACACTGGATATTAGGATAAAATGAAGGCTGTGAAGGTGTTGTTGTGCAGTGGTTTAATCCTTTAACTTTGCAGCCAGAATAGGTCAGAAAGACAGGGTTCGAGCCCCACCTTTACCAATCAGAATCATGGCAAGGGGTTACAGCCCAGAAGTACACAACTTGTGGATGAACGGGGTATGCCGCCCGGTTTTCAGAAAGATACCTACTTCTAATTGCCAAAATTTGCCTTTGAACCAACTTTTATGATGATTTTTATGAAACTAGTACCAATTTTAAACTATTGACGATTTCAATGAAACCGACCCATGTTTGAGGAAAATCTGCCAAAAAATGACTCTTATTTTGGCCCCAAAAACGCACCCATATGGGCAGCAAATACCTGTACACTCAACATGTTATGTACCCCCCTCCCTCACCCCCCCCCCCCCAGCGTGAAGGTGAAGTTGCGTTTTTTAGCGCCAAGCGCTGGGATCGCAGAAGTAGAGAAGACCTAATTGAGTCCGCGACTCCTTGTCATGACGCTCAAATGGTGGGGCTCTACCTGGGATCGAACCCTGTCCACCTGACTGTTCTGGCTGCAAAGTCAGGGGATTACGCCACACCGCTGCGCCACAACACCTTCACTTGACTTGAGGGTTACGGACTTGATTTGCAATTCTGCTACTTATGCGATATCCCAGTGCTTGGCGCTAAAAAACCGCAAAAATTTTGCCAACCCATCTTCTAAAAGATAACAAGGTAAAGGCAAATGAAAGTATCAAAGCAAACTACTTTAAATCTTACCTAACCTTTATTAAGGAACTAGATGCTGCTTGAACAACATATTATATCTTGCGAAGTTGATAGCTTTTTGTTTTCCCATCTCCGTTTCCTATATGTGAAAAAACATTCGAGCAATTGTTTTGGAAAATACTTTTGGCTGAGAACCAATTATTTTCGATGATGATAGAGCACACGGCGCGACGATGGACTTTTCTTGTTCTTGTTTTGGTAGGTTTTGGTGGTCGCTGCGCTCGGCTCTCGACCGACTCTGCTCCAAAGCTAGACTACCATAATTGTTCAACACAACAAACTCCAGATAAAATAAACATCAAATTCAACCATAGATTCATACGTACCTCTTGACATTCATAAGCTATTCATGCAGCCTTGAGAGTTCTTTCATTCGTCTTTGTAGCTGCATGGGTGTTTCTTTATGATGTGTAACTTAGGCCTATCAGTTTCGGTTGGGAAGCTGTGTTAGCCTCGTTTTCGCAAGTACTGCACGTTGATCTCATGACGTCATAATGTCATTGATCTTTGTTCAACTGGAATCACAGTCACTGTCCTTTCGAACCCGAGAGGGGTGCCTGGTATATTTAGGATAGGGGTGCTCAGGCTTGAGGTACAAAACATCAACCCAAAAAAATAATTTCTAGCAGAAAAATAGACCCCAGACAAATAATTGTTCGTACCCTACATACCCAAAAATTAAAGGGAATCTAAGCATATATAAGCCTTGGATAAAAATAGCCATGCAAAGACAATGGGCCGTGACACGTGCCGAACCATATTTGGGTAAATGATCTACGTCAACAGGAAATACTGATCACAACTGGCTTGAGCCACTTTTATATGCTTACATTCCCTTTAAGTCAACATCTTAAATCTATGGAAAAGTGCCCTAATTGATAGATTCCGCCTAATGTTTTGCATGTTAGTATTTTGAGTCACATACTGTTGATTGATATTTTGTTTGTAAATTGTGTTTTTCTTCATTTGATTTTTAATTTTTCACATATTTGAGTCCCAAAAATTAATCCAGAATTTCATGAACCCAACAAAATAATTGTACAAATGATTGACCCATACAAATAATTCTTGCCCAAATTTTAAAGTGACCTGAGCAGCCCTATCTAAATATACCAGAGTATTTCCGCTGGGTTTCGAGCTCAAAAGCAAGAGAGCATTAGAGAGTAATTTCTTCATGGAGCCAAGATGCGGAAATAAAGGAGGCTTGAGGGCAATAAAACCATCCCGAATTTCCTGTCAAAATTTCAGAAGCATTGAGATAATGGGGGCTTTTGGGGCAAGAAGTAGTGTTAGCTCCGGGTCACCCCCAAATTTGTGAAAGACCTATTTTTCATCCGTTTAGGGACTGTTTCGCAAGAATCATACTATTTCTATCGAGATTTCTATGGCGAGAATGGACCTTGATATCAAGAGAACTTGTCCTAAATCAAAGTACGATATCATGAACCTTGCCCCAGAAAACGAGGTGGCTCTTCTAAATATGAAAACACAAATTTATCGGCTGTTCGGTTCTAGATATCTTTTCTTGAAGTATGTCACTCCTGTGTCACAGAGCTTTCATATTCACACCAAATCGTTTTCAGAAGTTTTCTTGAACCATTATGTAAGGGCTGGCCCGTAGGAGCGTTTTTGCGATTGGGGGGGCACCGTCTCGCGCCTAAAATGGGGGTCTGGGACTACATCTCCCGATCCTATTTTTCCATTTCTAAAATAAAAATTTAGACGAATTTCGTAGTGATTTTACTATAAATCTGCACCTACAGGGAAATTTTGAGGGTACACACTCTCTACTGTGGCTTAGAATGCATTTTTCAATCCAATATTACCCTGAATGCCAAAGAGATATAACCCAAGGGAAATCTTTCTTTCAGGGTGGGTGTGGAACCCACCGTACCCATTTGTTACTCACACTAAAATCGAAACTCGGACAATTTGCAAAATTCTTGCCCCACCCAACTTATACCCAAGCAATTTCTCATGTTTCTGCTCATTTTCGAGAGAATTTCAAGAACGTGAGGGATGCAAATGCCAGCTACAACTAAACTAAGATAAGAAATGCTTCTAAAGGCACTACTTTGGTTTTAGTTGAATTCTTCAGTCAATTTTACTTAACAAGATGAAAGAAAAATTGCAACTTTTGGAAATTATTGGGGGGGGGCCGGACCAGACCGGCCCCAATACGCGCTACGGGCCTGTGTAAGGGTGAAAGCTTCAAGGAATAATCAAGGAACAGTTACCCTTTGACAGCTTTCTTCAAAATTAGTAGTTTCATTACCATGCATTTTTGGACGGCTTCAATTTTTGAGCCAACTGAAATTAGGATAATAAAGTTTCCAGATTTCACATTTGCCTCAAATTTTACCCCGGGAGGGGGGCACTAGGACTCTTTTTCGGTAGAGCGCACCGCGCCCAGAGTGCTAAGAAGGTGCTACGAAGGTACCCATTCATATACCAAATTTAAGGGATTTTCAACCCTGTTATTTGTTTTGGCAATGTTATTAAGGACCTAATAACTAATTCTAAGCTTGCAATTAGCAAGGGAGGAGGTTTAGATTTTAACAGCCAACTGGGACAAAACTGAACTTAATAAGCACTATCGAGAAATTGCCTTCATTTACCCTTGAAATAAGAACATATTTTTTTTCATCAAACTGAAACAGGTTCTTAATTACGAGGTGCATAATATAGGAAAAACAGCCTGTGTGGGTTCTTATTTTTGAAGGTTCTTATACTGTATGCGGGGATTTACTGAATCGCATCCCCACCACTCCAATTGTACGTAGTGCCCCTTCCCCGGGATTTCACCGTCTCAGACAGAATGTCACCTTTAATGTACCTTCTGCTTCTTGCAGACGAGGCCACGATATGCAAAATCCATTTCAAAGTTTTAAATAGGTTGACATTTAGATGCATGAAAAAAAGGAGAAAATATCGTCTGTTGCAAACGGATCACTGGAGCTCTGCAAGAAAAGAACACTAAAATCTGTGATTACGAAGAGTATATTCGTTTAAGCCCTTCTCGTATCATAGGAAGGACAGAAAATCTCTTCAAAATGCAAAGAAATCAATGAAAATCTTGATGTTGAAATGTGCCATCCTCAAAATATAGCAAGATGATCCAAATTCCATCTTCTTAAAAGAGCTTACAAGTGAGCTTATACCGTAGAAGAACAGTCCTTCGCAGACTCTCCTTAGATTGACAGCTAATCAAGCTTGGTTTTCGTAAAGTCGTAAAAAGTCGTAACAGTTGCGAAACTAGACTTTTGGAGCATGACAAAAAGGAGGAGCAATTGCTGTGGTCTTAGTATACAAAGAATCCTCCAGGCTCATTTGTATAGTCATGTTTCTGGAGACGAGATCACGCGAGCCTCAGTATTATTTCTTATGAAGACCAGGCTTTTTGAGTTGCGATTTCAATCAAGCAAATGGAACACTTTGAGTCTTAACTCTTAGAGAATCAGGACTTTGCACTGACGAACACACAAATAATGGTTTTAAAGGAAGGATTTCCAAACATAGACATTTTCATTGAGTTTAGAAACTTTCTGGCCGACGTTGCTTCTATAGAAAATCGCAAAACATGGGAATTTTTTCACGTAGGACTCCTCACTTATGGATCAGAAAAGCATATTGTATGGAAGATAATGATAGTGAAGAAAGTCGTTATTCGGCGTTTGAAACATCTGCTAAACTTTGCGAGCAAAGGTAATCTTCTAAATTCTTACAAACTGAACTCCCACTTCGTAAAACCAATGATTCTTTACTTCCAAAAGGGGACTTATACTCCAATAAAGCTGACCCTGAGAGATCTTTTTCAGTGATTTTTCAAGACAAGAAATTTAAAAAACATTCATTGAGATATATGATAAACATCAAAGCAGCATGATAAAAAAGAAGTTGGAAACAAAGATAAAATTAACAAGCAGAAGCTTCAAAGATATAGAGATCTCCATGTCCATCTAAATACCGTTAACGACTCGATTTCTACAACCAGCTTTCAGTCTTTATTTAGTTTATCATTTAGGTCCATTTAGCTTGTGCATTATTTAGTCATTGATCTACAGCTAGTTCGAAACGTTCTTTAGTTACCATTGGGTCGATGCTTTACCACGATAAATCATACACCCTCGTCTAAGTGCCCCCCGGTGAGAGGTAAGACAAGGGTGGGCATGTTGCAGTGAGGACAGTGGTCCTATGTATGTCCACATAACCGGTTTACTTAATCAGGTTTATTTTGAACTCTTTTCAAAAAGATCATTTTTCAACTAACTTGGATTGTTCATATTCTTGGAAGCTGGTCAATATTTGTCCTCAATATTGGGATTTATCGGAGTATTATAAAAATCTATGTCCCCAAAACCAGTCTTTTTAAGATCGCAATTTGTACTGGTACGCTGAAAAATGGGTCGGTGAAATCGTTTTTCCAAGGCAAACATAGGACCACCAAAAACACAGCACATGGAACCCTTGGTCAGATGTTCGCCGATCGAAAAAATAATCAAGTTTTCGCAGGGGAACTCCAATTCTCTACTGAGGACAGCATAATTTTTTGTAGGGAACATCTGTCTGCGCGGAAATAATTTCTCCAATTTCTCCCTGGGACTTTCCAATTTACAGCCGAAGTTTCATTCGTGAAGCATTTTGTACGATTGTACCGGAGAAATTCATATCTTTTCCGGGGACAGAGTTTGCTCATTTTTTCCACCGGGGTCCGGGGAATTCATTGGGCACTTAGACAGGGGTGTAATCGTGTGGCGTAAAATCAAACTGTTAACGATACTTGCTCTAGTTATGAGATGGTTTGCAAACATGTCAGGTAGTTCCAGACTTCTCTGAGGCCGGCAAGTAATGAAAGAAGTATCTGAGAAATCTTCACTGATAGGGTATTTGTGTTAAAATATGATTAAATAAATAAATAAAAACTGATCGCTTTCGATTCACATATGAGCAGTTGCATATGTTTATGATGTAAATTTTGAAACAATTTAGAACTTCACTTATTTCAAAATTTGCGAAATATGTGTTCTTGTAGACATGACATGACCTGACGTAACATGAAATGACATGTTATGACATCTTCAGATATATTCTTTGCCAATTAAACTGAACAATTCTCATTGCTGCTCAGCGCAGCTGCCGATGTAGTTAGCTAGCTATGATGTGAGCAATTTAACCAATGCATTTGAGTACAGCAACAAGTAAAAATAAATGATTATAATTGCCAGAGTGTCAGCCAAAATTAGACCATTAATGACAAATGCAGTTATCACTGATGTAATGAGATCCCTTCTAAGTTAAGCCTGGTTTCCATATGATCGTTCCTGTCGTTCCCGTCGCTGGTAAATTTTTCAGCGACACGAACGACGCGAACGACAGTAGCGATCGAATGGTTTCCATATAATCGCTATTGTCGTTCCCGTCGCTGGAAATTCTTTCAGCAACAAGAACGACACGAACGACACGAACGACACGAACGACACGAACGACGCGAGCGACGGGAGCGATCCAGCTATTTCCATATGATCGCTGCTGTCGCTCAGTTTGCATCACAGGCTCAAAATAATGAGACTGGGCTCAGATGCGCAGATGCGCAGAACGTCGCTGCGATCGCTGGGATCGCTGGGATCGCTGACTTTTTGAAAAGTAGTTTCCATTAAAAAAACTCGATCGCTGGCAGTCGCTCGCGTCGCTGAGATAGAAATTTTTCTATCTCAGCGACAGGGTGTCGCTCGCGTCGCTACGATCGCTGGCAGAAAAACGTGATAGTTTCCATAAAATCGTTCGTGTCGCTACGGTCGCTGGTACGTTTTTTCAGCGACGGGAGCGACGGGAACGACAGGAACGATCATATGGAAACCAGGCTTTAATGTCAAAACATTTCGTTATTGATATTCTTGTTTCTTTCTTTCGGTTCTTTCCTGACATTTAGGTGCACGCACAGTGTCACATGAAAATAGTCAGCAACATTTCCTATAATCAATGTGTTTTGAAGTTTACTAACATTCAAAGACTTCGAAGTTGAATGATTTCACCTTGTTCAGTTGCTGTGGGAAAGCCAATCTTCGTTTCTTTTTCTGTATCTATCTCTGACTCTTAAACAGATGGCAGCATCAATTTTTTTATTTTGTACAAAATAACAAAATTGATGCTGCCATCTGTTTAAGAGTTAGAGAAAGATATAGAAAAAGTACTGAACATTAGCTTTCCCACAGCAACACAACAGAACAAGGTCTTTCTATATAAGCTCATTCACCCAACCTGCATAGGAGAAACATTTAGTTTTTCAAAATTATCCACTCCATGTTCTTTGACAAATATCATTAGTTGTTTCTTCATTTATATCCAGGCCACGATGCCCTCACAGAGAATTTCCATAATGTGATGACAATGTCAGGCAAAGCTCCAGCAGTTGGACAATTCACAAGAGTTCTTTTGCGCCCAAAGCCTGAAATATTCACTGAGACACTTGAGATATATCATACTGCGAAAGAAGATGAAAAGACGAGACGGAAAAACAGAAAGAGCGTTTTAAAACCAAGACATACAACTGAAATATTTACTCAATATTATGGACCTGAACTTTCGAACAAACGAGAAAATAAATGACATAAATGCTAAACATTTGTTTTTGTAAATGCTTTAGACATTTTTTAGTTCATGATATGTATATTATTTTGATCTTTTGTGTTTAGATGTCTCAAACAAAATGTGTTTGTTTCTTTTTTATTTGTACCACCTTGCAAGTAAGTGTCATTTACAGATATACGATTAGGGTACAAAGGTATGGAAATGATGGCCTAAAATATGGCAGCAAAGTAGTCCAATGGCCTTTGAGAATCGTAACAAAAGAGAGACTTTCTCTCCAAACCAGACCTCAATTTAAACACCTTTGGTGCAAAAATAACGGGTGGGCAGAGAAAATTAACCCCCACAATAAACAATTCTGAAAAACGTTCTGAATGCTAGATTTTGATGACATTTACATAACACTAAGTACAACATGAAATACACCTACCAAATAAAATCAGTTCATTATCAACTGTATTTACAGAGAAATGAGATTCTGAAGAAAGATGGTCGCAAAAACCACTTTAACAAATCACTAATCATCAAAAGCACAATCAATTTAAAAATCCCTCTTGTTGTCACTAGAAGACCGTTATTTGCACAGAGATCATTCAACAAATCAAATAATGCGTTGGCAGGTTATTGTTGATATTTAGTGATTTTATTACAGTGGTTTTTGCGACAATCTTTTTCAAAATCTCATTTCTCTGTAAATACAACTGATAATGAACTGATTTTTACTCTGAAGGTGCATTTTATGTTGTATTTAGTGTCTTTTAAATGTTATCAAAATTTTTTCTTTAAGGAGTTTTGCAGAAAATTTGTTGCCTTGGGGGTTACTTTTTTGGCCCACCCGTTACATAAAATTGTAGTTAGAGTGTCCGGCAGGTCTATCAATAGCGATAAATACGATGTTGTAATTTTAATAAGTTGTAAATACGATGTTGTCATTTGTCTCATTTGTCCCTAAGTGTACAATATGTACAATATCACTGCCAATATTCAGATACGTTTTAGCAAGGGTACCAAAGTTTGATTGGTTGACGAAATAATGCACGAGTCAAATCGATACCTGGCCATCCCCCCCCCCGGGCCACCCCCGGGCATTTGACCATGTATACGATCCCAGGGGCGGGGAATTTGAACCAAATATCAGAGCGTTTTAAACCTTATTGGGCCATNAACCCTTTTGATTAAGAACCTTAAATGGCTTACTGTCACTGACATGATAAAAAATGAAACAGTTACGGTGAGGTATAAAGCAATAAGGCCTTGCACCTAGCTGTCTTTCTAATTTGTTCACACAAAATTCTGACCGTAATATTGATGTTAGTTTGTGAAATGCAGCCACTGATCTCTATATTCCAAGGATGACAACCCGCAAAGGACAGAAAGCGAAATGTCTTTTCATGTTCCAAAACTTTGAATCAGCTCCCCTTGGAGGTAAAACAAGCAAATTCGCTTACTTCTTTCAAAATCCATCTAAGAAGCCATTTGCAGCCTTCTGCTTGAACATTTGTTTTAGAACTTTAAATTCCATTTACCAGTTTTAGTTCTTACTAGGTTATTATCACATGTATTTTAGTTAGATTTTAGCATTTGTAATTAGTTTATATTAGATAAAGTATTTTAATTTTGTAAGTTTTCAACACGGCCTTCTGTAACGCAATCTTCAATTGATGGGGCCATCCTGTATAAATAATTGAGAATGAAAAAATGAAAATGAAAATTATCAAATCTACATCTTAAGGCTGCAAGACCGAGGCATTTGATGGGAGTTCGCTAGCCAAGGGCGGGGAATTTGACCACCAAGAATGAAAAAAAAACAAATGCCGGGGGGTGGCCCGGGGGGGGGGGATGGCCAGGTATCGATTTGACTCGTGCATAACAAGACCCGCGAAATTGAGCCTATGAGATTGCGTTAAAACTGGTTAAAACCATAAACAACACAACATTTAGGCACATTTTGCTCGCTTCTCCTGCACTTCCCAATGCATTCTCTGCGGCCGGGAATTTTGGATTTTCCAATTATTTTTTAAAGAAATTGGCACACATAACCCACCTTTACAGAATTTCTTTGGCATGGCACGGATAAAATTTGGTACTCGTACCATAAAAAAATGGTTCTGCATAGCGTTTACGCAACAATTTTATCCGAGGCGTGCCGTTATTTGTTGTACGCTTACCATCTTTATTTACCCATGCTTGGACTACATCGCCACTGTGCCCAGCAATACCAATTTAATCTGCACAGTACCAACATTTTGCAGGGTAAATGGGGCTATATTCTAGTGAATTTTTCTCTTTGAAATGAGTTCACTCAAATGTCAAAGTTGAGCCTAAAATCTGCATTCTTTTGTTTTCAAGCAATCTGATGGGCTCAATTTCACGGTGGCGTGTAAATTTGACAGCCAATCAAGATTTGCAGGCGATTAAATTGTTTTGAATCAGGCAATTGTTTTGATTTGCAAGATTTGCAAGATTTGTAGTTTATTTTATACCCTTCTGCCCAAAAATGGCACCAACAAGCATTTTTGAAAGTAGATAGCCAGATAGCTTTATCCGAGTAGCGGAAAGCAGCTCACTTTTTATCCTATCTATTCTACAGTAGGCTTTTCATAAAATTCACAATAGACTTGAATTCTGGTTTAGAATGCACATGCCGGACAAATGCAGCGAAATGATATCGATCTTAGGATACTGAGGTATCTTTAGCTCACGATAAGACCCTGATTACAAGGAGATCAGCATATTTCGAAAAGATCAGTAAGTTGTAAAAGCAACTCCTTCTTTCAAATCGCAAAATCTCGCGTTAATGTATGTAGAAAACATCGAAAGACAGGCAGTCAACAGTTCAATAGTCAAGTGGATATTGATATAAAAGAAACATTAAAAACAGAGTGGTTACCAATCATGGATTTACCATGATATCAGAATGCTGCTGAAAGTTGCCTCAGAATACATAGAAGTAGATAACATAGAGAATTTAGAGAAAAACAAAGATGTTTTTCTTGCTGAGTGCCTTGCAAAAGATCTTGCCGACCAGTAAGCTTGTTTATCAATATTAAGATAATACTCTGAGTGTTACCTTTTGAGAATCTATTTCATTTCAACTTTTAAAAACTTGCAGGAGTATACGCAAAGCACAGCTGAAAGAACAGATTTGTGATATAAGGAAACTGTCTTTATTTACTATCGACGCAATAAGCGCCTTATTCAAATTGGACAGGTCACGCTTGGATAGCTTCAGCGGCTTTCGCAGAAATCAAAACAACATGCAAAGTTGGGATACATTTTGAAATGTTTAAGAAGATCCTGGTTGCATAAGCTATAATTAATATCTTTCATCATCATTTAAAATCTTTGAAAAGTTATTATTTGAAACCAGATCTTTCTGCCAAGTAATTTTTCAAAACTTTTTTTGGTCAATTTTATGCTCTGAAGATGGAAGACTTGGCTTTACGAAAGCTAGTGTAAATGGCCATCACATCTCCCTTGGATTAGACAGGTTGAAAGGAAGTTTGGGTATTTTAATGTACTTCTACCGTTGAATTTTATTATACCGTATCTTGGTTATTATTAAGATTGGAGCCAGGGCTGATGAGACGGGGGGTCAGGGGGGTTAAAAACCCGGGGCCCATGGCCATAAGGGCCCATAAATCGTCACTCTGTGTGGGTATGTTCTTAAAAAAATACGTACTTTGAGATTATGATTCTTCAGCATAATGAACGGCTATTTTGTTGATATGAAAACTGTATTTACAGGAGAAAATGGCCACCAGAGCAATTCTAGCAACCTTAGTTTTCAAACATTTTCCGGAGGACATGAAATTTTTTCCGGGATACCCCGTACCCCCTAGATGTGTGTGCCTTCGGCGTTATCCAAGTATCTTTTGTATTGTAAGGAACCAATATTTCATTCTGACCCGGGGCCCATAAATCCTCTCCGCGGCCCTGATTGGAGCGTTTTTATTTTCATGAAAAGAATTAAAGGAAAGTTTTGAAAAAAGTTAAAACCATCGTAATTTCTAAATTAATGAAGGAAGAAGTGTAGAATTTTCAACGAAACTATGGTTTATGAAGGACTATGATAAAGTGGAGAGCAGAAGTTTCTGGTTTATGATTTAGTAATTCGATAAATCCACAAGTCAAGCAAGTTGAAACATAGAAAATGCTGTAATTTTGAAAATAATCAAGATAACAAAAAGCGAACAGTAGAAATACAGTAAAGTATCCAAAGTTCCTTTCAAGCCAATAAATTCAAAAAAAGATGTAACTGGCTTTTTTAAAGATTTTAAGCCTATCCTCTTAAACAACTCTTCAACAACTGCTTGCTTGCTCGCTCACTTGCTCGCTTGCTTGCTTGCTTGCTTGCTTGCTTGCTTGCTTGCTTGCTTGCTTGCTTGCTTCCTTCCTTCCTTGCTTGGCGGGGGGTGGAGGTGCCCAAAATCGAGGGCGGTTATGTGCGAACCCCAGTTTTGGGTAAGGTTTCTACAATTGCCCCAGTTATAGGTGTCATTTTTATATAATTAAAATAATGTACCAGTTTAGGAAAAGATTTATAAACCTAGCTGAAGTTTAGGTAGGATTGTTTTGCAATGAAACCCAGTTTTGGGTGCCATCTTTACTATGACCCATCCAGTTTTTGGGCAATATTTTGTTTGCATCTTTGCACATACCCGTCCTCAATTTTGGGCACCTCCACCTCTGGGCTTGCTTGCTTGCTTGATTGATTGATTGACTAATTGATTGATTGATTGATTTATTGTTTGACTGTGAACTGACTTAATGATTAGCTGACTTCTTGGTGAGTAAAATAATGCGTATGGCTCATCGACTTTTGTTGTAACATTGGAGCATTATTTTGATTCTTCGATTGCAAGCAGTACTGTCTGACAATGTAATTCCTCTTTCTGAATGGCAAAAAACTAGCATCAACCAATACAAATAGCATTCTTGGTTTTAATTTNGATTGTTTTGCAATGAAACCCAGTTTTGGGTGCCATCTTTACTATGACCCATCCAGTTTTTGGGAAATATTTTGTTTGCACCTTTGCACATACCCGTCCTCAATTTTGGGCACCTCCACCTCTGGGCTTGCTTGTTTGCTTGATTGATTGATTGACTAATTGATTGATTGATTTATTTATTGTTTGACTGTGAACTGACTTAATGATTAGCTGAATTCTTGGTGAATAAAATAATGCATATGGCTCATCGACTTTTGTTGTAACATTGGAGCATTATTTTGATTCTTCGCTTGCAAGCAGTACTGTCTGACAATGTAATTCCTCTTTCTGAATGGCAAAAAAACTAGCATCAACCAATACAAATAGCATTCTTGGTTTTAAATTAAATCGTACTACCGGAGGAATAAAAATAATGTATAGGCGTTTGAAAACTGCATACAGTTAGGAATAATCCACCAATATCTACGTACTATATGCTATTTTATATTCAAAAGGCTAAGGGCCTGTTTACGTGAGCATGGCTAGCCGAGCTGAACGATTTTAGGCGAGATCCCTTTGTCAATAGAAGACATGTAATAAATCTGAAAAACGATTATATGGTAAGTGGGCCAGCCCTGGCGGCTGGGATCCCACTTCTGCATAACAGGGCTGGCTCTGTTCGAAGGGATGAAATAATGACATTTTTCTCATGTAATCGTTTGGCAGAGCTAGAAACAGGGATGGCTTCCCAAAGTTTTTAATTGCGCATGCACCAAGCCGCCATATTGCCAACGATTTGATTTTATCGCCAAAATTACTTCGCAACCCTGCGGTGAAGTATTTCATGTAATCGAATTCAACATTTCATCCCTGCTTACCGAGGCAGCCCTGTTAGTAGGGCCAGCCCTCCTCGTGTAATCAGGCCCTAACTTAGATGTTACAGTTTTTTCTCTAAAATCGCTCATTTAGTTCAAGAGTTATCAGCAATTTTGTTATGGAGCTGTTTTTGAACATGGTGCATGAAGGAATAGAAATATTGATCAAATATTCTCTAACTTGCTGCTTTTGAACAGGGACAATGAGAATAAACAGCTTCTAGTGTGTGGACAACAAATGATACAAATGTGTCCCTCACACTTGCATCGCTTATCTTAGCTTATCAGAAGATTTTGATGCTATTTCCATCATTTTAAAGCTGAAAACTTCAAAATTTGGTTGTCACTTCTAGTCCTGTTCAAGCTCTTCCAAAAACAGCTTCCAAGCAAAATCGTCAATACCTCCAGAACGATAAGCCCGATTTTAATGAAATAGAGTTCCACAGTTAGCCTTTCTGTTATAATATGAACCATAGTACCTTGAATTTGGAGGATTTTTCTTGATTGTAGTCAACTTCGCATACATATTGTGCATGATAATTGATACATTCAAAACGGTTACAAAAATGTGATAATCTTTTTGGTAAATCATAAAGTTATTAGAAATTAGAAAAAAGAGTTATTAGAAGTCCAGCATTAATTTTCTAATCGCTTTAGGTAACAGGGGAAATGAAGAAGCCGAAAGAACTGCAGCTGAGGCCCAAACCGAAAGTAAACAACCAGAAGATGAAACTGCAAGCAAATCTGAAAGCTGTCTTGATACAGAAATTGTGAACATGGACGTTGAAACTACAGCCTACAATTCTGATGAGGAATTTGAGCATATTTATGACTCAGAGTACAGCATAAGTGAAGATGGACATGGCACTAGCAGCACTGGTAGATGGATGGGAAGTTCGACTTCTTTGCGAAGCACAAATCTTGGATCAGAGAGAGCTAAATTTTCATCAAGTATCTCTTTAAGTAGTAAGGCAGAAAAAGATGAAAAAGTGGACCATGATGATACTGGTGATTTTGAAATTATTGATGATGTTTTTGTTCAGACAGATGAAAATCTAGAAAATCAAAGATTGCTTTCAAAAGAGGAAGATTATAGCTTGAGAAAATATTCGGAATCGTATTTTGCTCAGGCTAAGGAACTTCAAACGAAGAATGATAATGAAGATATTTCAGTTGCAAAAGAAGATGTTAAAAAATTCAAAGCTGGATTGGGGCATGATACTTCTACTTCTATTGATGAAGAATTCTTACCTGATGTTAAAAAGAGACATGATATTAGTACCTCGATTGATGAAGATGTACTTCGCGAGCGGAATGAGACACTGCAGCAAGATAATACGAATGGCACTTCTGAACTTAATAACGAGAATAGTGCAAGGAAAGCTTATGGTGACATTAAAGATGACGATGTGTCGTTGCTACGAGATGAATCAAATGGAAGTAGCAAATTCTGCAATGAAGAAGACTTGCATCTCCTAAAGCCATTGAAGATGGAAGCTTTGACCTTCGAACAGCACCTCATTAATAATAATCTCGACATGAACGCGAACGATGCACGCTGCAAAGAAGATTGTTTGGCTACTGAGGAATTCATTGAGAGCATTGAAGCAGCTGATGAAGAAATTGTTTGGAGGGAAGAAAGCTTGGCTGAGGGTTCAGGAAATGATAGAAGTATGACTTGTTGTAAACAGAGTGCTGAAGGCTCTGCAGTTGAAAGCTACAAAGAAAATGGGCAAGAAAATATGTCAATAGCGGAGAAATGTTCAATTGTTGTTGAGTCCAAGGAACAAGAAATTAGTGAAACTGAACAAGAATTGCATGTTTTGAAGCCATTAAAGATGGAGGCTTTGGTACTAAATGAGAATTTCGATATAAATACAAGTGATACATATGTAAAGAGTACCATTTTTCAAGAAGAGAACGTAGTTACAGAAGCATGCATGGAAAGTAATGAAGCACTAGAAAAAGAGCTTGCCTGGAGAAGAGAAAGCTTTGCTAAATGTTCTGGAAATGAAGAAAACGAGAACAATAGTGGTTCTGTAATCAAAATCTACCACAAAAAGGAAGAAGAAAGAGTAGCTATCGCTGGGCAATTCTCAATAATTGAAAATTCCATGGAACAAGAAATTGGAGAAACAGACCAAAAATTGCATCTTCTCAAGCCATTAAAGATGGAGGCTTTGGTACTAAATGAGAATTTCGATCTGAATGCAAATGATACAAAAGTAAAGAACTCGATATTTCAAGAAGAGAACGTAGTTACAGAAGCATGTATTGACAGTATAGAAGCACAAGAAGAAGCGATTTCTTGGGGAAGAAAACGCTTTGCTGAATGCATTGGAAATGAGGAAATTGAGAAAAATACTGATAAGAGTTCTGTTATCAAGATCTACCATGAAAATGAACCAGAACATGTAGCTACAGCTGAACAATTCTCAGTGATTGAAAAATCTACAGAACAAGAAATAAGTGAAACAGAAAAAGATTTGCAGCTCCTGGAGCCATTAAAAATGGAGGCTTTGGTACTAACTGAGAATTATGATTTCAATACAAGTGATACGAAGGTCAAGAATATTATGTTTCAAGAAGAGGTTGTGGTTATTTCAACATGCCTTGAAAGTAGTGAAGCACAAGAAGAAGTGATTGCTTGGGGAAGAGAAAGCTTTGCTGAATGTTCTGGAAATAAAAAAAATGAGAGCAGTAGTAGTTCTGTAATCAAAATCTACCACAAAAATGAAGCAGAAAGAGCAGCTACAGCTGAACAATTTTCAGTGATTGGAAAATCTACAGAAAAAGAAATAAGTGAAACAGGAACAGACTTGCAGCTCCTGGAGCCATTAAAGATGGATGCCTTGGTACTAAATGAGAATTATGATTTCAATACAAGTGATACAAACGTGAAGAATACTATTCAAGAAGAGGTTGTGGTTACTTCAGCATGCATCGAAAGTAGTGAAGGAAAACAAGAAGTGATTGCTTGGAGAAGACCAAGTCTTACTGAATGCACTGGAAATGAAGAAAATGAGGATAATAATGGTTCTGTAATCAAAATCTACCGCAAAAATGAACCCGAAAGTGTAGATATAGCTGAACAATTCTCAGTGATTTCTAAGTCCAAGGAACAAGAAAGTGATGACACAGAACAAGACTTGCAGCTCCTGAAGCTTATTAAAATGGAAGCTTTGGTTCTAGAAGAGAATTTCGTTGAAAATTCATGCACGACTAACGTCAACGAACTATCGAATCTTGAAACAAGCATGGCTATCAAAGAATTCATTGACAATGCTGAGGCAGTCGACGAAGAAATAGTTTTGAAAGACGAAAGATTGGCTGAGAGTTCAGGAGGTGATGTTGACAACGAAAATGATTGGGCACAAAGTTTTGAAGGCTCTAGCATTCAAAGCTACGAAGAACATGAGCCTGAAGTTATGGGTGTAGCAGAGCGACATTCACATTTTGAAAAGCCCAAAGAACGAGCATGCGTTGAAATTAATCAACATTTGCATCTCTTGAAGCCTATCAAAATGGAAGCTTTGACCTTAGAAGAGCATTCTCTTGAAAATTTTAGTGGAATGAACATAAAAGAGTTATCGAATGAAGACAAAAGCATTGTTATGGAAGCATTTATTGACAGTACTGAAATACTGGGTGAAGAAATAGTTTGCAGACAAGGGAGCTTAGCGGAGAGTGCTAAAATAACAGAAATTGAAAACATCGAGGACCAACATTTGGATCCAGAAATATCAAATTATATGAGTACAACTAGCCAAACAAGTGAAAAACTGTCATACGAAGCCACATGTCATGCCAGAAGCAAATTTCTAGGAACGGCGAGCATGATCGTTACGGAGAGTAATATGGAAGAACACGAGAACAGAGCTTTCACAGAAAGAGAACACACTAGTACACATTTCGTAGGAAAATCAGGCTTTGCAAAGGCAGAAGTGATTGAAAATACCAAGTGTGTTGGCACAACTGACCAAATTCGTGGAGATGAAGAATTCAATGCTGCATCGATTGATTTACAGCATGGTATCGACGAAACATTCGATGCATCAGAAAGGGACTTGGGTGAAAAGCTGTTAGGAATTTTCGATGGATCGGTCGATAGAGGTGAAACAATCTTGAAGAATTCTGACGTTACCCTGGAAATGAAAACAAATACTGCAGACACAGATGTTGGTTTTAAAGCAAGTGATATGGTAGAAACTGCTACAAAATGTGAATATTCAGAAGAGGACTCTGTAGCAGATTCTAGTGATATCGTGTCAATTTCAATGGAAAAGAGAGCAAACAAACATCTGGAAGAAAATACAGATGTATACTCTCATAATAGAGATGATACGGAAACTGAAATGGTGGTAAGAAGATATGAAGATGGCGAAAGTAGAGAGATTGGTCTTGAATTTACACATAAAGATCAGCATGCAAAAATAAACATAGAAAGAGAAGAATATTGTGTTGAGACTGCTATTGACAAACAACAAGCTGCCGAGGATGAAGAAGAAATTCTGAAAAATGTAGTCAAGGAAGAAGATGAAAACAAGGGATTAAAACACAACATTCTAGCTAAAGATCAAGAAGGTTCTCATTCTGAAACATTGTTAGAGAAAGAAAATATTTGTCTTGGGCGTAACATTGATCAGCAACAGTTTATTGAGAGTGAAGATGAAGTGCTGAGAAATGTAATCGCCGAAGAAGATGAAAACCAGAGGCCAGATGATTATCGTGTACCTGAAGATGAAGAAAGTTTTCATGTTGAAACATCGGTAGAACTTGAAGTATTTTGTGCTGATACTTCCTTTGATCGACAGCAGTTTATTCACAGTGAAGATGAAATGCTGAGAAATGTAGTCACGGAAGAAGATGAAGACGATTGTCCAGATGAAAATCTTCTACTTAAAGATGAAGAGGGTCTTCATGTTAAAACATTGGTAGAACTTGAAGAATTTCGTACTGAGACTTCTTTTGACGAAGAACAGCTTATTGAGAGTGAAGATGAAGTGCTGAATGACGTAGTCACAGAAGAAGATGAAAACAATAGTCCAGATGACAATCTTGTACCTAAAGATGAAGAAAGTTTTCATGTTGAAACATTGGCAGAAAAGGAAGAATTTTGCATTGAAACTTCTTTTGATAAACAACAGCTCACTGAGAGTGCAGATGAAATACCGAAAGACGTAGTCACAGAAGAAGATGAAAACCATAGTCCAGATGACAATCTTGTACCTAAAGATGAAAAAGGTTTTCATGTTGAAACATTGGCAGAAAAGGAAGAATTTTGTATTGAGACTTCTTTTGACGAAGAACAGCTTATTGAGAGTGAAGATGAAGTGCTGAATGACGTAGTCACAGGAGAAGATGAAAACCATAGTCCAGATGACAATATTGTACCTAAAGATGAAAAAGATTTTCATGTTGGAAAATTGGCAGGAAAGAAAGAATTCCGTATTGAGACCTCTTTTGACGAAGAACAGCTTATTGAGAGTGAAGATCAAGTGCTGAAAGACGTAGTCACAGAAGAAGACGAAAAACAGAGACCAGATGACAATCTTGTACCTAACGATGTTCATGTTGAAACATGGGCAGAAAAGGAAGAATTTTGTATTGAGACTTCTTTTGACGAAGAACAGCTTATTGAGAGTGGAAATCAAATGCTAAAAGACGTAGTCACAGAAGAAGATGAAAACGATAGTCAAGATGACAATCTTGTACCTAAAGATGAAGAAGGTTTTCATGTTGGAACATTGGCAGAAAAGGAAGAAGTTTGTATTGAGACTTCTTTTGACGAAAAACAGCTTATTGAGAGTGAAGATCAAGTGCTGCAAGACGTAGTCACAGAAGAAGATGAAAACCATAGTCCAGATGACAATCTTGTACCTAAATATGAAGGAGGTTTTCATGTTGAAACATTGGCAGAAAAGACAGAATTCCGTATTGAGACTTTTTTTGACGAAGAACAGCTTATTGAGAGTGAAGATGAAGTGCTGAAAGACGTAGTCACAGAAGAAGATAAAAACGATAGTCCAGATGACAATCTTGTACCTAAAGTTGAAGAAGGTTTTCATGTTGAAACATTGGCAGAAAAGGAAGAATTTTGTATTGAGACTTCTTTTGATGAAGAACAGCTTATTGAGAGTAAAGATGAAGTGCCGAAAGACGTAGTCACAAAAGAAGATGAAAACGATAGTCCAGATGACATCTTTGTACCTATAGATGAAGAAAGTTTTCATGTTGAAACATGGGCAGAAAAGGAAGAATTTTGTATTGAGACTTCTTTTGACGAAGAACAGCTTATTGAGAGTGGAAATCAAATGCTAAAAGACGTAGTCACAGAAGAAGATGAAAACCATAGTCAAGATGACAATCTTGTACCTAAAGATGAAGAAGGTTTTCATGTTGGAACATTGGCAGAAAAGAAAGAATTCCGTATTGAGACTTCTTTTGACGAAGAACAGCTTATTGAGAGTGAAGATGAAGTGCTGAAAGACGTAGTCACAGAAGAAGATGAAAACGATAGTCCAGATGACAATCTTGTAGCTAAAGTTGAAGAAGGTTTTCATGTTAAAACATTGGCAGAAAAGGAAGAATTTTGTATTGAGACTTCTTTTGATGAAGAACAGCTTATTGAGAGTAAAGATGAAGTGCCGAAAGACGTAGTCACAAAAGAAGATGAAAACGATAGTCCAGATGACATCTTTGTACCTATAGATGAAGAAAGTTTTCATGTTGAAACATGGGCAGAAAAGGAAGAATTTTGTATTGAGACTTCTTTTGACGAAGAACAGCTTATTGAGAGTGGAAATCAAATGCTAAAAGACGTAGTCACAGAAGAAGATGAAAACCATAGTCAAGATGACAATCTTGTACCTAAAGATGAAGAAGGTTTTCATGTTGGAACATTGGCAGAAAAGAAAGAATTCCGTATTGAGACTTCTTTTGACGAAGAACAGCTTATTGAGAGTGAAGATGAAGTGCTGAAAGACGTAGTCACAGAAGAAGATGAAAACGATAGTCCAGATGACAATCTTGTACCTAAAGTTGAAGAAGGTTTTCATGTTAAAACATTGGCAGAAAAGGAAGAATTTTGTATTGAGACTTCTTTTGATGAAGAACAGCTTATTGAGAGTAAAGATGAAGTGCCGAAAGACGTAGTCACAAAAGAAGATGAAAACGATAGTCCAGATGACATCTTTGTACCTATAGATGAAGAAAGTTTTCATGTTGAAACATTGGCAGAAAAGGAAGAATTTTGTATTGAAACTTCTTTTGATAAACAACAGCTCACTGAGAGTGCAGATGAAATGCCGAAAGACGTAGTCACAGAAGAAGATGAAAACCATAGTCCAGATGACAATCTTGTACCTAAAGATGACAAAGGTTTTCATGTTGAAACATTGGCAGAAAAGGAAGAATTTTGTATTGAGACTTCTTTTGACAAAGAACAGCTTATCGAGAGTGAAGATGAAGTGCTGAAAGACGTAGCCACAGAAGAAGACGAAAACCAGAGGCCAGATGATCATTGTGTACCTAAAGATGAAGAAGGTTTTCACTTTGAAACATCGGTAGAAAAGGAAGAATTTTGTGCTGATACTCTCTTTGATCGACAGCAGTTTATTGCAAATGAAGAAGAAATACTGAACATTTTCGTTGTTGGAGAGGATAAAAACAAGAGACAAGATGAAACTCTTGTCGGTATGGAGGAAGAAGAAAGTTTTCATGCTGAAAGATTGCCACAGAAAGAAGAATTTTATATTGAAACTGCTATTGATATTGAGCCATTTATTGAGAATGAAGAAGAGAGGCTGAACAATATAGTTCCAGAAGAATTTGAAAAAAGAAAAGGTGATAATCTTGCTAAAAACGAAGTTGGTTTTCATGCTGTCTTACTGGGAGAGCGAGAAGAATTTCATGCTGAGAATGATGATGATTCGCTACAAAGTGTAGAGGAGGAAGATAAAGCTTTGGCAAGTTTTAACAATGAAGATAAACATAGGACAACTGAGTTTCTTAATAATGCAGAGACCGATGAAGGCTTGTATGCAGAGACATTAGTGGCCAAGGAAGCGTTAAGTGTTGAAATCACTGCTGATTTTGGGCAAAGTTTAGATGAAGAAGATACCATTTCTGCATGTGTCAGCAGTAAAAGTAAACAAATGAAGATTGACCTTGTGTGCCATACAAAGGCAAAGGGATGCTTGTATGAAGAGATACTTGTAGAAAAGGAAGAGTCAAGCGCTGAAATCACTGCTGAATTTGAGCAAAATACGAAGGAAGAAGATGCCATGTTTGCAAATGTTAGCAATGAAGATGAACAAGTAAAGGATAGCTTTATTGGTAATTTAGAGACGAAGGAAGAATTGCATGGAGAGACACTTGTAGAAAAGGAAGAGTCGCGCGTCGAAATCACTGCTGATTTCGAGCAGAGCGCAAGGGAAGAAGATACAATTTGTTCACATGTCAGCAATGAAGATGAACAAGTAAAGGATAGCTTTATTGGTAATTTAGAGATGAAGGAAGAATTGCATGGAGAGACACTTGTAGAAAAGGAAGAGTCGCGCGTCGAAATCACTGCTGATTTCGAGCAGAGTGCAAAGGAAGAAGATACAATTTGTTCACATGTTAGCAATGAAGATGAACAAATAAAGAATAGGTTTCTTAGCAATGCAGAGGCAACGGAAGATTTTCAAGAAGAGATGCTTATACCAAAGGAAGAATCAAGAATTGAAACCACTGGTGATCTTGAACAAAATAGTAGAGATGATACGTCAAAAGGACGAGATAAATTGACTGGACAGTGTAATGAAGTCAGGAAAAATTTTGCCACTTTTGAAAAGCAAGCAGAGGTTATCGAAGAGCAATGTCTTGATGAGAGTGAAGCTCTATCGAGTGAAATTGTGAAACAAACTGCACAAGGAGATCATTGCGTCAAGGTTCGAGGGAAGATGGTCAAATATCCAAATGAAGGTCCAGTGGATAGAGAACTTCACGGAGAATTTCATCGTGAGCAGCAAGAAAGCTTTTATGACGAAATTAGAAATGTCCGGATAAGCAATGGCAAGGGAATGCAAAGTACTGTTTATGATGCTAACTCTTATCAAAGAAAGATTGAAGGAACTTCTGCTTCCAATGAAGATTTTGTTTTGAAAAGTGAAGATACGCAAGTTGTTGCTTCTGATATGAGCCCAACTGGGAAAACAACTTTTGAAGTTGAAGAAGGGAATGAAAGCATAGCAAAGAATAGGAGAAACAAAAGAGAAGAAAGGATTGCAAGCTTTGTCACTTGGGAAAGGAAGAGTGAGACATGTTACAGTTCTAAAGAAATGCCAAGTTGGGAAGATAAAATTTCATCCATGGTTAGTATTAAAATTGATCGAAGGGAAAGAAAGATATTAAAAACAGAAAGTGATGAACACAAAGCAAGTTGCAGTGAAAGTGAAACAGAAGTAAAAAGAATTGACAATTCAGAGGATGCAGAAATATCCCGTCTATTAAAGGAAGATCTTGTTTGGAAAACGGAAGATGAGCTCTTGGATTACATTGTTCTCGGTTCTCCCCTTATGGAAGATGATGAAAGCGACGCAAAATATGGAGAGAGTGAAGAAACCGAACAACAAATCATCTCTTTTGATCCAGACAATGAGACACCTTCCAAACTAAATATACACTTTGCTTGCACGAAAGAGGATAAATCCATACTGAATACAGTTGAAGAAATAGAATTCATCACAAGAGATAAAGAACGTGAGATAGAACCAAATAGAATTGCAAAATCAGTTACTGGCAGGGCCGAGGCTGCGACATCTTCTAAATTAAAAGAGGAACTTGTTAAACAAAATGAAGATAAGTCCGCAGTTTCTGAATCATGTCAACTAGAAGAAGCCATGTGTGACGACGGAGGAAGCAATAATCGAGCGATAACAGATGTTAGAAGAAAGGAGGAAAAAGAAAAGTCTGTCAAAGTTGAACAGATCTTCGAAGAATCAGTCCCTGACAGCGAAGATATCATTTCAAAAGATGAAGATGAAAGCTTTGTTGACATTGATATAAATTCACTCGAGATAGCAGATTCTAAAATAGAAGAAGAAGATATTGGAAGAGACGACAAAAGAGACATACCTGTACATGGTACAACTAAGGAAGGTCGTGAAGAGTTGACTGTCCAAGAAGAATCTATGTCTCATCTTGAAAGATTTGTTTCTAGAGACGAAAAGGAGAAGTTAGGCAATATTGTGATGGAGACACCTACGGAAACCTCCTTAGAAGCTGATCAACACAAGAAAGAATCAGGAGAGATAGACAGAGGGCAGACAGAACAAATTCTAATACTTCACACTGTTGAAGAACATGGTCGCATGAATATGAATATAGCTGATGATGCCTTAGGTGTAATTGAGGCAAATGATTTTGAGTCAGCTAGCCAAGCCACTGACTCTAGCAATACAGAGGAGAATAAAACCAACGATTTCGAGTTTGATCCACAAGGCAGTCAGTCTCTTGCTTATGAGAGTGCCTCTTCCAATGTAACAAATGACAATGGCGGCGAAGATATTTACTTTGTTGAATCTGCACAGGATGAAATGGAGCATCAAGCAAGTCCGGTAAATGAACTCCTCAAAAATATAGCCGGAGATAAGCAAGGACACAAGGATGCAAATATAACTGAAGAAAGGTCTCATACTGAAAAGGGAGCTGTTGAAGAATACTCTACTATTATTGAAGGACTTGATCTCATGAATAAGGCTGCACCTCTCGTTGAAACTGAGGAAGACAGTCGAGAGAAGATTGAAGAGACAGTTGAACAGAAGGCAGCAAAAGAGGTGGACAAACCAGTCGAGGAAGAACAAAAACGAGAGACAAGAACTTTGTTTGAAATTGGAAAAGATCTGCTTGCTAGGATATTTGGAGGAAATGAAGCTAGTGTGACTGTCCCTTCTCCAGAGATAAGTACCAGCAGAAATATCGATGTGGAACGGAGTACATCGGGTACTGCCCAGGAAGAAGAAGAATTTCAAACAGACATAATAACGGAAAAGGAAGAAGTTGATGCCGCTGTTGAGTTTGGGCAAAGCCTGGATGAAGAAGATAAGGTGCTTCAAAGTTCTAGCAAAGAGGAAGATAAAGGACATCCAGAAGTTGACCTTGCAGAGGCTGAAGAAGAGATAGTCGCAGAGAAGGAGGATGTTGACGCCACTGTTCATTTTGAGCAAAGACAAGAAGAACAAGAAAAGGTAATTCAAAGTTTTAGTAAAGAAGAAGATAAAGGACAACCTGAAGTTGACCTTGCAGAGGTTGAAGAAGAGATAGTCGCAGAGAAGGAGGATGTTGAAGCCACTGTTCATTTTGAGCAAAGACAGGAGGAAGAAGAAAAGGTGCTCCAAAGTACTAGCAAAGAGGAAGATAATGGACAACCAGAAGTTGACCTTGCAGAGGTTGAAGAAGAGATAGTCGCAGAGAAAGAGGATGTTGAAGCCACTGTTCATTTTGAGCAAAGACAGGAAGAACAAGAAAAGGTAATTCAAAGTTCTAGTAAAGAAGAAGATAAAGGACCTGAAGTTGACCTTGCAGAGGTTGAAGAAGAGATAGTCGCAGAGAAGGAAGATGTTGACGCCACTATTCATTTCGAGCAAGGACTGGAGGAAGAAGATAAGGTGTTTCAAAGTACTAGCAAAGAGGAAGATAAAGGACATCCAGAAGTTGACCTTGCAGAGGCTGAAGAAGAGATAGTCGCAGAGAAGGAGGATGTTGAAGCCACTGTTCATTTTGAGCAAAGACAGGAAGAACAAAAAAAGGTAATTCAAAGTTTTAGTAAAGAAGAAGATAAAGGACAACCTGAAGTTGACCTTGCAGAGGTTAAAGAAGAGATAGTCGCAGAGAAGGAGGATGTTGAAGCCACTGTTCATTTTGAGCAAAGACAGGAGGAAGAAGAAAAGGTGCTCCAAAGTACTAGCAAAGAGGAAGATAATGGACAACCAGAAGTTGACCTTGCAGAGGTTGAAGAAGAGATAGTCGCAGAGAAAGAGGATGTTGAAGCCACTGTTCATTTTGAGCAAAGACAGGAAGAACAAGAAAAGGTAATTCAAAGTTCTAGTAAAGAAGAAGATAAAGGACCTGAAGTTGACCTTGCAGAGGTTGAAGAAGAGATAGTCGCAGAGAAGGAGGATGTTGAAGCCACTGTTCATTTTGAGCAAAGACTGGAGGAGGGAGAAAAGGTGCTCCAAAGTACTAGCAAAGAGGAAGATACAAGACAACCTGACGTTGACCTCGACAAGGTTGAAGAAGAGATAGTCGCAGAGAAGGAGGATGTTGACGCCACTGTTCGTTTTGAGCAAAGACAGGAGGAAGGAGAAAAGGTGCTCCAAAGTACTAGCAAAGAGGAAGATACAAGACAACCTGCCGTTGACCTTGACGAGGTTGAAGAAGAGATAGTCGCAGAGAAGGAGGATGTTGACGCCACTATTCATTTCGAACAAGGACTGGAGGAAGAAGATAAGGTGTTTCAAAGTACTAGCAAAGAGGAAGATACAAGACAACCTGACGTTGACCTTGACGAGGTTGAAGAAGAGATAGTCGCAGAGAAGGAGGATATTGAAGCCACTATTCATTTCGAACAAGGACTGGAGGAAGAAGAGGACGAAGATAAGATGTTTCGAAGTATAAGTAAAGAAGAAGACAAAGGACAACCTGAAGTTAATCTTGTAGAGGATGAGATCGCAGAGAAGGAATATTTAGAAGTGGAGACCGCTGCTGATTCTGATCAAAGCGTTAGAATGGAAGATAAAGGAATAGAAAATATAAATATGGAAGAAAATGAAGTAGAAAAAGAACAAATCAACCATGTGGAGGTAGAAAAGGATGTTCACAATAAAATAATAGCTAACGAACAAGAGTTAGGAGTGGAGGCCACTGCTGAATTTGAGAAAAGAATTGAAAAGGAAGATAAAGTGTTACGAAGTACAAGTAAGGTTGGAGACCAAGGCGAGGATAAGGTTGATCTTGTAGAGTTAGAAGAAAGCTTTCGTGAAGAATCAATTTCAGATGTTCAGGCCACTGTGGAATTAGAAGATTTTGCCACGGAAGAAGATAAAGTGTTGCTAAAAACAGATAACGAAGCTAACATCGACAGTAAAAGAGAAGAAGCTTGCCATGCAGAGAAGAAAGAAGCTACGGGGATATCGACAGAGAAAGAACAGTTCGGTGTTGAGAAAGGTGCTGATTCGGAGCAGTGTGTTGAAATTGATGTTGACTTGTCTGCAAAGACAGATTTTGACACCAATGAAGACAGGAGTGAAGAAGTTAATCTTCTAGGCAAAGGAGATGATTTGTATACAGGAGCGGTTGGAACAGGACAAGAAATTAGCCTCAAGATATTTGTTGAAGATAAAAGCACTAAGAAATTTGGTGAGCAGCCTGCCAGTATGAGCAAGGAAGAAAGTAAAGGTAATTACGAAGACGTTGGTGAGGAAAATCTGTCGGAATTGATTACGAAAGAAGAGTATCGCATAGAAGCAACGCATGGTGTAGAAAAATACTCTGCAGTGGAAGACGAGAAAGTGAAAACCGTCGAGCAAGGAGGAAATGCAATGATGAGTGAAGATCGTGATGTTGTTGAGAAAGCAGAAGCCAAAGACGCTGTAATATTCGTGGAAAATGAAGATGCCTTGAAATTTGAGCAAAAGGCACAGATGGAGGAGAAATTCATTTCCAATGACGCAAAGGGTGAAAACAATAATATGACCGAAGAGATCGGTGATGTTAATGAGAGAAAAAATGACTTATGTGGTAGTTTCGTTGATAAAGAAGAGAAGAGAATCACCCAAGAGTATGATGCACATATATTTAGCAAGGATGAGGAAATTATAGAATTACTGAATGACCAGGACAAAGCCTGGGGAACAGAGATCACGAGAACGACGGAAGAAACTAGCGAAATTTGCAAAAATCAAGCTGAAAAACTAATCACTTCTCATTTCAAGAAAAGAACAATCAGTATATCTGGAGAGAGCCAAATATATATTAGAACTAAAAACATTTCCTCGAATCTGCAGTCCTTATCCTTTCAAGTAGGCTCAGAGACACCGAAGATAGCTGAAAGGTCACTGAAATTTGAAAGTTCAAAGCAGTTCGGGAGAGGTCCTGAAACGGCAGAATATAATCAGCCAAGTTGTTCGCTTAGATCGGAAATTGTAGATAAACATCTTAGTGACAATGTTTTGAACGACTTTAACAACAAAGCTACCATTATGAAACAGCCTACTTTAGAAGAATTAGGCAATGATAAAGAGGATTCTACAGTATCATCCAGCACAAGCCTGGATATAGAACATTCAAGTCGGTCTTATTCGACAACTGTAGAAAAGAGTCTTAGCTTATGTTTCTTTGAACGTCGCAAACAATGTTTTGAAGAAAAGCAACAACTCGAGGTTTCTGATGCAACTGGTGAAGAGACAGCTGGCAAGGAGTCTTGTCTAGACAGTAGGGAAGGTCAGGTTTTGACTGGCTGGGAAGGAAATGGATGTATCTCAAATGTTAACGACATTTTGAAAAGGGAGTGTACAAGCGAAAGAGGACAGGAATATTCAGCAACTATCAGAGAGGGTGTACAGAGAGCAAAAGATGTCATCACGCAAGAATCTATAATTACAGAGCAATCTGGAAGCTTATTCTCTCAAATAGAATTACTTTTTAGTGGGGAAGAAGCAGTACAAGGAACAGATTTGGCCAGTGAAAGAGCAGAGACTGATATAAAAGTCGACACTGTTGGTATCAGTGATACAGTGAGAGAAACAGATCAGATCGTTGTTACTGTGAGAGCGCAACCAAACATACGCAACAGCAAGGTAGCAACAGAAATCGATTCAATAGCCGTAGGTAAGTACGTTACGTAACTAGCAGTTTTGTTGAAAATAATGATGCATGCACAAGGATGAAGTTTCAATTAAAAAGTAAACAGGCATTATAAGAGCGCATAGGAAGTATATAAGACTTTTCGGCGCATCACCTGGCATGTTGGAATGATATGATGATATGATATAATTATTTATACACGATACAACCCTTCAGCTACAATATAATAAATACAAATAGAATAAATACATTGGTTAATATAAAGTAAAAATTAAATAACGTAAGGTGCTGTTCTTCCAGGGGGTCGTGTTTTTAAATTGACGTTTTCAGTCAGCTCTTCAAGTANAGAAGCAGTACAAGGAACAGATTTGGCCAGTGAAAGAGCAGAGACTGATATAAAAGTCGACACTGTTGGTATCAGTGATACAGTGAGAGAAACAGATCAGATCGTTGTTACTGTGAGAGCGCAACCAAACATACGCAACAGCAAGGTAGCAACAGAAATCGATTCAATAGCCGTAGGTAAGTACGTTACGTAACTAGCAGTTTTGTTGAAAATAATGATGCATGCACAAGGATGAAGTTTCAATTAAAAAGTAAACAGGCATTATAAGAGCGCATAGGAAGTATATAAGACTTTTCGGCGCATCACCTGGCATGTTGGAATGCTTTTATAGAATGAATTCCACTGGACGTTTATTGCTATTGACACTAAGTGGTAAGAACAATTCTTTACAACTGAAAATTACCTCCACGAGAAGATAGCGCCATTGCGTTGATAGTTGTAAAAGCCCATTGGAAACCAAGCTTATTGGTACTGCGTTCAGTGGCCAGAAGTTGAGAGACGGAGATCTACAGAGTTACGCCGAAGGCGCCACTAACTAGGTGAATCACGGGCACATTCAAGGGATATCTCCGCCTAATAATGCAAAGCTGGCCAAAAAATTCAAAATAAGACTTAAAATGATGAAAAGAAACAGCGAAATAGTTTAGCTTGTGTTACTGTTCTCAGGTATCAATAGACCATTCCACAGTCGAATGGGAAGGCGGTATTCGCGTTGCATCTCGGTATTGCATGGGGGTTTCGAACTCGAAATCAAATTCGAATCGGACTGCGAAACGCCCATGCCATCCCAAGATGCAATGCGAAAAGCACCTTCGCATTCGATTGTGGAATGGTCTAGAAGAACAGCATTAGCTATATATTCTTAAATGCCATCCTTCAAAGATGGTCACTTGAGCAAACAACAGTTGCGTGTTACAAAGCAATGAGAATGAGAGTTTTTGCAAGCTTTCTTCCTGCTTGCTGGCCCTACCCATGACGTCATGAAAGAAGAAGAAGGGATGACTTGTTCTCAACAGCTCCTCCTTAATTATTCATGACACGTACGCAGGGCCGCGGAGAGAATTTATGGGCCCCAGCTCGAAATGAAATATAGGTCCCTTGCTATACTAAAGATACTTGGTACGCCAAGGGCACAATTATCTAGGGGGTACCGGGGCATGCTCCCCTGGAACATTTTGCGAACTAAGGTTGCTAGAATCGCTCTGGTGGCCATTTTCACCTGTAGATACAATGTTCATATCCTCGATATAGCCTATCATATGCAACAGAATCCTATAATTTCAAAATGATTGACTATTTATGGGCCCCTATGGGCATGGGCCCCGGGGTTTTGACCCCCCTGACCCCCTCTCCTCAGCCTTTCACGTACGTGACCTTACTTAGCCGAAATTTTTCATAATGCCCAACTGCAAGCAATCTCACATCTCCACTATGTAACAGTACAGCATAGGCCGCGAATCTTTGCAAAACTTTAAAATTAATCGTATAAAATGTTATTGCCAATGACAAAAGGCCCTGGGGACGAGGTTGATTATTGCCCCATTTTTTCAGCTGAATTGCTCCAAGGGAACTTTTGGTAATTTTCCATAATTCTAGAGCGAGCATTTTTGATATCTTCATTGCTTTTGGAATTACAGCGTTTTCATAGTTCTACTAGTTTTGAAGATGTGACGTCATCAAATTGCTAAATTATACACCATAAAAGCTGCAGATTTTTGCTTGCTACCATCTTGTGGACCTTCAAAACTGAGTATTTCTTGTATTGACTACATTGATTTTTCTCAGTTAGTTTAAAATTTATGGTGCTTTTAATGTTTGTCAAAGCTTTAGATACTGCCTCTCGGGCATCTGATCATAAGAAATATAAAAAAGCTGTAATTCCAAAAATAATGATAGTATCAAAAATTCTCTCTCTGGAAATATGGCCAATTACCTAAAGTTTCCGCCGAGCAATTTATTTGAAAGAATGGGGCAATAACATTGTACACGATTACTTTTAAAGTTTACAAAGATTCGACGCCTTTGTTTAAAACTGGGTCAAAAACTGGGTCAAAGATCAAAATAAACAATCCCGCCTGCCGGACCAAAATCATCCGGCTATCCAGCCGTGTGCTGTTAGGAACAAGTCGTCCTTTCTTTCCTTAACAATCTCATATCTAGCCACAGGAGGCCCAGGAGGTTGACTTGACAACAACAAGTTCAAAATTTAAAATAATTAATGGTAATACCTTTATGTTTTATTTGTTGCACCTCTCCACGTCTGTGATGTGTCTCCCTTTATTGACTTCTGTACTGCATAATTCTTCGAATGCGAGAATTCGAAATGAAAGATGAATACTAATGTTATATGAATTCGGCCGAAGATAAAGTTTCACTCCTTGTTTTATTGGTATTCAACTTTCATTTCGAATTCTCGCATTCGAAGAATTATGCAGTGCAGAAGTCAATAAAGGGATGCACAACGCAGACGTGGAGAGGTGCAACAAATAAAACATAAAGGTATTAGAATCAATCATTTTAAATTTTGAACTTGTTATTGTCAAGTCAACCTCCTCGGCCTCCTGTGATCTAGCATTAAAATTTTACTGCAATTTTTAAATGTTTTTTCAAAGTAGCAGCCTTTAAACGTATTTTGAAAATTTCGTATGTGTAGCACCAAGCCCTGGGTACCATTTTAAAACACAGTTGGTTTTACCAATTAGAACGCAACATTTGATTGCCTGGTCTAGTTTAAGCTGGTTTAACTTGCAGATGTGAATGGGGTATTTGTTAAGCTGCAAGAAAAGCTGCAGCCGAAGCAGATTACTGCACGAATAAACTTTCCTGGCATCGATACTTGACCAGTAAGATGGAGATTGTCTCTTAAGCTCGCTTTCTCGGTGTTTCAAAACATAGTACTTAACCTTTGTGGCAACGGCATATCTAGATCAGCTTCATAAAGTAGCCCTTAGTTTAATTTTGTGGTGATTTACAAAGGCTGTATCATCTTAACCCAGATAAATTCAAGAATCTTTTGGCAGACTGGAATAAATTTACAGTAAACTCTACGACTGATCTACACCTATAGCCATATATCCATACCTTATATGCACAAAGTCAGCTCTGATGAATAGCGACTGCATAGAGCCTTGGAGGTTGGCTTCGAGCTGGAAGTTGGATTTTGGCTGTTGAATTTTGGCTTACGACTTGCAACCTAGTACATATCGCAAGTTTGACAAAATAAGAAAAATCTGAAGAAACTGAATGCATGCCATCTGCAAGCATGATTTGTCTTCCTTCCAATCATACACCGGGTGAGTCAACAAAAACGTGGGGCGTTTGCCAATTTATGTTGCTGTACACTCATCTTTTTATAAGAAACCGCTTATAAGAAACTGTAGTAGCCTCTTCCAGAAAATTAAGAAACTATATACTAGAAGCGATCAGCGGTCAATTCGAAGTTAAGAAACTTTTTCAGTTTGTTTATGAGTTGCAAAGTGTTTTTAAACAGAAAGCGCGCCACCAACCCAAATAATACTGAATAGCATAATTTGAATTTTGGGGGGTGTAGGGGGGTCAAAACAAAAATGACGATGTTGGGGAAAAATCGATATAAGCGCGGTCCCTCACTGTTCAAACATTCGCAAATTTTCTTGAGCACGCAGAACACGGAGAACTGCTTTGGGGCTAACGAATCAGAAAGGCTATTAAAGATTGGGCATAACAATGAAAATGTTGTAAACAAGTGTTCTCTGTGGGCAAAAGAATAGGTTTGGCTTTGGTGTGCATGACTTTCAAGCCTTCTAATTAGAAAACATAATTTTGCAGTTTTTACCACCAAAGATTTTTCAAATATATTCTAGAAAAAAGGGGTAACAAGGGCAGATTGTGTACCGACAGAATACGCTGCTTTGATTGACAAGTCAATCCAATAAAGTTATCGATTTGAAAGGAAAGGATTTCTACGGCCTATTGGTCAATTTGCAAATGCAAATAAAGAAACTAAAGGGTGTCGCAAAAAAGTTGTGCCCCATTTGTGTGGTTGCTGTGAAGGAGCTGTAACTTCAGTTGTCCCGTTATTTACACAGTTGCATAGGATAGGCCTCAACTTAGAGCTTGAGACCTTCTTCGGGCCAATCTGACAAGTGGTTGCTGATTTATGGTACAGGAAAGGAAAAATAAGTGGTTGCTTCAAAAACAGCACTGTCCTTGTTCTCCAGCTCAAGTCGAAAGTCAAGTAAACTTTAAAAGGAAGGGCTCTAGCATGGTATTCAAATTTTTTTTACATTTGTACAAGGGTTAATAGTGTTGTCACATGGACTGATTACATGAGTCTCCGTTCACATAGATTGGTTTAGTTACTTTGGTGGTTTCATTAATCTGCCATAGAAGTCATTTTGCTTGCAATCGCTAATGCTTTTTGTGCGGGAATGTCAGTTAGAAGTAATGGATGGTAGTATTACGTATTACTGATTGAGTAAGTCTGCCCTATTTAAGAAGGGTAGTAATGCAAGAAATATAGCTAATTATCAAAGAAAACCCTCTATCTAATTCCTTAAATCATAAAACAAAACAGCCTGCTGTTTTAACATTTTCTCAAAATTGCTACAAGTTAGGGAGCGGTCATTTTTAATCATGGGTACCGGGGCGGAGGATTTTCGACAGGGGTATGAAACTTTTTTCCATTATTTTGTGGGGGTACGAAGATATCAAGAGAAATTTTTATGGGGTACGAAACTATTTTGCTTGAAAAAAAATTTATATGAAGTCATCAATCAACATTTAAAAGAATCATTAACAGTATTGAGGACATGTACACAGCATACGTTCACAAAAAATTTTTTCAATCACTGTTAATTTTTCTTTGTGAAAAATGATGTGACTGAGGTTTGTTTGCTGTCACTAAATTCTTTCTGCATCTTGCTTTGTTTTTTCTTTGCAGTCATGTCACTTGCTTTCAAGAGATGTTCTTCCATTCTCTCAACTAAGTTTTTCAGCTTTTAAAATGCTGCCATCAAAATCTACAAATACACCATTCTCAATCAGCAATTTCAGGCCATTCAAATGTAATTTAGGCAATAACTTGTTGAACCATCTTCAATCAAGTCATGTTTCTCAATAGAGAAACTAAAGTCAGATTTGTTGACCATTTCAGAGAAGTCCACTTTGCAAGTCAGGCCAAGACAAGCTGATGCACTTTTCAGGCCTCGCTGCTTCTGTTTTTTTCTGATTTGCTTTTATTTTCCTGCTTCTTTTTTCTGTACAATTTTTTCTATATATTTTTACACAAAGAGTTCTGGATGGGGTACCAAACCATTTTACTGAAAGATGATGTGGTACAAAACTTTTTCTATATTCAAGATGGGGGTATGAAATTGTTTCAATTATGTGAAATTATCCTCCGCCCTGGTACCCAGGATAAAAAATGACCGCTCCCTTAGGTCTTTAAAAAGAGATATCAAAACTAAATATAGTCTTGTAAGCAAACTGGAATCGCTACATAACTTCAAAAAATTTAACATTTCGCAAACATTCAATAAAGTCGCTTGCAAAGTAATACAGTCTTCCATCTCTTAATGTTATCTCTTAACGACAATAAATGAGAGTTTGTTGACGTTAGAGCATGCATTTCAGGGCCACTGTAAAATTTCACAGAGTCTCCCTTGTCTGAGGGCTTGCAATAACAGAAGGATTTCACCAAATTAAAGCTAAAGTTGTGACGTTTCACAAGCAAAACTGATTCAAATCAAATGAAAACAAATCCAGTCGTATATTTCTGAATGTTCTACGTATTGCCACAAACTCGAGCTCTCTTGGGTTGCATTTTGAAGTCCATGAAAGGTCCATCAAATTCACTTCTACTAAAGGGCTGCAAAAATGCTTGATATCACCAAAAGTGCCAAAACCATGATATTTCACAAGCAAAACTGAGTCAAACTGAAACCCCAAAGCGATAGCCACCACTTCTAAGTGTCTTCATGACTTAAGCCTCTTAGCAGAAGTTTTTCGATACGCTTCAAGGAAGCTATGAATAAACACAAATGCCAATGATTTGAAGTGTCTCTTCTGCATTAATCGACAAATTGAGTTCGATCAACTAGATAATGACAACTTTTAAGTTTGATTTTCGACAAGGTTTCTCTTTGCTTTGTTTTGTTGTCCATTCCATTCCGTACAACTAGGAGAATTTGTCATGGAAACATCATTTTTTGAAGCTATTTCGAACCCTCCACATTGTGTAGGCTGTTCGTTAGTCGATAGTAAATTTGATCTCCTCTTCCGAATTGCAGTCGAGGCATTATCCATCACAGCGATATCAACAACCAAGTTTTGGGTAAAGTCAACATCACTAAAAACCAGTAGATGCATGTCTCCTCCACCGTCACTAGAGTTTTCAGATGAAGGTCTACTGCTGTTTTGTCTTCTCCGTCTGACAACTTCCGACATAACTGTGTCTCGGTTGGAAAATTCAAATCCACCTGATACAATGAAAAAGGTTGTCCTGTACAGCAAAACTAGCTCATTTGTCTACAAGCAACAAAATCTTGCCTAAGAATTTCAATCAATATTTGTGTAGCACCACAACTTTCTCGCTTTTCTCAGCCAGTTAATTTTGCGACCATTTACTTTCACCTAGATTTCCATCTGTCTGGCCTAAAGCTTGTCCCAACGACGCAAGCAAACTCAAGTTTGTCAAACATGATGAATGAATATCGGTAATTTAGGACACATCTAGACGGATTGCATTGTCTAGCTTTTTGGAATTAGGCCTAAGACGTTTCCTTGATGATTAGCTCGTGTTAGATAAGCCAGGATCTACTTGGAAAGGCAAAACGTACAAAGAAAGATAAAGTAATTAATCGAAAAGCATCCAAAATTTCTTTATTATTCCATAAAGTCTAGACCTGAGGTCATGAAAGTTATTAAAGTACATCACTTTGACATCATTCCCAGTTGGGCGTAGCCAGGGTGGGATTTTATCTAGAATAACAGTCGATTACGTAGTTTGAAAATCACTGGGAAACAAGAAGTAGGAAAGGGCGAGTCTAATCTGGATAGATCTGTGTCAGGGTATCGGGTGAGTCAAACAAATATCGGCGTTTGACAAACTGTATAATTAAGAATAATCCACCAATCTCATCGTACTATATGCCATTTCATAGTGAAAAGGCTGTACCTTGTATGAATTGGGTTTATTCGCAGTCATGTTTTCGTGACATAGTACACGGAGCAATTGCTGTCCTATTAATCTGTGTATCTTTACTTACGGTGATATTCAAAAATCGCACTGGTTGGTTCCCTGTGGTCATCGCTTGTAACAGTTGATATCGTATTACATCAACACATGAATTTGGAACCAAAACATTATTCTTACGTCATCTTATGTCGTCCGGTTCGGATTAAAGGACAACAGGCCAGCCATTGCTCTGTGTATTATGTCACGAAAACAGGATTGCGAATAAACCCAATTCGTACAAGGTAGGCGCCCTTGGTTGAAACATATCCTGAGCAACTGTATTAATAACGGAACAACTAAAATTACAGCTCCCTCGCAGCAGCCGCACAAACACAATTTTTCATTGGGGCACTCTGTAGTAAGTGGCTATTATGCTTGGGACTTGTTTACTTGGGACCTGTTGTCTGTAATGTTTTTTCACATTTTCAACGTTAGAAAAATCAACTTCATTGTTTAGCTTAAAAGTATAGAATTCTATTCATTTTTTAAACGTGTCTCCTTTTTTGGGACACCCGGTAGAACTTTTGAATGTTGCAAAATTTGGTATTGCTTAAAACCTGTTTCATTTTTTAGGAGAAACAACCGAAAAAATACAAATTAGAGAGATAACGACTAGCTGTCAGGAAAAAAACTTTAACAACACTCAAAGTATTTCAAAGTCAATGCTTCAATCGGCAGTGAACTCTAATAGCGTAGTAAACACAAAACGGACCGAGACTAAGGGAAACCTTGACGCAAAGACGAAGCGTCAATACACAAGACAAGCAGCATTCGATAACTATTCCTTTCGGTTTTCAACTGACGAGAGCGAACTAACTGAAAAGGCAGCGTCAGACATGAACAGAGGCAAAGGCAAGCACCGAATTTTGACGAACGATGTCTCAACCGATGAGCCAGAGGTTGGTGCCGCAGTCACCGTCGTTTATGCTGATAAGGTGGGAGGCAAAGGTGGTAGAAGAAATAGAAGAAAGGACCCAGGGAGTGACGAGGACGGATATATAATACTAGAAGAGGGCGACGAAGAAGAAGTTACCGAAGAAGAACAGGACAAAAGAAGTGGAAACAAACGCGGAAGAAGTCAGTACCGGGAAAGACGGAATAAGAATTCCAAGAAATTTCAAAGCAGGGACAGGCAAGAGAGTGATGCAAATGACACGGATGCTGTATTTGGTGCAATTACTGATCTCGACATGGAAGGATTTGATACTGAGCACGACCGTGGTGCTCAATCATGCGGTTCGTTCGAAGATGTCTCCATGGAAAAGAGGTCAGATCATGAAGACGAGGCTGCAAATGATAGCGAGAATAACAGTGGAAATGATGAGGATTTTAAATTCGAGATGGTGATGAAACCAACGACATCCGACAGTCAAGATGAAGCGTCTGATTTCTCTTTGGATATATCAGAGGACGAGAACCTTCAAGTCGTCATGGGATATGATAAAGAGTTGAATATTCTGACAGTCGGGAAACCTGCTCTAGCACCTCCAGATCGCAAGTCAGGATACAGCAGTGAGATTGACGAGGTTAAGGATGGAGAGGGGCAAAAGAAACAAAAGAGACGTGATCCTAAAAAGAGGTATTTTCATTCATATATTCATTTTCAAAGCTCCCTATACCTGTCTCCTCAATGATAAGCTAAGGTCCTTGGGATAGGATGCAAGTAGGGTTGATCGGCTTCCGTACTTAACCATCTTGCTATGGTTGCTTTTGATCGGCAAATTTCACAACACAGTTAGGTATCAAATTACATTTCATTCGAATATTATCTGAAGTTTCATGTGAGTATCAAACGAATAAATTACTCAATATTGGGTATCAAATCACATTTCATTCGAATATTATCTGAAGTTTCATGTGAGTATCAAACGAATAAATTACTCAATATTGGGTATCACATCACATTTCATTCGAATATTATCTGAAGTTTCATGTGAGTCTCAAACGAATGAATTACTCAATATGTCCAAATTTGGTGCCTGTCTTCAAGGCTATATCCAAGTTTTGCACCACTGAAAGCATTTTCAAGCAGATGTAGTTTTAGTGAAAGAAGATAGAAAAGAGGAGCTACAAATCGACAGCCGTCGGCTGCTTATGATTTGCTCTAATTTTTGATTTTTTTTTAGTACCTGGTGCGCCAAAACAAGCTTCGCTTTATTCTGACAGACAACCAAAACAAAACTGCGTCCCTACGATCTTAATTGACCTAAAACAATCGTGTTCCACCAATTCGAGGTAGGACGAACAATTCTATGAACAATGAACAAGCTATATTTCTAAGTTTGATTGGGCAGTAATGAGTGAGCCAACAAGTAGACTTGCTCTAAGTCTCTTCCGTTGTCTATCAGCGCGCAATAAAACCTAGTAATTTCTGCGGAGGTAAATCGTGACGGGGACGCTGCGAAGGAGAAACGATCGTTTTTCCTTCGTAGCGTCCTCGCCACGATCTACGCCCTCGCAGAAGTAACTATGTTTTATTGAGCGCTGATAGACCACGGAATAGACTTGGAGCAAGTCTAGCCAACAAGCAACGTTATTCCTTTGTATGTGTTTTTCTCCTGACTGCGAAGGGACCATTGTTTATTGCTTTCCCGGCACGTGCCTGATTGATGCGACCACTAGCGAATATGACACTGAGGAGAAGACAAAAAAGGAAAAACATTGTACCGGGTCAGATAATAATAATAATAATAATAATAATAATTACTATTTGAACAAGATGCTAAGCAAAAAAAACTGCTTAAAAACTGGTTTGTTTCCGTATTCCCAGGAATGTATCTGCTAAAGTCCGTTAGCTACTAATATCTACTGNCAATGGAGTGCTCTGGCTGCACAGTCATGTTTGCGCTTGTATTCTTTCTGTGCAAGATTACTACATCCACTTACAATGTGGTGGATTGTTTCATCCTTTTCATTGCACATCACACATTTTGCATCTTGCCTGCTTTTGTCATTATTATTATTATTATTATTATAATATTACTATTTGACCAAGATGCTAAGCAAAAAACTGCTTAAAACTGGTGTGTTGCCGTATTCCCAGGAATGTATCTGCTAAAGTCCGTTAGCTACTAATATCTACTGTCCCAATGACTTTTTAACTCTGTTCCTCCAGATATAATTTCCTCCAATTATACACGATATCGAACACCATTTCATCACATTCTTTATACTTTCTTTACTTTGGGAGAAATTTCTCAATCCTTTCCATACGTCACTTTTTACACACCCAAGCGAACCGAAACAAAGAACAACCAGCTGCACTGAGAATCCATTTCTCTCCAGATAATCACATAGCTCCTTATATCTTCTAACTTTCTCTTGATAAGCATTTTCCAAATATAAATCATAACAAACAGTTATTTCCACTATTGTACAATGCCTCTGGATACGATTCAGAATAACTATGTCTGGTTTACGATGAACAATCTGCTTAATTCCTTCTTTAAATTCAGGGAATATGGTTTCTGCTAACAAGTTGGATGAAATTCTTGCCCGTGGCTTATTTTCCTTTATGAATTCTGCAATCTTATCCACAATTCGATCATGACGACGTGAATAGAAATTCTTAAACTCGTTGCATCCGTTTAATAGGTGAGCTACAGACTCAGTATGTCTGTGACAGAACGGGCAATCTGGACTGTGATCTCTATTCCACAGGTGAAGAGTAAAGTTAGTGGGAAGAATACTAAGTCTCGCTTTGACTGTGAAAATCACAAGAGCATCATCAACTTTCCAATTATAATAGATCGAATGTGACGATTTTATATGAACATTCTCAAGATTGAGATAACATCCTTGCACAGTTAATTCCTTAGAAGCCTCGACATCTCTTTCAACACATAGCTGATACAGCTTCTTTTGAAGCTCACACTGATTGTCACACCATGTTCCTTTAATAAGAGCCATTGCCTTGCCATTCACGTACTTAATATCAACGTTCAAGNTCATCATCATCATATTGCTAATCGCACTACATTATACATGTATGGCAGCAAAAACATAACATTAACACAATTAAACGAAAATAAATAAACTAAATTAAACGTAACAGAACAGAACAGAAGAATATATGAATAAATGTAACAAACGTTAATTCAAAGGTGTGTGTACATCCAGGCATATATAAATCAGGTTGGTGTTATTTGGTTAGTGTTTCCCTAATATCGTTAGCTTGGACGAGATACAATGCTAGGGCGGCCATTGTGCCCCCATCGTTAGAGCTCATGATCTCCTGGAACTGTAAGTCAGTTGTAAGGGGCGCGACCGAAGTATGTAATAAGAGGTTCGCCCTTAGGGTCTCATATGCCGGGCATACAAGTAGGAAATGTATCTCATCTTCAATTAGACCAAGGGTGCAGTTTTTACAAATACGGTCATTGACATCAAGCCTTTTGTGTCTTCCAGTCTCAATCAGTAATGTATGGTCACTGCATCTAAACTTGCACAAGGTTTTACGGTATTTAAAGTTCATACTAACCGACAAATATTTTTCTAGCTTTAGTTGGGACTTGAAGGTTTTGTATGTCCGCAGCTTGCTATGTCGTAAGGAGCCTTGATGTGATGAGGTTAGTTCTGACTTCCAAAAATTATGGAAAATTGTGAAAATCTTGTCCTTAACAATTCTGTTTACTTGGTTAGGGCTGAGAGAGGAAGGGTCATTCCAGAGGGTAGAAAGTCCTATAGCGTCTAGCGCCAATTTAACTGAATTAAACCAGTTGGATATATTGCTTGGGAGGGATCTTGCCTCATTTAAAGCTTTTTTGACGAGAGTATCATCATTTAGGTGGGAGATTCTATGCCAGAATTTAATGATACGAACGATACCTAAGAGGGCTGTGGGTATGATGCCTAGTTCTCCATAGACAGCTAGAGAAGAGGAGTTTCGTTTCAAGCCAAGAATTTGTTTACAGAATTTTAACTTCGGTTTATTAACTGGGGAGTCCAATGAATATCTAAGGAAAGCATCAGGATCTTTGGGGATAGAGTTGAGTTGGTGGGGAGAAAAAGAAGCCCAGACCTCGCTGCCATAAAGAAGGATAGGTTGTACAAGTTTTTCAAACAGGTCTAGAGCTTTTGGCACTGTTAGACTGAATTTGAATATAGCATCAACAAGAGGGTGCATTGCTTTACAAGCCTTGTCTCCTAGCGTCTGGTATGCTTTCTTAAATGAGGCACTTGAGGAGAAGGTAATACCTAGATATGTAAAGTCCTGAACTATTTCCAGTTCTTTTTTACGGAAAAGGAATATGTGATTTTGGAGCACTCTTCCAGATGAATTAAAAATTATTGTCTTACTTTTGTCAATGTTGACGTTAAGATCCCAGATTTGGCAATACTCGTCTAAACGGTTGAGGCAGTTTTGGAGACCTTCCGGGGATTTAGAGATGAGTATAAGATCGTCAGCATACAGAAGATGATTGAGGACTTTGTCAGCGAGTGTCACTGGATCACAATCTTTAGTGAAAATAGATTCAATGTCATCTATGAACATATTGAAAAGAATGGGGCTTAACACGCAGCCTTGCTTTAGGCCTTTGAAGCTTTTTATTGGGTCAGTATATCCGTTCGTCATCTTTACACAGTATTGGACTGAACTGTACATAGCTCTTAGGCTACTTAAGAATATATCTCCAATTTGTGCTTTCTTCAATTTTTGGAATAGTTTCCCCCTGTTTATGGTATCATATGCTTTCTTAAAGTCAACAAAAGCAACATACAAACGCTGCTTCTTGCTTTTAACAAACTTGTCTGCAAGTGTTTTCAGAACGAACATATGATCAGAGGTTTGGCTGTTTTTCATAAATCCAATCTGGTTGCGCTTAATTAGGTGATTTTTTTCTACGTATTTTTCAAGCCTATTAAGGAGGACATAGCTGTAGAGCTTACCAAGGCAAAGCACTTTCAGATCCATATCCCAACCTAACGACTGTAGCAGACTGCACAGCGGCTGATACCGTTCCTGTTTGGTGTTCAACGCTTGCTCAAAATACAGATCGTAGCAGACAGTCACCTCTAGAATAATGCATTTACGTGATTGATTGTCAAGACAATCATGAACTGAACTTGATGTAGTGAATAACAGCATTAACGACGGCAGTTACGACGGATTACGTGGAATTTTTAAATTTTAGAAAGACGCACCGTTAGGCCCGTCTGTCCTCCATCGCCATCTTCCTAACAAAAATAATAATAATAATAATAATAATAATAATAATAATAATAATAATAATAATAATAATAATAATGATAATAATAATAATAATAATAATAATAATAATAAATTTCTTATTTACAGTTGGTAAGTTAATTACTGATAGCTCGTACTCTTTAGAAGAGTGAGCTATCAGTCAGTCAAAAAACGTTCAACGTTTCAAAGCCTGCAGTTTGCTACCTATTCATTAGATTGCTAAAAACTGGTTACCATTGCGTAGGTAGCATGTCAACTTAGATGATAAAATGTAGTTGGTTAAAATCAGTCATGTTTTTCTCGATTTACAAGTGATTGTATGATAGTGTTTATCTCAGAAAATTCTTCATCTTAAAATCCTTCAAAACAGGCCTAAAATCCTTGATCAAATTTGTTGGAAATTTAGCCCCACAGCTATCACAATCAAACTCCATCTATCTATCTTGTCACTCAAACATTTACTAGGTGTGTAAAGAAAAGAGGCTGCTGTGTAATCGTATACACTCGTTTACAATGTCTAAACATTTATCTGACTCACCCGGTATAACAGGTTGCAAAAGTGTCCTCCTGCTAATGAGAATTCTGATATTTTACGCACTTAATCTTCATAGGTATGCAAGAGAAGGCAAGCAGTCATCATCCAGCATGGAAAACGAACAGGAAAAAGGAACAGAGGAAAGCTCTGACAACAGGGAAACAAGAATGACAAGAAGAGAACGAAGAGTTAGCCCTGACTCTAAAGAAGCGCAAGCTAAACCACACAAAGGAGCTGCGAAGGAGGATGAAATTATGCAAGATTTAGAGACGAAGACAGAAAACGCTGTTGGAGATGAAGAAGAGGCTGATAAGAAATCTGGCATAGTCGAATACGAGGTTGACTGGGAGACAGCATTCGATGAAGAAATATCAGCTGTTGTTCTTGTTGATCCCAAGACTAATATGATCAAAGTCGGGAAGAGAAAGGGAGTGATCAAAGGCTCTCGCGTGAGAAGAAGAGAATCTGCGGTTGCCGAGGAAGAAGCTTCCGAAAGAAAGAAAAAGCATTCTGAGCAAGTTAACCGTCCTGCCGCCAGTGTGGAGGAGATGAATGTTGTCTTTATGGAAGCGGAGAACAAAGAAAATGACGAAAGCACGAGAAGACGTGGACGGAGGAGCAAGAAGGATGACGATGCAGAGGAGCGTGGGCTAGGAGAAGCGCTCGAGGCTACGTCACAAGATGAAATAGCAATGATGGAAAATGTCTCGCGTGAAACGCAGAGAAGAAGGCAGAGAACGCAGGACAAGGAAGATCAAGAGGGGGCTATGGCAGAGAAGAGTGGAGACAAACAGCGTCATGAAGATAAAGGAGCCGAGGAGCAGGAATCGACTAACGAACGCAGGGGAAGAAGGCAGCAACGAGATACTGAAGATGAGAGAACCATTGAGGTGCCAAAGCATAAGGCGATCGCGATCAAAGTTGATGTTACAAAGATCGGGGTGACTGCATCTTCTGAAAATAGTGAAATCAAGCAAATAGCTGTGACTGAAGTAGTTGATAAAAAGAGAGAACGGAGGCAAAATGCGAAAGTCAAGGACGAAGACCAGGAAGATGAAGAGATAGAATTGGCAAATGTTGATGAAAAGAGGGAGCATAGGAAGCCTACAAATGAAAATGGTGATGAGCTGGACGCTCCAATGCCGCAAAGACGTCTAAGACAGCGTATTGCAGATGGAGGGCCTACAGTGCAAGTGCAGGTACCACAGGACGACCTGCAGGCTGAGCCAGATGAGGAAGCACCAAGTGCTCTGGAAGAAGAATCACCAGCCCTTAGGAGGAGACGAGCGCCACGGCCAAATGACGTACGCGAAGCTGAGCAAATGAAAGAGATGGTCGTTGAAAAGTCTGTTGCTCCAGAAGAGAGCTCAATTGATGCACCGAATGAAGCTGGCGAAGACAGTACTGCAAGGAGAAGCAGAAGAAGAGAGCGTGTGGACAGAGAGGACGTGAGTGGCAATGTTGATGGCGAACAATCAAAGAAAGCGGAAAATGATGATGATGATGATGATACGTCATTTGGAAGGAGAAGGAGGCAGAGAAGGGATCCTGATGAGGGAAAACAGATGGATGAAGATAAAGAGAAGCAGGAACAGCCTCCGCATAAAAGTGAAGAAATTGCTGAAGATGATGAAAGGCCATCTTTGAGGAGCAGAAGAAGGAAGGAGATGGAAGATAATGAGCGTGCAGAGCAGGATACAGATGGAGGGACTGGGGAAGAAGATGCAAGGAAGATGGAAGATTCTGCAGATAGTGAGAAGAAAAAATCTCGAAATAAAGATAACGAAATCCAAGAGGATGCTACAAAAACATCGTTAAGGAGCAGAAGAAGGGGAAAACGAGAAGAAGGGATAGTCCATGAAGATGTAGGAGTAGAGGAAGTTAAAGAAGTGGAAGGATCTCCAGGAAGTGAAGAAATAAGAGAGAGCGATACAGGAGCATCTCATAGAAGGAGACGAAGGCAGAAACAAGACGAAGAGATAATGCCAGACGATACAGGAGTAGAAGATGTTAAACAAGCGGAACAATCTTCAGAAAAAGGTGAAGAAATTGAAGACGGTGATACAGGAGCATCCCTGAGAAGGAGACGAAGGCAGAAAATGGATGTCGATGATAGTGAAGTCCAAGAAGAGGATCAAGAGAGTGAACAAGTTGAAATGAAGGAGGATCCTTCTAAAATTAAGGAATCTCAAAGGAAAAATGAGGAGATGGGAGAAGCTGACACGGGACCATCTAATAGAAGTAGGAGGCGACAGAAAGTAGATACAGATGAGGGTAAGAAACAGGATGGGGATCTAGAGACTANACGAAGAGATAATGACAGACGATACAGGAGTAGAAGATGTTAAACAAGCGGAACAATCTCCAGAAAAAGGGGAAGAAGTCGAAGACGGCGATACAGGAGCATCTCGTAGAAGGAGACGAAGGCAGAAACAAGACGAAGAGATAATGCAAGAAGATATAGGAGTAGAAGATGTTAAACAAGCGGAACAATCTTCAGAAAAAGGTGAAGAAATTGAAGACGGTGATACAGGAGCATCCCTGAGAAGGAGACGAAGGCAGAAAATGGATGTCGATGATAGTGAAGTCCAAGAAGAGGATCAAGAGAGTGAACAAGTTGAAATGAAAGAGGATACTTCTAAAATTAAGGAATCTCAAAGGAAAAATGAGGAGATGGGAGAAGCTGACACGGGACCATCTAATAGAAGTAGGAGGCGACAGAAAGTAGATACAGATGAGGGTAAGAAACAGGATGGGGATCTAGAGACTAGAACCACTGACGGGGAAGCCTCTGTTAGGGATGATGGAATCAGAGAAGATGAAACAAAGACGCCTATGAGACGACGAAGGAGGAAGGATGAGGACTCTCGTGAAGTCGAGGATAAGATCAAAGGTGCAGAAACAGAGCAGCAGGACAAAGTTGGTCAGATTGACAATCGCAAAGAAGACAAAAATTTGACGGAGATCGCACAAGACAGCAAGGATATCAAAGAACAGGGCTTCAAAGTGCCTGAGAACAATCTTGAAGATAAATCTGCAGAAAGAAAGAAACTTGCTGACACAGAGAATGAAAATTTGGCGAAGAAAGACATGGAAAAAGAGGCAGCAGGAAAAGATGAAGAAAATGCAGGGGAAATAAATGCGGAGAAAGCAATGATCGGAAATTTGATAGAAGATCCCTTCATAAAACCCAGACCAGGAAAGTTCATGGATGATGACATCTTTACTGAAGATTCTTTCCAGGAAGCTCGGGCTGGGGAATTGTATTCAATTGCTGATACCATGCTGAAAACAAACCGCCCCTTGGATCATAAACCGGATAAATCAGACTGGGAAGATCATATAAAGTTAAAGCAAACCGGATACATAGATGATAAAATAATCGGGCAAAGTTATATTGGACAGAAAATCACACTGGATAACGCTTTTGACGAACAAATGTTTGCTGACGCTGAAGCAGCACGTGACTGGGATAAGATAAGGGAGATTCAACGAATGCGGAGAATCAGCGTGCAAAGAGACCAAGAAATAGCTGCGAAGGCGCAAGGCGGTGACTCAATAAAGGAGGAAGAGAATGTGGCTGCTACTGATGATGAAGGCAGCACAAAAGGAAAGCAAATTTCAGGTGAAATGCAGAAATTTCATGAGATGTTTAGTAAAGAAGATATTAGACCCATTTCAGGACGAGGCTCGCGAAAAGGCTCACAAGATTCTGATGTATTCTCCGGTCGAGGCAGCAGACACACCTCGATATCAGAAGGAGGCAGCATTGAGGATCTCCGCGAGGGGAGCTTAGGAAGGGGCCTAGGTGGAAGAAAAAGGCCATATAGGTCATTTGATTCTATGAGTACCAGAAGCGATGAATCTATCATGCAGAGTATTGAGGATTTGACTGAGGAGATAGCGAGACAAGCAAAGTTAGAAGAAGTTGCAGAAGATACTGGAGCTGAAGGAAAAACTGAAGATGTTAAAGATGACCAGGGAGAAACGAAAGAGGAAGTCAAGAAAGAAAAAGGTGAAAATAAAAGGAAAGGCAAGGAAGAAAAAGGAGAAAAGAGGTCGAAAAAGAAAGGCAAAAAGCGAGGCAAGAAAGCAGCAGAAGAGCAAGAAGATGTAGTTAGTGATAATGTGACAAAAAAAGTTCCATTGATCAAAGTAACTGAACCAAGCACAGAAGTATTTTTTGATTCCCAAGAGTTCGATATTGAAGAGGATGATGAGAAGTTTATTGAAGAGGTCTTGAGGCAATTGGAGGAGAAGAAACAGGAAAGAAAGAAACGAAGGGAGATGGAAGAACTGGAAGAAAAAGCTAAGGGAACAAAGAAACTTGACAGTGAAGATGATGATTTAGGCCAAAATGATGACAAAGCTAGGCCAGAGAGGGATGCTGACATCGGTGGAAGACAACAGGTAGCCAAGGACAGAGCAATTGATTCTGAAGAGAGCAAGGCTGGAAGGGAAGATACAGACAGTATAGGAAAGAGGAGACGAAGAAAGAGAACTGACGATGATAGCCTGGAAGATTTTAACGTCGAAGACCAGGATAAAGAGTTGCTTTCAAAGCAGTTTGAGGAGGATGAAGCCATGACAGCGTCTACCCCAAGAGGGAGAAGAGAACGAAAGAATCATGATTCAGAGAAAGAGAAGCGNGTGAAAATAAAAGGAAAGGCAAGGAAGAAAAAGGAGAAAAGAGGTCGAAAAAGAAAGGCAAAAAGCGAGGCAAGAAAGCAGCAGAAGAGCAAGAAGAAGTAGTTAGTGATAATGTGACAAAAAAAGTTCCATTGATCAAAGTAACTGAACCAAGCACAGAAGTATTTTTTGATTCCCAAGAGTTCGATATTGAAGAGGATGATGAGAAGTTTATTGAAGAGGTCTTGAGGCAATTGGAGGAGAAGAAACAGGAAAGAAAGAAACGAAGGGAGATGGAAGAACTGGAAGAAAAAGCTAAGGGAACAAAGAAACTTGACAGTGAAGATGATGTTTTAGGCCAAAATGATGACAAGGCTAGGCCAGAGAGGGATGCTGACATCGGTGGAAGACAACAGGTAGCTAAGGACAGAGCAATTGATTCTGAGGAGAGAAAGGCTGGAAGGGAAGATACAGACAGCAGAGGAAAGAGGAGACGAAGAAGTAGGATTGACGATGATAGCCTGGAAGATTTTAACGTCGAAGACCAGGATAAAGAGTTGCTTTCAAGGCAGTTTGAGGAAGATGAAGCCATGACAGCGTCTACCCCAAGAGGGAGAATAGAACGAAAGAATCGTGATTCAGAGAACGAGAAGCAAGATGAAAGAGAGGTGGGTGCAGTTGCCGACGACTCGGGAGTCGCCACACGGGAAAGAACGAGCAGGAAACGAGATGATGTAAAGGATGTTGATACAGATGAGGGTGATCAAAGGGGCAGGAAGAGAAGAGACAGGTATCAAAATGATTCTAAGGAAGAATTGGACGAGGGTGTCGATTTAGAGGAGAAGAGGAAAGAATACCAAGAAAAAGTCAGTGATTCCATGATTACTCATTTTGACGAGGGAGAAAGTGTGGATGATGATATCGGAATGCTGGAGAAAAGAATCGAATCGAAATTAGAAGCACTGATGGAGGATGAACCAGAAAGAGATAATCAACGAAGAGACCGTAGAGAGAGGTCCAAGAACAAGCAAATGAAGGGGGAAGTAGATGTGGAGACAAGTCGTAAGAAAAGAAGAGAGAAAAGAGATGAGCAAGATGTTAGCGAAGAGGAAGATGAAATCGCAATAAGAGGACAGGAGGAAGCTGACCAGGAGCAAAAGGAGGCAATGAAAAATGAAGAAGAGGAGGGTGAAAGTTTCAAAGAACGAAGACATAGAAAGGGGAGGGAGGCCATCACTGACGAAGACACAGATAGAAGTGTGACACCTCAGTTTACAGAAGAGATAGAAGAGGAAGAATGTGGAATAGGGGACAGTTCCAATCGGGCAAGAAGGCAGAGAAAGCAAGACGATAGCGAGGAAGATATGACGCACAGAAAGGAGTTTCGTCGTAGGAGAGAAGATGAGGATGAGTTCGTTGAGAAGGAAGAAACCGTGGACAAGGAAGAGAGTGAACGGGCCGATCGTAAGAGACAACAGCGGAAGAAACAAGAACTGTTTGAGGATGAAGAGTCACCCAAAGAGAGAAGACGACGGAAGAAAGTACAAGAAGATCTTGCTGCTGTTGATAGTGCTGATTTTGCAGAATCAAAGATTGAGAAGTCAAATAAGGATAGAAGGCCTCGAGAGGAGCAAAAGGACGAAGATGAAGAAGGAGATCCGGAGGATGAAACGAAGAAGACAGTTCGACAGAGAAGAGAACGAAAGAGAACAGACAGTGAGGATGAAAAGGAACCACAGAGGAGAGATAGACGTCTCAGAAAGGAAGATGAGGAGAACTTGGTTGACCAAGAAGAAGTGGCAGAAGAAGAACCAAAAGAGACACTTCGTGCGAAAAGGGAGCGGAAGAGACCTGATAGCGAGGAGGAAAACGAACCCAAGAGAAAGGACAGACATCGCAGAAAAGAAGTTCAGGAAGAAGTCGTTGAAAAGGAAGAGGCAGTGGCAGAAGACGAGCCAAAAGAGACACTTCGTGAGAGAAGGGAGCGGAAGAGACCTGATAGCAAGGAGGAAAAGGAACCCAAGAGGAAGGACAGACATCGCAGAAAAGAAGTTGAGGAAGAAATTGTTGAAAAAGAAGAGACTGTGGCAGAGGAAGAGCCCAAGGAGACAATTCGAAAAAGAAGGGGCAAGAAGGTACAGGACAATGACGAAGAGACAGACGAAGGGAAAAAGGACAGACGCCGCAGGAAGGATACAGAGGAGGAACTAGCTGTAAAGGAAGATGTTGCGACAGAGGAAGAAGTTGCGACAGAGGAAGAGCCAAAAGAGACACTTCGAGAAAGAAGAAGGCGGAAGGGACAAGACAGCGAAGAGGAAACCGAGCCAAAAAAGAGTGACATGCATCGTAGGAAAGATATCGAGGAGGAAGAACAGGTAGAAGCGGAGATGAAGGAAACACTACAAGGAAGACGACAGCGGCAGAAGCATCAGGAATCTGATGAAGAGGAAACGCAAGTGAAGAAAAGAGGACGAAAGAAAAACACTGACGACGCACAAGTAGAAGAGGTTTACGAAAATGAAGAAAAGGAAACGAAAAAAGCTGCTAGAGAGAGAAGGCAGCGACAGAAACATAACGATGAAGAGGAACAGGAGATACCCATCAAAGATAGGCGACGAGGGAGGAAAATTGAAGAGGAAGACGACAAAGAAGACGCAGTGGTCGATTCTGCAGATGACAGAGCGACGAGCCGAAAAGGAAACAGTAAGGCAACGCAAAGAGAAGGCAAGGAGAATGACCAGAAACCACGCAGACGAGACAGGAACACCGCTGATAAAGAAAGTGCTGACGAGGAAGGAGTCCATAAAAGGGGGAGAGATCGGAAAGGATCTAAAAGACTGGATGACTCTGAAATGGTTCATGATCTAGAAATGATTGGTCGACCACGTAGTCCATCATCAAGGAACTCCTGGAGGGATGATGATAGTTTAATGGATGCAGACGACAGGGAACCAGAGTTGGAGCTGCTTGCACGTTCACGTACCCCTTCGTTAAGAGCCCCATGGAGAGACGATGAGAGCCGGCAGAGTGATCTTGACGACACATGGAGGATGCAACGGCCAAAGGCTCCATCACCAAAGGCTCCATCACCAAGAGTTGCCGACAGTGCTAGGAGTGGTTCAGTCAGAAGAGACGATCATAGAAAGGCAAGGAGGGAACGTACCCCTTCACTAGCAAGGGATGATGAAAGTATGCGAAGTGAAACAGACAGGAGCTTGGCTGATAGTGATTTGGGTGAACCTGAGAAGAGCAGGAGGAAGCCGGGGCAGCAGAAGGTAGAGGATGATGATAGTGTTTCAACAGGCAAACATGAAAGTAATAGGTCAAAGCGAAGAGAAAGGAGAGAAAGCTCACAGGATCGAAGAAGCAGCGTTGGAGAGGAGACAATTCCGAGAAGCAGGAGAGAGAGGCAGGAAGAGGAAGCATCGAAAAAATCAGACAAACGCAGACAAAAAAAAACTAGAAAAGAAGAGCCGATGGAGGATGAAGCGAAGACTGATAATCGTGGTAGTACGTCGTCTTCGAGAAATTCTTGGAAGGATGACGAGAGTTTGAGAAGCGGGACTGATACTGAGAAGAAACGCGAGAGGAGAAGAAAGCAGGACAAGGAGCGAATACCCAGTGATGAAGATTATGAGACAAGAAAGTCTCCAAGGAAAGGAATAAAGGAAGAGAACAACGATCGAATTGAGGATGAAGCAGAATACGATAGTGGAAATGAGACAGTCCCAAGAAAAAGGAGAGAAAACCCGGAAGAGGAAATATCGAAACAATCGCCCAATCGAAAGACAAAGAAATCCAGGAGAGAAGAACTTATGGACGAAGAACTTGAAATGATAGGCCGACCTCGAAGTCCGTCTTCAAGGAATTCGTGGAGAGATGATGAAAGCATACGAAGTGAAACAGATAGTGTGGCTGAAAGCGATACGGGAAAGAGAAGGGATAGTAGAAGGAAGTCAAGGAGGAAAGGTGCAGGAGATTCTGTAAGTGAAGGAGAACAGATAATACGTAAAGGAGGCAAGAATGAATCTGCAAACGAGGACATTGCGCCAAAACGAGGAAAAGGAAGAACTGGGAACAAGGGCAAGGAAGATCGGTCAGGAGATAAAAAAGATAGTGAGGAAGTTGAGGCTCCAAGGAAGAGAAGAGAAAAGAAGAAGGGAGAAGAAGTGGAACATGGCTCGGATAAGGAAGAGCTCAGTGCTGACGAGGGTGCAAGTCAGAGAGAAAGAAAACAAAGGCGAGAAAAGAAGGGCAATGAACGTGATTCTGAGAAAGAAGAACAAAGCGCTGAAGAGAATGCAAAACAGAGACAAAGGAGGCAAAATAGAAATAAAGATGTAAGAAGTTCTAGTGATGAGAAACCAACAGGAAAGGCAAGTAAGCATTCCGATGGCGAGGGAGAGGAGAAAAGGCCACGCAGATATAGGAAATACGACTCGACAAATGAAAAAGCTAGGGATGATGAAAAGGCGACCAAGCGAGGCAGACGGGAAAGGGAGAAACAACCAGTAGGTCGATGGAGGTCCAGTGATGCAGGATCGCAAAGTGAGACAAGACTCCAGCCTTCAGATGACGAGGTACCGAAGTCTAGATCACGAAGGAATAGGGACAACGACGAAAAGGCCACGGATGATGACAATGCGACGAAGAGAGACAGAAGGGAAAGAAAAAAGGCAGATGATGCAGAGAGGTTTAGCCAGGATGAGTCGCATGGAGAGACAAGGCCCCAACCTTTGGATGATGAAGCACTAACGTCTAGATCACGAAGGAGTAAGAACACGGACGAGAAAGCAGAAACCGAGAGTGCTGGTGAAGATTCGAAGAAGCGACGCACTAGGCAGATAGAAGAAGAGGATGACAGGATAAGATCAGATGAACGAGTATCAGATGATGAGAAGGTAAAATCTGGACGCAGCAAAGACAGAGGGGATGAATCGGCAAGTGCTGACGACCAAGTGACTAACAGAAGACGAAAACATAAAGGGGAGGAAGAAGATTCGAGAACATCTGAAGATAAGAAACCACGCAGAGGGAAGAAATCACAGCCTTTAGATGGTGAGTCATTTACAAATATTTACTTGTGTGAGTACAGAAATGGTAGTACAACAACATTGCAGATGATTTTAAGAGCGAGATATAGCAAGAGTGAATTTTGTGAGACAAAAGTCTCTGGTAGGAAACAGCAATTTGTGGCTCTGAAGAATAGATTCCACACCTCTGGGCGTACTCAGTCAAATGAGTCGTGAAGTGTGTTCTTCACAACCGAAAATCACTTTATCTTATCAGAGACCTGATTCTTTTGTTTACGAAATTCCCTCTGGGATATTAAATTAAAATTCTTCAATATGACGCTCCTCCACAGCAACCGATCAAACGCAAGGACTTTTTCTCGGAGACCGAGGATGTATGTATGTATCAATTTGCCAGTAAATAATATAAAATTTACAAGGCTTTAAAAGCTAAAAATAGATACATTACAATTTTAATACAAGTTAAATAAATAGTTGTAAAAAAACGCCCCTAATTGTAGTGGCAGGGATAGCATTAAAAGGTCAAATTGACCTTATTTCCATAATGGTCCCCTCAGAGGTGGTTGCTTAAAACTTCAAAGTGCTATTTGATAAAATATATTTTAGTAAGGCCGAATCATGAGTGCTACAGAGGATATGAGGTGTCAGTAGTACACATAAACGTCATCTTCCTCTCTCTGTATATTTTTGACAAAATTTTCTTTGATCTTGTGTTTAAACATGTTGATATTGTTGGTGAATTTTAAGTCAGATGCTAGACTATTCCATATTTTTGGCTTCAGGCAAGATAGAAATTTTTGGCCTGTGTTATTTTTACGAAATGGGACGTTAAATTTAGGGTGTGTTTGATTGGTAATTCCAAACCTACCAAATTCTGAAAACAGTAGACTTCGCAGAGACGGAAATATATTTCCCAATCAAACACAAAAATCTTGAAATGGTAGGTTTCGGATTCACAACCAGGGTTTGCTAATGCAAAAAAACAATCTCTCCAAAGTCTGCGAAACCTTCTGCCTTTTGGAGCAGAAGGTTTAGAAGGCCTTCCAAACCTACCAAACCTACCGTTTTGAGAATTTCGGAGTCAATCAAACACAAATTCCGAGTTTACCAAGTCTACCGTTTTCAGAATTGTTACCAATCAAACACACCCTTAAAATACTTTTTGAACTGCATTGCATTTCATCCCACAAACATAACACGTGCTGCTACCTCCAAAAAATTATAACACAGTTTTTTGCTGTTTACGCAAGTTTTTTAAGACACCCTTAAACGTTTCGAGTAGAGTTCGCCAGCCTGTGCAGCGTCTTAAAATTCATCCAAATCGGTCAGTATTTCAATTTCTTTTATCCATTTTTGCATTGCAGAAACGAAGATGCTTGCGTCCGAAGAGGCTGATGAAGCTCAGACAAGGCTAAGCCCTGATGCAACAGACGAAAAGAAACACGATGGAAAACAAGAAAAAGTAAAGTCGCGAATAGAAAAGCCAAAGATAACGCAACGAAGCGCACAAACTTCAGACTCAGAAAGCAACATTCCACCTCCAAGTAAAGGACATAATGAGAAGAAATCTGCGAAAAAATTAGGAAGGAAAGAATCCATGGACGCGATGATCGGTTTCAAACGAAGTCCCTCAAGTGCAAGGGGAGTGAACTGTAGATAGATCTAGTATATGTTTATTAGAAATACGCCTCAATCCCTCAAATAGAGCCTGGGTACTACTGCTTTACGGTCGTAAAATAGAGATGCGAAGGGTGATACGTTTACATTAATTCATTTACAAACGTTTCACATATTAGAGGTATTAGAAGCAGGACTGAAGTAACTTCTTCGTGAAATCAAAACATTGCCCATAGCAGGAAGCTATGAAAAAGTTCTCACTTAGGGGGTACAGCTGTCGGAGGGGCCACTTTTTATGACTGAAAGGGCAAGCGTCCGAAGAGGCTGATGAAGCTCAGACAAGGCTAAGCCCTGATGCAACAGACGAAAAGAAACACGATGGAAAACAAGAAAGAGTAAAGTCGCGAATAGAAAAGCCAAAGATAACGCAACGAAGCGCACAAACTTCGGACTCAGAAAGCAACATTCCACCTCCAAGTAAAGGACATAATGAGAAGAAATCTGCGAAAAAATTAGGAAGGAAAGAATCCATGGACGCGATGATCGGTTTCAAACGAAGTCCCTCAAGTGCAAGGGGAGTGAACTGTAGATAGATCTGGTACATGTTTATTAGAAATACGCCTCAATCCCTCAAATAGAGCCTGGGTACTACTGCTTTACGGTCGTAAAATAGAGATGCGAAGGGTGATACGTTTACATTAATTCATTTACAAACGTTTCACATATTAGAGGCATTAGAAGCAGGACTGAAGTAACTTCTTCGTGAAATCAAAGCATCGCCCATAGCAGGAAGCTATGAAACAGTTCTCACTTGGGGGGCACAGCTGTCGGAGGGGCCACTTTTTATGACTGAAAGGGCAACTATAAACGTAAAAAGGCTGAGGAAAAGGGCACTTTTAAGTTGAAACGGGAAACTGTCGAAAAAAATGGGGGGGGGGACAGAGCCCCCTGTGCCCACCGGCTCCTACATCTATGGCCCATACTCCAACACATCGAAACAAATCCTGGGTCGAATGAGATCAACAATACAATCTGAAATTGCAAATAAAACCTAGAGACTTAATTCGTAAGCCTAAAAAAACTCAACGCGCTCGTGGCTTTATTTGAGGGAACAAGGCAAGAATAGATTTTTAAGTGAAGTTTGCCAATCTTGTTGAAAACTAAAGTAAACCGGATTTTAATTTCCTGGATGCAGTATTTAAACATGGACATTTCAACGATGTCGTGCTGGCGTACATGTGGATAAAACAGTAACATTAAAATATTTAGAAAATTATCATCTCAAACCCTGGGTTGCCAAACGAAGTAGTAGTCCGACAAAAAAGGCTTATTGTGTTTAAGTAAATTGATAAAGGAAAGGCCACTATACCAACGACGCTCGTTGGATCCAAAGATGCTTGCGATGAAGCATGCATGAAATCATTCGTATGCAGGAACACTGCAACACAGCGAAAAACAACAGCGAATATGTATAAACTAAATTTAATGAATATATATGTTGCCAATATATCGTCCTGCCATGCGGGATTTCTTCAGGGCTTATTGTGTTTACTACGGTGCTGCCTGTCAAAGCAATTCAAATTCAAATGTACAGTCAAATAGATTTCGTGTAGCACGTTTTATCTTTGAGTGTAGTGACTCTAAACATGTAATAAATCTGAAAAAATTGCATGGTAAACTATGCGTAGATTTGACTGAGTATGAGAACCTACACAGGTAAAAAGAATTTGTCAACTTGCTATTTGATATATAATCTAATTCTGTGTAATGGTGTCATGTTTGAGAATTGAAATGCAATTTTAGAAAATGGTCTGTCCCCATTTTGTCTATTTCTCTAAAGATTTTCATAGATCGTGCGCACTTACAAGTATCCACGTCCGACCGATCAAGAAAGCGCACGCATTGTACAGTACAAAACAAGGGTAGCAGAGGCTGTTTGCAAAATGGTTGAGATTTCAAGATTTCATTTTTCAAACAATAGCCTAGTAGATGATGTTACTTGTGTATACTTTAAACAACAATACAATAAGTAAATGATTAAAGTACCATCAAATAGCGTAGATGTAAAAAACACGACGTTTCGAGCATGTGCTCGTTATCAAGACATTATAACGAGTACATGCTCGAAACGTCGTCTTTTTAAATCTACGCTATTTTATGCATCTACGCTATTTTATGGTACTTTAATCATTTATTTATCATATTGTCGTTTAATTTTGATGGTACCACATGCAACAAACATATTTTTATTGAATTATACCTACTTCAAACTTCAAACAGCTATTGAATGAGTTTAAACGTTATTAACTAAGAAACGAACAGACTAAATCATACCATATTATATACATATGAAAGGGTGTCATTAACAATCAGAACCATAAATCTATTAACAAAACAATGAACGAACTAAATCTTACAATTTTATCATATAGTGTACGATTGAAGAAGATGCAGCAACATAAGAAAGCAGGCGTCGAATTGATCGGTGGGTGGATCTTTTGCGCATTTATTTTTATTCCAGTGCTGACTAGTTTCACCTACTAGGGCATCTTCCGAGCAACTGTACCATAGTAGTACTATAGTAGTAGCTGTACTTATATAAAGTACGATTGAAGAAGATGCAGCAACATAAGAAAGCAGGCGTCGAATTGATCTTTTGCGCATTTATTTTTATTCNAGGGCATATAACAACAACTGGGCAATTAACAACAACTGGTCTTGTTGGACAATTAGATCTCACCGGACCAGCTTTCGCTTCTTGACTATTTGCAATATGTATAGGATCTAACTGTTTCCCTGTTATCAAAGAATTAATCCGTGTCGGACGTAGAACTGATCAACCATTTCGCAAACAGCCCCAGCATCCGTTGCTTCTGGTTGATTAGTATTTGCACTCAGAATGGCTTAAACGGCCGATTATTCAAGCCACAAATATAAAAATCAAGCCGCATTGGATGCCTTTTAATATATAGGGCGTCCCAAAAGAGTTGTGCCCCATTTGTGCGGCTGCTGTGGAGAAGCTGCAACTTCTATTGTCTCGTTGTTGATATAGTTGCATTGGATATACTTCAACTTAGAGTTTGAGACCTTCCTCTAGCCAATCGGACAAGTGGTTAATGATTTATGGCGCAAGAAAGTCAAAAAAGTGAAAACTTGTTCTCCAAAAATGTCAAAATCAAGTAAATATTGCTTAGATTAAAACCCCATATTTTGAGCCATGGGCTTCAGATGACATCATAAATCTTGCCCAGGATTCTTAATTTTACGATTTCACATTGACTTCGATTCATACATGATTACAACATTAATTTCTACCACTATTAACATGTTAAAGAATTCGAAAGGACAAAAAGATACATCTGCTTAAAATTATGTGCAATTTCGTAGTATGCTTCAATACCAGGTTATACCAGGTAGCTAATAAAAACCTCAGAATGTCGCTGATTGGAAGCCGTTGATTGGACGATAATTTGATCTTTCATGCAACACCTCAAAAAGGAAAATTTAACATAAACAGAATTTTTGAATTTTGGTAATTTTTCAAACGGCGATACATCATTTTGGGACACCCGGTAGTCTCAATCTTTCCATCAAATCGTCCAACTTTAGAACGGTTTAACTGATTTTAGTGAAAGAAATTTTAGCATCTAAGTTATCTTCTTCGCCGTAGAAGGAGTTATACGTAGTTTAATTGGACGATACCAACTATTTCTCACCGAATCCTTCTCCCTTCCTTCCAAACAACCAAGATATGGTGACAAGATATGGTGAGAAGGTGAGAGCGAAGGGGCCTTCGAAAGTAGGATCGTGCGAACCGTCGCTGAGGGAAGAGCGGTGGGTCGATTTTATTATCTTGTTGCTCACAACGAAGGCTGAAATGAGCTCCGAATTTAGCTATATACCGTCCTATTCCCTAGGGGCTATGACACTGCTCTCCCCAGGCATCTCTAGCAATCTCAGGTGTGTAGCACAGAATAACGCTAAAGATGGCGACAGGCAGCTTTTCACCAAGACGCATGCGTACTAATTAAGAATCTTTAACGATTTATAGGAATTCGATTAAAGAACGCAATGCATGTTGGTAAAAGCTCCATGTCACCATCTTTAGCGTTATCGTCTATTGGTGGACAATTCAAGATTGCATATTTTGGTAAACACCACAACTCTTTTTTTCTTACTGACCGGGTAATTAATTTTACATACCATAGTTATAATACTATATAGCTAAAATTAATTTTACACGAAACACCAAAGCCAAGCATTATTTAATTTCACCAATCACGCAAATTCTGATGTTGGATAATTTCAAAGGATCAATTTCTTGAATTTTCAAATCCTCTTCCACGCAATATTCATAAGCTCACTAAGTACTAACTTGGTCGTAATAGTAAATAACTAATTGAAGCTAATATCGACCTATCTTTATTCAAGGTGGAAAGCATTTCAATGAAGTGTGTTGTCAATAACTCTCTTATCAAAGTGATTTTTTCTAAAGCTACTCTACAAATGTAAGCAATAAACCGCATTATCTCATCTTGACAAAATCCAAGTTGAAAAAATTCGTCTTATCATTGACAACAACCTCGCAAAAACTCTACAAACACAAACACTAGCGTTGCGTCCCATTTTTCTATCGTTTGTAATTTTGTCAGCGCTTGCAAGAGATTCAGGAAATCATGTCAAGTTCTCTGATAAAAACAAGAAATAACTTATCGTTCCTCAACTCCCATCCCTTCAAACTTCAACTCTTAAATTGTCACACTGCTCATCACCATGACGAGAGCTTTGTTGGAACGCCCAATCAAAACTTTTAGAAGTTATCATATTAGAGAGTTACTGAAACAAAGAAAAATAAATTCAACATCATATTATCTTAAAAAAGACAAAATGTAATATACTTAAAGGGTCTGTTTCATCCAGCATGCCTTGCACGTGCCATCTCTTGGTTGGCCTTTGTTGTCGCCATTTTCATGGCCCATGAAAATGGCGACAACAAAGGCCAACTAACAGATGGCACGTGCAAGGCATGCTGGCTGAAACATACCCTTTAAATCTAAAAGAGACAGCTAATACTTGTACATATACTCATTACTTGTAAATATACCAATATCATGAATCCGAAAATAGTATCAGATTCTTGTTCAGTATTAGGTAATTATCTAGAGGCTTGTTAAGGCCTGATTGATTAAGACTACAACCAAAATTTTACAAAATCATAAGACCCATAAATAAAAGATGCAGAAATTTCTTTAATATTAATATAATCCCCATTCAAAAACATTTACAATTATATCATAAAACAGATTCAATGTCAACAGAACAATGTTGGTCTTTCTTAATTGACCAAAAGCCACAATAGCATTCTAGATTCTTGACACAACTGCACTACAATTCACTGTAATGCCATTGTTAAGAATCTGCTGACAATATGCATCAGAAACAAAATGTTAAACTTCTCATTACAAAAAGCTTATTTCTGTAATTTTTCTGCCATCCTTTGTACCACTTTGACTTTTGCAGTGCTTCAGCATATCTTTTCCTTCTTTTATCCTCATAAATTCTCAATCTCTCTTCTTTAAATAATCTGCTGACAATGTATCATGCATCAGAAATATAAAATTCTGTACAATTTTTAATTACAAAAAGCTCATTTCTGTTATTTTTCTGCCATCCTTTGTACCATTTTGGCTTTTGCAGTGCTTCCGCATATGTAACATTTCCTTTTCTATTCCTTATACATTCTAAATCTCTCTTCCTTAAGAATCTGCTGATTATGCATACATCAGGGACATAAAATTCTGTTAAATTTTTAATTACAAAAAGGCAACTTTTGTTATTTCTCTGCCATCCTTTGTACAACTTTGACTTGCAGTGCTTCTGCGTATCTTTTCCTTCTTTGCTCCTTATAAATTCTCAATCTCTCTTCCTCATCTTCTGAATCTGAACACACATTATGCCACCTTAGTGTCTCATTAAGATTGTTCGTTAGGCTTTCAATACTCTCTAGTTCTGGTTTTCCAAATGAATGAGTATTTTCTTGTGGTGCCTTAATAACAGGAACAGCCTTTTCTTTTGCAGACGTTTTTTTCTTTAATTTTGATCTTACTTTGAGTTTTGATTTGCTTGACATTTTTCGGGGGTAGTTTCTTTCATTCTCAGAAGGAGTTAAATTTGAAGTCCTTGTTATCTTTGCAGTTTCTACAGGTTGAAAAATAGTTCAAGGCTTACAATCCCTATTTAATAGAACAAAGAGTGGCTAATTTGAATGTTTGAATGTTTGGTTGCTGTATGTCATATGGTAAGGGTTAGGTTAAATTTCACGAAAGGATTTTAGTTAGGGTCAGTATGGTTAGTTGGGGTAAGTCAGGGCTAGGTGTTTGTTAGTCAAATATCTGTTAAAGGAATATGATATTTAGCGCCGGCCCCTAATCTGCATTCATCCACAAAGAGTTAATTTTCAATTTAGGCACTAAGAACTATGAAGGGGAGATATTGGGGCTGCAGCTCCCTAATCGGGGAAAATTTATCACATTTCAGGCTCCATTCAGGCAGTTTTAACTCACTGAAGTCATCATATTCAGGCAAAATCTATAATGAGCCCCTAAATGTTGAGCATCCCCTCTGCTTGTACAAAATAATGAGCAGAACTTACTAAGGAGTTAAATAGCTGCATATGCATGGTCCAGTCTGCAGAGTATGGCAGTTCTCGACAAGATCTCGCGCGTGCAGACCAACGAAGCATTGGCGTGTCGGTGTGCAGGGCCTTTGGTTCCAATGTTTTTAAATTAGAGAACAAAAGATCTCGTTCAAAATCGGCGTGCACACAAAAATTTAGTAAAACATCTTGTGCGTGCAGTTGCCACACTCTGCAGACTGGTGCATGGCTTAAAAATAGCATATTGTCCTTATCGTATTCGATTAACCGGCATGTGTGGATGAAAATTGTACAGCTACGGAAACAAAAGCATATATTGGTGTTTTCTTTGTTCTATTTTCATAGATTACCCCATTTAACTCATTCATTTCAAAAACGGTAATAAAAGAGAAATACCTCCAGAACTGCTTATCACCAGGGGTCCTCCAGAATCAGGGCTTGATTTTGTACTTGATGAGCTGCTTGATTTCAATCCTGTCTTGGATTTTGATGGTTTTGTTATTTTCTTTTTTCCTTTGTCAGATGAATCACTTTTCTGTGAATTACTGCGAGGTCGTGACGACTTGATAACTGGCATTGTTAAAAATTGTTATTGCTCTCTAGATAATGCAACGAAAACTAGGCTGTCTTTTTATAGAGTGCAGATGCCATATGCTTTGTTCAAAATCTTACAGAAGTCTTATGTGAATTGATACCTCTGTTCGTAATTAACACAATTTTTCAAATAACCTGCTGGTTCGTGCCAACAAAAGCTTCCCCTTCCCTTGTGACTGCTTCCTGTGTGTTCATGAGTCTCTCTAAAGTAAAATGTTTCACACCAAACAACAATCAACATCAACCCGTAACTGCTTTTCAGCATGCTAAAACTATACCATTATTATCCTTGTAAGTTACAGCAATCAGCGCTAATTCTGCAGAGTATTCCAAACATGACATGAGCAAAGATATGATCGATGCTTTTGGTCGGCGAGGCATGGATGGGCCTAAAAAGTGGCCTAACCTTTTCACCAGAGCAAACTCGCCGTGTGTGGTGCTGCTCACATCAAACGAATCAATTCCGAATTAGCAACAGTGTAAAACGAAGGTAATGTAGTAAAAACAGAGATCTCAATATATTGATGTAACTTGACATTAAAAATTTATAGCCACTTACATTTTTGCCACCAACACGACCACATATTTGGAAGGATGACGTTGCCTTGGTAACATGACCTCTTTGTGAATGGCCTCGTTTCTAAGCTGTGTACATTAATGATTGTTGCTAAGTGACTAAATTATGTTGCAGGTATTTATTCAATTCAATTCAATTCAATTTTATTCGCAGAATACAACAGCCTAATACAATGTAAGATAAAAATGTATGTATTCTACACGACCCAAGAGAAGCAGAGCTTATCTAGCCTGGGCCGTAAATTAAATTCTTAAAGGATATGTGAAAAAATGAAAACAAATTACATCATAGTACAAAGCTAAAAAAATTCAAACAGTAAGATATATTTGTGTTAGTAAAAGATCAAGGTTTGGTTTGTAAGTCTTAATCATTAACATTTTTTGTAGTTAATTTTGGTATGTGGAGATAATATTTTCTTTAAGTTTTTTACTGAAATTTTTATGTTTTGAAATTGACTTTAAGGAAGTAGGAAGGTTATTCCACAAGCGAGCACCGATGTTTTGTACGGTGTAGTTACGCCATTTTTTATTAGATTTCACTATTCTATAATCTAATTTTTGTCTAGTCTCATATTTATGAGAGTTCTCATTAGTTTTGAAGTAATTTTGAAATACTTGTGGTAATTTATATTTGCTAAAGTGCACATGATGCATCATTTTTAAGATTTTTATGCGGTAAAGATCATCAATTTTAACTATGTTAAGCTCTTTATGTAGGTGATTTGTAGAATATTTACGATCTTTAAAGTGAATTATTTTGAGGATTCTGTTTTGTAGAACTTGTAGTTCGTTTAGTTTTTTAGTCGCAGCTGTACCATATGCTTCAAGCCCATATCCTATCTTAGAAGTTACAAGGGAGTCGTATAAGGTTAGCAGGCATTGTTTTGGTACTGAATGTCTAAGTTTAGCAAATATAGAAGAAAATTTTATGATTTCGCTTTTGACCTTATTGACATGGGAACTCCAAGATAGCTTTTCGTCTATCTTTACGCCAAGGTATTTGATCTCTTCGGCTCTAGCAAGTTCATCGCCCATTGATATAGTGCCAGTTGAAGTTAGGCTGTTTTTGGAAGGTACAAAGATGGAAAAATTTGTTTTGCTAGTATTTACCAATAACTTGTTCGCTTTTAACCATTCGTGGAGCATGTTGAGTTCTTTATTTATTGATGAAGATAATTTTGCAATATTTATATCGAAAGTAAAAATGCATGTGTCATCGGCAAATAATCTTGGTTTAGCAGAAGTTGCATTTGGCATATCGTTGACATATAAAGTGAAAAGTATGGGCCCTAATACTGATCCTTGAGGCACCCCTTTATAAATTTGTTGATGGGTAGACTTGTTTCCGTTCACACACGTATATTGTTTCCTGTTTTGGAGGTAGCTTGCAAACCAATCGTGAACTTTGCCTCTGAAACCGTAATAATAGAGTTTTTCAAGGAGTATATGATGATCTATGGTATCAAAAGCTTTTGAGAGATCTAGGAAGACGCCTATGCAAGAGTTGTTATCATCAAGATTTTGATAGATGTTGTCAAGGAGTTCCAAAAGGGCATGAACAGTTGAATGGCCCTCTCTGAAGCCAAACTGTAGTTCATAGAGGATTTCATTTTTTTTCAAGAAAGAAATCATACGTTTTGCTAAAAGGCGTTCCAAGAGTTTTTCAAAGCATGATAGCAAAGAAATGGGCCTATAGTTATTTGGATCATATCTCTCACCATTTTTGAAAATTGGGATTACCTTTGCGATTTTCCAAATATCAGGCATTACTCCAGTCTCAAAAGAGGCGTTATATATGTGTGTCAAGGGTTTGGCCAAGACAAGGCAAGATTTTTTGATTATCACAGGTTTTATACCATCATGGCCAGCAGCTTTTTTTGTTTTTAATTTATTAATCTCACAGATTACTTCGTTTATATTTGTCATTTCTAAGAAGAAGCTTTTGTCTTGTGGTGTTTTAAGAAAGGAGGAAAAGTGGGACTTCGTGTTTTGTACTTTTGAAGAAATTTTACTTCCAATATTACAGAAATGGGAGTTTAATGCATTTGCAATTTTTGAATCATTTTTGTACGAAACTCCATCAGAAATTATTTCTTTGATAGAAGAACATTGAGATTTCTTTTTTGGATTTAGCATTTTACCAAGAACGGTCCACATTTTTGTTATTCTTGTAGATTTCTTATCAAATAATTCTTTGAAATACGTCTTTTTTGATTGTCTGATGCAAGAAATCAAAATGTTACGATATTTAGAGTATTTATTTTTATTTTCAACTGTACGGTTTTTTGTGTATGAATAAAAAAGATGGTTCTTTTTTGTAATACTTGTTTTCAATGAGGTAGAAATCCAAGGTTTGTCCTTAATCCTCTTGTTGGAGATAGATTTTAAAGGGAAGGATTTTTTATAAGCTTGATCAATTACATTGTTGAAGAAATTTGCACAAACATTTGGGTCTGTTTGTGAATATAATGGTTCCCAGTCAGTGTGTTGCAAAGTTTCAACAAAGCTGGTCAGATTTTTTTTACCAAATATTCGAACTTTTTGTCTTTGTTGATGACCCTGAGGATTTGCATTTTGGGACAAGTAAAAGTTTGCAAAATGGTCTGAGATATCTGTAAAAATATTACCTGAGTCTGACTTCTCAGCGGGATTTCTTTCTTTGACAAAAATATGGTCAATCAAAGTAGCTGAGTGATCTGTTATTCTTGAGGGTAATGTAATGTGCGGTAGGTATCCATGGGAAAGCATCATGTCTAGGTAGTCTTTAGTTCTTGCTCTACCAGGTTGATTGTATTTTATTAGGTCTATATTAACATCGCCAATAATTATACATCTATCGGAGTTGAGTTTATGGATTTCCTGAATGGTTTTTTCTAATTGGTCGTTGAAATCTGCTATGTCACCACTTGGGTGTCTGTAGATGATACCTACGATTGTATCTTTTTTATTTTTATTTAGGTTGACCCAGAGATTTTCACAAGGGTTTTTACATGTTAGATCTAGTTTATTTAGTACATGTAGTTTGATGTGCCGTTTTACGTAGATACCGACACCACCGACATTACTATGTTCAGGAATTATAGGGTGGAAAACATAATCATCTAAAAGAGTTTTGAACATGTTTATGTTAGATTTATTTATCTCACTGAGACAAATGCAGTCGAAATTTATTTTAATTTCACTCAATAAATTTGTAAGTTCTGCTGAATGTTTATTAAGACTACGTATGTTTAAATGAAAGATTGATATATCAATATTATTGTTGTTTAATTTATTAATGGAATCAATTGTATAATATTCATTTTTGTTTACTTCATTAACTGTATTAAAAACATAATTTGTTAAATTATGGTTATCTATTAAATCATTAAACTTCAATTTATCTGATTTAAAGAGTAAATTGATATCATTGTTCGTAATGAAATAAAACGGTAAGTTTGCTAGTCCTGAATTTATTTTGGATTTTTGTTTAGGGTTAGTGGATATTTGTAGATATATTTGTTAGTATGTTTGTCCATAAGTTCGTGGCCATTGTGGCCCCATTGTAAAGGGTGGAAATGAAGGAAAATATGGGGGATTATTGTTTCCATATGGCCAAAAGAATCCGCGATTTTGTTGATGAAAGTCTGGTACAGGTAGGGTTCCATTTGGGAAAACATTGTTCTGACGAAATGGTTGAAGGTTTGCTGCATCAATGATTTTCGTGTTATCGGGTATTTTTGTTTGCGGCGTCTGCTTAGCTTCTTTTCTATCAACTGTTTTTGTTGGTTGTTGCTTGTTGGATTGTCGTGGTTGTTGTTTTCGCTGATTGTTTGTTATAGTTTTACTTTGTTTCGAGGTTGAGGGCCAACATGCTGTTTTTATGTTTTTTATCATGATCGAGGTTCCTTTGTAGGTGAGATGTAGGCCATCGTACCTGTAATAAGCATCTTGTAAATTATTGTGACTTATCATTTGTGCACCGTATTCCTTGACAAGATTTTGTAATGCTCTGTTTATGTGTGAAATATGAGAATCATTCTTGTCTGGGCCATAGCTTTTTTCACGAGAGATGATGCTGGATATGAATAATTTGGCGGACGGGAATTTTTTATTGATCTTTCGAATTAAGGTTTCAAATTTTTGAACGATCGTGGTAGGTGAATCAGATGCCAGGTTGTTTGTTCCCACGTGGAGCACGATAGATTTGGGGTTGCACGGTAGAATTTTAGATATGTAAGAGGAAATATCTTCTATTTTCCCGCCTCTTATGGTTTGGATGAATGTTTTACCACTGTTATCAAATCGGGCCGTGTTTATGTACTTTAACATAGAATCGCCAATTATGAACGTATTTTTCTCGCTTAGATTGACGTTGTTGATGACAGAGGCAGTGTTCTTGATGATGTCATCGCTTGATAATGCATCGCGTGCTTTCACAGCTGAATCTGCATTGGAATGCTGTGAAGATCCTGTCTCCCCTGCTGCATTTCCGATTTCGCAAGACAGGGATGACGTTTCCAAGTTTAGTTGTACATCGGCAGGTTTTGAACTAATTTTCACGGGTGTGTCCGGGTTGATTTGCAGGCTTGGAACTGTTGTTGTTTTTACTAACTGGGTAACATGGTTAAGCTTATCGTTTACCTTCATTTTAAGGCCATCGAAATTTGCTTGAAGTTTTTGCACATTATCGTGAGCAACAAGCACATCTTGCTGTATTGTGCAAATTTGATTCTGGGAAAGACGTTCACCAGTTTTTTCGCAAATAATGCCATCGTTATAATTTTTCAGAAAGTTTAAATAGTGCTGATGTAAATCGCAATGATCTTTATTTAGGTCGGTCACTGTTGATTTTAAATCGGCAAACTTTTTCTCGAGTGATTTTATTTTATTTTGAAGATTATTTGTGTCCGTTTCACAGCAAATGGGTTGAGGAGTTTGATCTTTGGCTGATTTGGGTTCACTACTGATTGAATCGCGTAGTGCTTTGTTGTCATTTTTCAAAGTCAAGATTTCAATGACATTCTCGGATATGTCTGATGTCAACTGCGAGATTGTGTTTTTAAGATTTTTGTTATCATTTTCTAAGTTACTTAAGCGATCAAGAATTTTGTTTAAAGTGGGGTCTTGAGGGTACTTATCTGCTGGGTTTGCTTTCAAGATGATTTCTTGATCAGTCTCGATATTCATTTCCGATTCAGAATCGGAGTCATCTTTAGGAAGTGGAATGTTTTCTGGCAGAGGAGTTTTCGACTCAATAATAGGGTCAACGATTTGTAGGCTTTGAATAAAATTCTCCAAGGAATCTTGTGGCTTTATCCTACCTTCCTTGACTTCGAATAAATTTTCTAGTTCAAGTTCTTTCCAGCTTGCCAATGATGTTGCTTGGGCCTGTGCCATGATAGTTCCCGTTGAATATACGGTCAAAGTTAGAACTGGCTTCTTTGATTTTTTCGCAGAATGATTGATGATGGAGAAAGACGTTCTTTTGCCGTTGTCATCTTTTTTTTCCACTGTCAACCCATCAATACGTTGTAGATGATTTCCATAACGTTCGTCAAGAAGCGAAATCCATGACGGGATTTCATCCACAGGCGAGACTATCGTAATACATGATCTTTTTTCGTTCAAAGTGTATTTACTCATTCTGGAGTAAATTCGAATCCATTTCGTGAATCATCGAGAAAAAATGTAATAAAACTTGACAAATAATACTACTAAATATCCACGATAAATATGAGTTGCGTTAAAACATATTAATTTCGATAAAATTCGGAGCAAACTAAAACACGTCTTCCTTCTATGATGTCAGATTCGAATCTGAATTGCAGAATAGTGATTTGTATGTTTTATCAAATTGCAGAATAGTGATTTGTATGTTTCGGGTTCTGATTTTCGGATCTAGCCACAGCATCTGAACATCGAATTTCGGATAGAACTTCGGATAGAAAGAAATGTGACCGGATTCCAGAATCCATTGAAATGTGTTTGCCGACTTTCCATGAAAATTTTGTCGGATTATCGGATTTCGCTATAACTCGATGCCCCCCTCAATAGAAGTACACGTATTTTTTGTAAAAAAGCTAAGAATTTGAGCCACTACTGAAAGTTTCTTAAAATGTTCAAATTTAGAGTACTCAGAGTTTCTTCTGAGTTTCTTATGTGAATCTTGGCCAATCTTAGTTCCTGTGCCTTCGTGCACATTTCAAAACAAAGTTTTTTGATACATGAAACAAATGAAAATAAAGTAAACATATGCTAAGGACTTCCTTGACTAAAATAAACAGTTGCTTAAATAGTTTTTTCCCACTACTGGAATTTCTTAAAGTATTGGACATGCTCCTAGTCTCATAGCGGCGGGCTCATTTAGGACTGTTTCAAGCTGAATAACAAGCAGAAGGTAAGAGAAATAAAGACAAAGGTAACTTCGACTGTTGATTAAGATCAATACATATATTACAGAGGTGACTCAAACACCAAACTCGTTTCCTATCCCGTGTGGTCTAATGAACGAAGTTATAGCGACCTAGTCTAGTCTAAACATAGCATAAAAGAACGACAGTCGACAAGTGCCACTCATGTTTCTATTGAAATGATGTCAACTGTCTACCTATCAGAAGAACTTACATCACTGACAAGAGCTAAATCAATTTCCCTTGCTAATAATGATTATACATTCTAAATGGAGGTAAATACATACCCACGAACGAATCAACGTGATGCGTCAAAAAAAAATTCGGCATTCCAAAAATCACCAAAGTTCAAGAATTCAGTTATTGTTTAATTTTATGAGGTGCAATCACCGCCAAATTTAGTACATACTTTAGAAAAATTAAGTTACGAGATAAGAGAAGGACAGGTTGAGAATCTGAATTGACCAAGACTGAAAATCTGAGTTGACTAAATCTGAAATCGCTCTAGCTACACAGAAATGTAGCTACGCCTAAAAAATCGATAAGCTTCGTTTCGGGTGTGTCAAAAATGTTCCGTTTTCGAGTGTTCACACGATGCTGTTTTTAAACTATGCCGGTTAGACTTCCATTTTCTAATTCTGCCGTTTTAAAATTGTGCTTGCAAAAAATGTGGCGTTTTCGTGTAACATTTTATGCCGTTTTCAAATTGTGCTGGTATCGTGTGAACGCAATCTAAGATTAGCAGCAAAGCCAAATTTTGCGGATCTTTCAAACGTCGAAACTTTTTTCCAACTCAACCCGTTCATTACATTAATTTCTAACTTTAAAAACTTTTGAAAATTTACTAACATTAAAAAACAGAAACTTTTGGTGGAGAAATTTTCTGGAGATAAATTTCGACGATTAAATTTCGTCAAAAATGATGTACTGTAGTGTCGGCGAAATAAAAAGCTCGACAAATTTTTTTTGGAAGTTTTGAAAGCCTCCAGAAAGAGCACGCATTTTTACTTTAATAAAAAGTGGACTAACGCATTTTATAATGTCAAAAATAGATCGCTCTTCCTTTTTATTTATTAATTGTTATATGGCTATATGGCTAGTATTCCTAAAAACTAAATGGACGACTCATGTTTGTAGCTTGTATACCCTGGGTACCAGAGCCTCAAAAGCCTCAAAATTTAAAGGAAAGCTCATTTAAAGGAAAGGAAAACTGGGAAAAGGAAAAGAGAGAAGGAAGAAAGGAGGTTCTCTTTCCTTCTTAATTTTTTTTCTTTTTATTATTTTATGTTTTCCTTTAAATTTTTGCGGCTCTAGTACCCAGGGTATAGCTTGTACTGCTCGACAAAACCCCCAAAACATTGCAAAAAGGCATCAATCGAAATATCTTAAAGAGCGCAGTTTGAATTTTAAGAGGATAGTGTCTTTAGAGCTAGCCTGTGTGCACACTCTACCTACTGATTTTGTTTATAAACCAATTCAATTACATTACAAACATTGTACCCTACTTTACGCTAAAATAAACTACTCTACAGTGAATACGATAGACGACTGCACTAAAGATGACGCAGCTGGAAACTCTTACCATGCGCCCAAATGCATCTCGGAATGAAAGATAAAGCTCACCCACCAATGAATCAGGGATTCGTTATTCGTTATTGAATCAGGGATTTATTTTCAAAGAGGTTAGAAACCTCTCTGAAACTCTGAAAAGAAATCAGTAGTCTGTACGCGCGCAGGTAAACTTTGAGCTCAGTAAAGGGGGCTTTGTGTTTGTTTTGTCCATTGGCAAAAACAGCAACGTTTGCTTCAAAACATAGAGATACCAATCTTATATCATCGGGAAGCCTATTTCCTTCTGATTGCAAAATTGAAGACCGCTTGTCGCTATCTTGTGTGCTTTCAAGGTTATAAGTCATCTTATACAGACGCCGCTATCTTAGACAAGTCAACTAAGGAACAACTTGACTGATCTTAGGCCCCGTTCACACGGGAACGATTGCGTATCGTTCCATCTCGCTCCGTTCCAAAAAGTGGAACGCTCAGGGGTTGCGTTCACACGGGAACGCTTCAAATAACATCGTTCCGTTCCGAAAAGTGGAACGCTAAAATAAGTGATACGAAAAGTGGAACGANAACCAGAATTCAAGAACCAATTTTAGACACCCTAATTTAAGAACCAGAATTCAAGAACCAATTTTAGACACCCTAATTTAAGAACCAGAATTCAAGAACCAATTTTAGACACCCTAATTTAAGAACCAGAATTCAAGAACCAATTTTAGACACCCTAATTTAAGAACCAGAATTCAAGAACCAATTTTAGACACCCTAATTTAAGAACCAGAATTCAAGAACCAATTTTAGACACCCTAATTTAAGAACCAGAATTCAAGAACCAATTTTAGACACCCTAATTTAAGAACCAGAATTCAAGAACCAATTTTAGACACCCTAATTTAAGAACCAGAATTCAAGAACCAATTTTAGACACCCTAATTTAAGAACCAGAATTCAAGAACCAATTTTAGACACCCTAATTTAAGAACCAGAATTCAAGAACCAATTTTAGACACCCTAATTTAAGAACCAGAATTCAAGAACCAATTTTAGACACCCTAATTTAAGAACCAGAATTCAAGAACCAATTTTAGACACCCTAATTTAAGAACCAGAATTCAAGAACCAATTTTAGACACCCTAATTTAAGAACCAGAATTCAAGAACCAATTTTAGACACCCTAATTTAAGAACCAGAATTCAAGAACCAATTTTAGACACCCTAATTTAAGAACCAGAATTCAAGAACCAATTTTAGACACCCTAATTTAAGAACCAGAATTCAAGAACCAATTTTAGACACCCTAATTTAAGAACCAGAATTCAAGAACCAATTTTAGACACCCTAATTTAAGAACCAGAATTCAAGAACCAATTTTAGACACCCTAATTTAAGAACCAGAATTCAAGAACCAATTTTAGACACCCTAATTTAAGAACCAGAATTCAAGAACCAATTTTAGACACCCTAATTTAAGAACCAGAATTCAAGAACCAATTTTAGACACCCTAATTTAAGAACCAGAATTCAAGAACCAATTTTAGACACCCTAATTTAAGAACCAGAATTCAAGAACCAATTTTAGACACCCTAATTTAAGAACCAGAATTCAAGAACCAATTTTAGACACCCTAATTTAAGAACCAGAATTCAAGAACCAATTTTAGACACCCTAATTTAAGAACCAGAATTCAAGAACCAATTTTAGACACCCTAATTTAAGAACCAGAATTCAAGAACCAATTTTAGACACCCTAATTTAAGAACCAGAATTCAAGAACCAATTTTAGACACCCTAATTTAAGAACCAGAATTCAAGAACCAATTTTAGACACCCTAATTTAAGAACCAGAATTCAAGAACCAATTTTAGACACCCTAATTTAAGAACCAGAATTCAAGAACCAATTTTAGACACCCTAATTTAAGAACCAGAATTCAAGAACCAATTTTAGACACCCTAATTTAAGAACCAGAATTCAAGAACCAATTTTAGACACCCTAATTTAAGAACCAGAATTCAAGAACCAATTTTAGACACCCTAATTTAAGAACCAGAATTCAAGAACCAATTTTAGACACCCTAATTTAAGAACCAGAATTCAAGAACCAATTTTAGACACCCTAATTTAAGAACCAGAATTCAAGAACCAATTTTAGACACCCTAATTTAAGAACCAGAATTCAAGAACCAATTTTAGACACCCTAATTTAAGAACCAGAATTCAAGAACCAATTTTAGACACCCTAATTTAAGAACCAGAATTCAAGAACCAATTTTAGACACCCTAATTTAAGAACCAGAATTCAAGAACCAATTTTAGACACCCTAATTTAAGAACCAGAATTCAAGAACCAATTTTAGACACCCTAATTTAAGAACCAGAATTCAAGAACCAATTTTAGACACCCTAATTTAAGAACCAGAATTCAAGAACCAATTTTAGACACCCTAATTTAAGAACCAGAATTCAAGAACCAATTTTAGACACCCTAATTTAAGAACCAGAATTCAAGAACCAATTTTAGACACCCTAATTTAAGAACCAGAATTCAAGAACCAATTTTAGACACCCTAATTTAAGAACCAGAATTCAAGAACCAATTTTAGACACCCTAATTTAAGAACCAGAATTCAAGAACCAATTTTAGACACCCTAATTTAAGAACCAGAATTCAAGAACCAATTTTAGACACCCTAATTTAAGAACCAGAATTCAAGAACCAATTTTAGACACCCTAATTTAAGAACCAGAATTCAAGAACCAATTTTAGACACCCTAATGTAAGAACCAGAATTCAAGAACCAATTTTAGACACCCTAATTTAAGAACCGGAATTCAAGAACCAACTCCGGTTCTTAAATTAGGGTGTCTAAAATTGGTTCTTGAATTCTGGTTCTTAAATTAGGGTGTCTAAAATTGGTTCTTGAATTCTGGTTCTCAAATTAGGGTGGTTCTTGGTTCTGGTTCTTGGTTCTTGAATCTTGAATTAGGGACTCCCGGGACAAAATTATTTGAGAAACTTTCTTTTGGTCAAGGAAACCCATTTCACTATATTTTCATGTCTAGACAATGATGAGAATTTTAAGAAAATGTCAGTACTGGGTCAAATTCTTAGTTTCTTGTAAAAACGTGTATTGAATCTTAAAGCCCACAAATTTTCATATTATAAATTACAAAAAGTCAAGTTCATATGCGGATTCTACACACACTTATCTTTTAATAGGAAACTAAGAATTTGAGCCAGTACAGAAAATTTCTTAAAATATCAGATTTTGAGTGCTCAGAGTTTCCTGAGTTTCTTACGAGTTTCTTACCAGTTCCATAACAATCTTCATATTTGCTTACAGTACCCTCGTGAACATTCCAGAACGAAGTTTTTGAAGCCTTTCCAATGTTTAGACATTACTCAAGTACCTTCCTAGCAATATCATACAGGAAACAAGTGAAAATAAAGTAAAAATATGCTAATGATTTCTCGATTAAAATAAATAGTTTCTTGAATAACTTTTTCCCAGTAGTAGAGTTTCTCAATTTTTTAGCGATCTGAGAGTTGAGTTTCTTATAAACGGTTTCTTATAAAAATACGTGTAAACGTATTTTTTTCTATAAGAAACTAACAATTTGAGCCAGTACTGAAAGTTTCTTAAAATTATCAGATTTTCAGTACTCAGAGCTTCTTACGAGTTTCTTAAAGGTTTGATAGCAATCTTCATGTTTACTACCCTGTGCTCTCATGAACATTTTAAAACATGTTTTTTGAAGCCTTTCCAATGTTTAGACATTACTCAAGCACCTTTCCAGTAATATGATACAAGAAACAAGTGAAAATAAAGTAAAAACATCCTTAAGAGTTTCCTTTATTACAATAAATAGTTTCTTAAGTTATATTTTCCCAGTACTGGAGTTTCTTAACTTGTTGGCGATCTGAGAGTTGAGTTTCTTATAAGCAATTTCTTATAAAAAAAATACGTGTCTGCTAACTCAAATTTTCATCACACGTTTTTTTAATAAGAAACTCTTTATAAGAAATTCAACTCTCAGATCGCCAAAAAATTAAGAAACTCCAGTACTGGAAAAGATATTTAAGCAACCATTTTTCTTTCGTTAAGGAAATCCTAGGCATAATTTTACTTTATTTTACTTACTTCTTATATCATATTACTTGGGATGGGAGGTACTTGAGTAGTATCTAAACACTGGGGAGGCTCCAGAAAAGTTCGTTGTGAAATGTTCACAGGGGCACAGGAAGTAAAAACGAAGGTTGGTATGAAACTCATAAGAAACTCGTAAGAAAATCTTGAGTACTCAAAATGTGATGATTTTAAGAATCTTTCAGTACAGGGTCAAATTTCTTATAAAAAAATGTGTATTTTGCTGAAAATTATACTTTTTTCATTTTTGAAACGGTTTCAATAGATTTGATATAAATATGATATGTAATATCCCCAAAAAATTGGAGGGGACGTCGCACATTATCGAAAATTGTCGTAGCACGCTGGATGTTTCCAACAAACAAAATCGTTTCAAATTTGAATTTCAGCCTTTCGGAAATTTCTTCCATATTCAAAATTCTACCAAATTGAAAAAACTCTCTTTCATTATGTCTGGATTAATGTCTATTATCCACGCTATTATCATACCCATGTTCTCGCTGTTTGCTGTATTCGATGATCTCTCCTCTGGAACGGGTTGGAAATCAGGAGTGTCGTCACCTGAAAATATCAAACGAACAAACTAAATGCAAATGATGCAAATACAATCGATTATGTGTAGATTTCAAAGATTTCCAAAGTGACAGAAACAATTTTAATTTGCTCACTGTAGGCAAGTTTTGTCTGAATAAAGTAACAAAATTACTTAGTAAGTATTGCCAAATCTTCAAATTTTTCCCCATCCCCTAATTATTAAGTTTTCAAATTATTTCCCACCCCCCCCCAATTATTAAGACCCCCTTTCTATTTGGCACCTAAGAGTATGTGTTTGAACATTGAACAAAAAATATTTGTTCCTTGATGCAGCTCAACCTCGTCCCCAGGGCCTCGTCCCCAGGGCCTTTGCCCCAGGGACTTGGATGGAGACGAAAATGTTTCGTCTCAGTCCAAATAAAGGCCCTGGGGACGAGGTCGGATGCAGCTCTTACGTCATGTAGTACTACGTGTTGAAGTCATTGCTGTAGGGCAGAAATATTTGCAAAATTTGGTCGTGATTTTATACCGGTTTTAAAGTTGTCTCGAGTGAGCTTTCTCAAGAAAATCAATCGAAATTTCAGAACGGAGTGGCCGATTACAGTCAGGTAAATTTAAAAATATATTTGAAAATGTTCACTATTAATTAGATTGTTGCCTTGCTACCTAGTGGCCTTGCAAACGGGTATTTTTTTATTGACTCACCCGGTAGTACTTTCATATGAAATCATAAATGACAAATTATAGTTTTCTGGCTAAAAATTTCATGTTTTGTAAAATGTTATTGCTCAAAATAACGTTTTTCATGCCGTGGAAGAACAAAATAACGATCACACATAAAATATATTTGGTCTTTGACATAAATACACGAAAAGAAAATTTAAAGATAAAGTAAACATTATCAAATTTTGATGTATTTCCAAACTCAAAACGGTACGATTCTTTTGTACTCACCCGAGGACTGTATTATGAGCCATCTGTTATGGAGATTCCACATATTTTGTGGATGTACCAGGTAAATAAAAAAATTAAAAACGTTTGCAAGCCTGTAGTCTGCTAGCTACTCATCAGATTCTTTAACACTGATTATTATAGTGTGGTAACATGTCAACTTAGATAATAAAATTTAGTTGGCTAAAATTGGTGCGTTTTATCTCAGAATCCTTCAAAACAGGCCTAGACTTCTGGATCAAATATTCCAACATTTAAGCTCCACAGCGATAAAAATGAATCTTACTCGGGCTATCTCATTGCCCAGGCAAGCAGTTGTGTAGATACAGAGCCAGCCCAACTATTCTTTACACTTGGGAATTTTTTTAAACCGTTTTTCAGATTATATGCCTGTTTTAAAAGATTCTGAGGTTGAACAATTTTATAAAATCGCTCATAACTAGGGAACTATACAACCGATTTAAACCACGTAAATTTTGTTATCTAAGTTGACATGTTATCTTTAGACTCATTCCAAAAGTCTCTTGTTTCGCTCCCCGAACTGATTTGTCGCTACAACAGAAGCGATAACAACAACAACAACGAGACAACGAGCGAAAGTTAGAGGGAATTATGTAATGAGTCTATGTTATCTACACAATGATAACCAATTTTAAGGAATCTGATGAATAAGTAGCAAACTACAGGCTTTTAAACGTTTTAACGTTTCTTTGACTCACCCGGTAGAATAGAACAGCCTTTTGTAAATCCAAAATGCAACTATTGAGTATTTTTGTTGCTCTGCATCAGCAATAGGGCACTTACCTTTCATCGACGTGAAAGGGTTCTCCTGGGAGAACATCCTCAGAAAACAGTTGTGTAATGGGGAGGTTTCGGCTCTTTGAAGACAAACTCCCAGATACGCGAGCTGGTTCAACTGTTGGGCGCTTATGCGTGACCATGAACACTATCCAATTGAGCAAAATAATCTTGAGCAATGTAGCAGACTTCAAATTCAATCATGAAAAAAATACTGGGAACAAAACACAAATTGCATTATTTGGCCGTTGATTCCCTGCCCATCACTCTCCACTCCAGTATCAACTACAAACGACGGGGATGGAGATGGGAAGGGCCGTCGGGGAGAGCCTAAATGTACCAGGTGACCCCACTGAGATGTACCAGCCAGGGATCAGCCAAACGTTTCTATCAGAATTTAGTTCAAAAGCCCAGCCACCTTTTGAGATGTTGCTTGGTCAATACAAAGCATGTGACATGAGCTATTGATGTCAAGAAGCTAAGGGAGCGGTCATAAAGTATCTACCAGGAGGGGGTGGAGGGTTTTCGTAAATTTGGCAAAAAAAATTCGTGGCCCTTAAAAATGTTTTCAAAAATGTTCACAGCCCCTCAATTCATACCAATAATTTTTAATGGCCCACATAAACCCCTAAACAACTCATTTTCGATATCATCCTTTTCATAAACGCAGATTCAGTTTGTGGTTTCACTTACGTAATGAATATCTCCAATAGAGAAGTCTCAAAAACAAGCAGTTTGCTGCCACCCTTTCAGGGAATGAAAGCAGTGGCGTGGCCAGGACAAATTAACTGGGGGTATTCAAATGAGGGGGTCTGGGGGCAACGCTCCCAGAAAAATGCTTGAGGACACGCCCAGCAAGGGAGAAAATTGCAAATGTCAAACATGGCCGCCAAAAGTCACGTGCAACTAGTTGCTGCGCTGAGGCGTGCAAATTAAGGACCAAAATGCGCCAGAAAACTACAAAATGAATTTATTAGCATGGGCTTCACTGACCATGGAGAATATTGGCAAAAGATTGACGAAACCAAGAATTAATTGTCTTTTAACACAGACAGTATGTATAAACATAAAGAACAAAAAACTTCAAGTAAAAAGGAATCTTGCTGCTAGTGTGGAAAGACAAAATTGATGGCCTAAGCTATCACGCAAAATCAGGAATTATTGAAAACATCACAGCCAAAAATCAAGGATTGGCCACATGGGTTACCGGAAAATGGCAAATACAGTTCTACTTCAGCTTTCTTTTGGTATAGATGGTTTGTTTCTAAAAATGTTTTTGTAGCGTTGCGAAATATTTTTATTGCGTACGGTTTCACTGTTTATCAAATGTCGCGAAGATCTTCCCCCTTCGGTCAATGAAATATCGTGGTTTTAAAATTAATTATAGCCGAAAATCAAGGCTTGGCCACATGGGTTACCGAAAAATGGCAAATACAGTTTTTCTTCAGCTTTCTTTTGATATAGATGGTTTGTTTCTAAAAATGTTTTTGTAGCGTTGCGAAATATTTTTATTGCGTACGGTTTC